>OX336393.1:329443876-329913876 GCA_946902985.2 Meconema thalassinum
TAAGAAAATGTGTGTATTTAGAAGTAAAAATCATCAGCTACATACCAATTTGTTGAACAAAGTTGCATTAAGTAATGAAGACAACAAACGATTCATTATACCCAACACATTTAATACTCTTGCTTGGGGAAACAGTCGTATTGACGACTATTACTTTACTTAAGTCTAATGATCACTATATTGTAATATTTGTAGTGTGTTTTATATTGTAATATTTTTTGTAAAAACTGTAAGTAGAATGTATAATGTTAGGCTACAGTAGTTAAGTAAAAATAAGATAAGTAATACATTTTAGTGTAAAATGTTTGCTTTTGTATATTACGAAAAAGATTTTAAAAAATTTACTGAATGCGTGAACTAAACAAGGGGAATGTAAAAAATGTAAAGTGGAAATTGTAAATATCCATGTGTGAAAAAGTGAAATGGCTATCACCATTTTAAAATTAAAAAGACATTGTAATCTGGTAAACCTTGTTTTTTATTTCACAACAACAAAAATGTATAGAATGTGTAAACTAAACAAGGGAATGTAAAAAATGAAAAGTGGAAATTGTAAATATTCATGTGTGAAAAAAATGAAATGGCTACCACCATTTTTAAAAATTAAAAGATATAGTGATTTAGTGAACCTTATTTATATTTCACAAAAAAAATGTACAGAATGTGTGAACTAAACAAGGGGAATGAAAAAAATGTAAAGTGGAAATTGTAAATATTCATGTGTGAAAAAATGAAAATGAAGAAATGACTATCACCATTTTTAGAATTAAAAGACATTGTGATCTGGTATACCTTGTTTTTATTTCACAAAAACAAAAATGTACAGAATGTTTAAACTAAACAAGGGGAATGTAAAAAAATGTAAAGTGGAAATTGTAAATATTCATGTGTGAAAAAAAATGAAATGGCTATCACCATTTTTTTAAATAAAAGACATTGTGATCTTGTAAACCTTGTTTTTATTTCACAACAAATAGATCTTTACAAAAATAGAATACAAAGAAATACCAATTCCTCAATCCTTTTCAATGTCCATGTCCACTCATTATTAACTTTCCTTTTATAACACTAATCACAATGACGACTGCCAACCCCTCTCCCACTGAGACATCACAGAATGCCAAAATTTGTTTAGCTTTTCAACGATACTTTATCCGCTACACGTCTTAATGCAGAATGACTGTGGTGATAAGAAAGGTGCATGCTTGATCCAAAGGATTAATAGGTATATCACTATGCTGCAAAGGTTCTTCAAGACAAGTTCCAGGACTACACAAATAATAACCAGGTAGGTAGATTTCGAAAGTCAAGTATTGAATTACTTTGTTAATGACGCCATTGCCAGTACAGGTCTGGCATATCCTTTTCCATCGATGGTAAAAAGGTTTGATCTTCCTCCTCTTCTGTGGATGATGTTTCTTGTTGTTGCTCTTTTTCTTCATTACTCCCGTGGTATGAGGAAACAAAGTCTTTACACTGACTTTTATGACCATGATACAGTTTGACTAGCTGACAAGTAGCACACTGTCGCATAGAGGGTATTTTTGCCATAGCCACTTGCTTATGGTGATCATAATCCGTACATGGTTGCAATTCACTTAACACAGGGTCTTGAGTCCATGATTTTGGTACATGTTGCCAGATTTCTTTCACTGCATTTGCTGCGACATAATAAATGAATGATTTTGGAAGAGCCAATAATTCTTCTTTAGTAAAACTGTCTAGTTTCTTTTTACACACAAAGAACTTTCCAATCGCTTTATCGGTAGCATCCCCTTTCTCCATGGTACCACGTTGATGTTTACACGTCGCTTGTAGAAATCTCACTGGTGTCATTCACAGGTAAACCTTTAGTTTTAATTTTATTTAACAACTCCCAGCAGGCATTGGTGGATAGCCAATGAAACAATTGCCACACCTGTGCCAAGGCTTTATGGGTAATATTGTCACAGGGGCAGCGATCCATGAGTGTTTGCAGCGATGGACAGCCCATGTCCATTAAATCGATACATTGACAGTAAGACGCTAAAAATGGTTGTAGCCATTGACGTTTTTCACTACCTTTCACAAATATTACATGGGCAGAAGACAAGTGGGCTTTCATGACCATGTCCAGGTGATTATATGAAATGGTTCCTTGCTTCCAGTCTAGTTGCATATGAGTTTCAATCCATTGGGATTTTTTACGGTCTTTATCACACAACAAATCAAACGCATAAGGTGGTTTAAACACCAAATGAGTAGCTTGTGATATCCAAAAAGTGGAACAATCGATGATGGCCACTTCTTTAAATATAAATTTGTTATCTCCAATTTTAAACCCTTGACAGTCGACAATCAGTGTACGCAACATGTTCACTCTTGTCTGGATCAAGTCCAACTGACTACAGACTGACAATTGTTCAGTAAGGTGTACCCATGTCATTTACTTACATTCCATTCTAGTAAAAGGAAAGAAAAACATCGAGTAGTCACTATAGAGGTTAGGATATGGCAGGGGGGCATAAGAAATAATAATATAACAACAACAACCAATTTTTTTATTTCATTATTTTATTAGCATAACAAGTTTTACATTCTTTTTTCATTCTAGGATAGAGGCGGTACCATCTCATACAACAAAAAAGTATTTTGTGTTTATAGTGTCCATAACACCGATGATATCCCAATGTCTCTAAACTGGATGTTTTTGACTGTGAGCTGCTCACTGAAGCACTGCCGGCACCATAAAGTCCACACGTATCATAACTTTTTTCATCACTCAGAGGCATGAGTGAGGGGTAACTTGAATGACAGGGTATATTACCCACCTCCATTCTGCACAGGTAGGGGCCGGCAGGTGACCAGCTCTGATGTTCCTGCATGGGTTCATCGCTCTCTTGCCATTGGTCTAAGATGATGGGACAAAACACACATTTCACTTCATCTCTTCTTTTTAAATAGTAGAATCCAGCGGCTGCTAAGGCTTGAGGGTTTATAAAAGGCACCGGCCACGTCGCAAAGGTCTTGAAACGTTGTTCCTCAGATTTTAAATTCATGGATGTAACTTCTCTTGAGGCTTGAAAGCAAGACATGACTGAGCGGTTTGATGTGTGTTGACCTGCTATTTATACACTTGTCACTTGGTTGGACAGTGGATAATAGTCGACATGTTTGTGATGAATAATCAAACAGTAGGCCGTGGTATTGGCTGGAACATTGTCATGCGTTTCAAAATCTAGTCGAATGTCAATATTGGATGGTTTGACAGACTCTTCCAAGTAGGAACAGTCAAAGACAATCAGTGGCGCCCTTGTCTTAAAAGCTTGGGGTGACAACATTGGACAATTCTCTTTTTGATAATACGACCATCTAAATTTAGAAAACAAGTCGTACAGGGGGGCAAACTTATTTTTTGAAAAATCTAAATCCAACCCTTCATAGGGAAACACAGCACCGTTGAGGAAAAGACGTGCATTTCTCAATTGCAGGTGATCAAATTGCGTGACATCTTTGGTTTGTTGATACTTGCGATTCGTTTGAAAACCCACAATCATGTAGAGAGGTCTCTCTGTATAGCGGGCTGTTTTTATAGACCAACTGTGTGTGTTGGTGGTGGGCAATAACGGGTACTCATGGAGTGCCCAGCTTCTAAATTCCATGGGTAGAGGTATATCTCTCTTTACCATTTTAAGTATGTCCAGTTTTTTGCTATCGTTAAGGGTCACATGAGGCACTTTCCATAGCAAGCGTTGTAGTTGAATTTTTGAATCAATGGGGGCATTGTCGACTCCCTTGAGTGCATTATTATCACTCCTGTCTCTCACCAGATAAAGCACTTGCCCTGCGTTAACCACAATGCGCTGGTGATCTTCAGCAAAGCCTAAAATCAGTTTAAGAGGTAAATATCCAGTGAAGGTGCCATCGGTGTGTACCATCCAGTCATTGGTCGAGTCAGGGCACCAACCTGCCATGCAAAGTGTTTTAGCTTCTTCCTCACTATAAGAGGGATATAGTTTCATGACACTGGAAATACCCACATTTCGAGTGCTATCCACCACGATATAGTTAATGACATAACGTACTTCAGAAAACAGAAAGGCGAAAGCATGGTTGGCTAACTTGGATGTAGTGGGTGTAGAACCATCGGCTTTGGTGAGCCGACCTTCAATCTGAATAACACTTTCATGCGGTAGGGTGTAAATATCTTGGTTGTTGATAACAAATTGAATTTCATCATTGTTATTGAGTCCAGGTGTTTGAGCTTGATAAGAATGCAGATCAATTCTTACCACTCCTGATTGCTCCTCGATGTGGTTCGCTACCTCTAGAATAGAATTCATCGCGGGGGTTAATGTGGTAACCCAAATGCTGTAAAATCTGCTTGTTCTGAGATGTTAACGTGTATTCACGTGGTAAACAACTAACACCATTCCTAGACGGTGCTGTTGCTTTATATACAAACTTCATAGTGGTTTTAGCACCAACTTGTAAGTCACTGGTGTGGTAGAATCTAGATCAATGAGTTGTTGCTCTCTATTGATCAGTCTTAATGTTATATTACTAATACCATCGACAGCCACAGAATGAAAAAGCACCACTGGAGGGTTTTCACGAATAATATAGCCATTGGGCGATGTTACAATAAAGTCATAAAGCGAATGCGACGGTTCTTGATTGGTGTACACTTGACTAATAATATTACACGTCACCGACACATGATGGTCCTCAATGAATTTCACTTCATGGTCTGATTCATGTTTTTTGTTGGGCTCCAACACACGAGGTTTAAATCCTAGTAATGAACCAATGGAATCGGGGTGAGTTTTAAAGTCAATTTTGAATGTAGAAAAAATACTGCAGCGATGAGTGTTGGTATTTCCTACAAGTTCAAACTTGCGCGTTCCATCGAGAAATGACTTTAAACCATATTCATTGATCAACACCACATAAATGTGTTCATAAATGTCATATATCGTGTATCCACCAGAGTTCAAGGTGAGCACAGAATCATCATAGTAAAACTTGTTGTTCACATTTTCACGTATGTTGTATATTCGATTGTACGTTTCAAGAGAAACAAGTCCTAAACCATAAGGTTTTTCACTCAATTCGATAGGTGGGTAAAAGTCTAGACTCACTTCAGGTCCACGTCCATGCAGTGTAAACGTCTTACTTTCCACCGACATACTGTTGACGTTTTTGCTTATGTTGCGTCTTATATAAAAAAAAATAAACACAAACGTCCACACTGTTGGCTGTTAAACGTTTGCTCACGTTTCACATTATAATATATCTTTATCCTGTTTCCAAAATAGATCACTAGTTCCATGGGCGGGGGCAAATTCCCAAAACTGTCAAAGTACCATACAGTAGATCCCTCTTTGACATAAGCTACATAATGTGTTCCAGGTCCTCGGTTATCATCCAAATTGACAACAGCACATTCATGTTTCCAGGGTTGTGAGGGTAATTGGTTTCGCATAAACACACCTCGAAAATGAGAAAGCTTTAGTTGTTTAGCATAGCTTTCCACTTGCTGATGCGTCAGGGCATGTCTTGCTATGGTTGAGGTTAAAGATGTTTTTTTTAATTTTATTTCGAAAAGGTGAAATTCCAAATCCTTGTTGATAAAAGGCTGGCTTCAAATTGACATTTCTAGCCCCCATAGCAATGGCCTCCATTGTTTCATTGTGTCGCTGACTTTCATTGAGTTGTTGCTTGCCCTGTTGCACGGCTTTAATGGTTTTTGCCACTGCACTGGCGCCACCTAAAAGTGAACCTAGAGCAGCCAGACCAGCGAATAATGCAGGTAAAAATCCCGCTCGTTTGGGGACGGGGATCACTCGCCCTTGTTTTGAACCCTGTCGCTGACGTTTTGGAATAACATGTCTCTGTGCTACTCGAAGAGCTTTCCTTATGGTCAACACATTATTTTTTCTTTTTTTCTTTCGTAAGGGCTTGTCCACGAATGTCATAGGCCCAGGCTTTGCCAAGGACAGGCTCATATTTTTTGTCTTTCTCACCACATATCTTTGTTTCACCATGATGATGATGACCAACAACCTTTCACAAGAAAGTTTAAGTCACAACTAACATTAGATTGTTATTTCATGGCTGTATATTCCAATTCTACATAAAGTGGGAAATCATTTATGGTTTTTCCAGCTTGCTTTTCATTCCATGTCAACAGGAGATGAAAGGATAATTCGTCTCCTGCATTGACCATTTCATGGTTATGGACCAACATCCTATGACCATTTATCTCTATTTGTAAATGGTTCTCATCAGGTATGGCATATTTAATGTGAATGGTTCCATTATAGTGTAGTCGATAGTGGCTTAAACCTGAAGCAAGCACATAGGTCAAGTGCTGGTCATGAACTAGCGGTATATGGTTTCTCTCATTCACAGGTTTTACATTTGTCAGATGCACTAAAAATACAGATGGGATAAATTTATAAAGCCTTTTCATTTCATAGGTCACGTATCGCTTGGTACAGACATCATTATCTTCTTGTGGGTCTTCCACGTGAATAATGCGGTGATGATTAGCGCTATAGCCATCCACCGTAAGCCGAGGCACTTTATCATAAAACTCTTACACCTTGTTATCCACATACTTTTTGTAGTAACGTCTGTAGACACTTGAGGATGTTTTACATGAGTTAACCGCTTTCCTTTAAAGTCATAATCTCCTTGTTTTGTGCGTGGCACTACTGACCTATCCACATAGTGTTTATTAGCAGGATCTGTTTCTTGTTTAGGATAATGTATGGGAACAGACCTAGCTTTGACCATCAACGCACGTCCAAAGACATCCATCGTCAACCTGTAGTTCGAGTCTACTGTTTCTATGACAAGGCTCGGTGCGATGTATATAGACAGACGGCTAGCCTCTCTAAGCTTTAGTTGAAATGAAGCTAATTAAGCAGCAAGAGTCATTCCCCGTGAGGGACATGGTTTCCCATCTCTGCCCCACATCACGTGAACAACGCCATGGTTCACTGTTTCCATCTTCCATTCGCTGCATCATTGTGGGACCTTCCGGCTGTGGAAAGACCAATCTTTTGCTGACACTTATTACAGCGCCCAATGGTCTGTGTTTTCAAAATATTTATATTTTCGCAAAATCTCTCTACCAACCCCTCTACGTGTTTCTGGATCAAGTCATGTCCGGATTAAAAAATGAGAATATGGGGTATTTTACATTTTCCACGCAAGAAAATGTTATTTCACCGGATGAGGTAAAGCCTGATTCACTCATGATTTTCGAAGATGTATCCACTGAACGACAAGGTATCATTCAAAGCTATTTCAGCATGGGTCGACACAAACATATCGATTGCTTCTATCTTGGACAAACGTATTCTAAAATGTCCAAACAGTTGATTCGTGACAATGCCAATGTCATTGTTTTATTTCGCCAGGACGAGAGGAACAGTCGTTACATTTATAATGAACATGTGAATCCGGATATGACCTTTCAAATGTTTACAGAATTGTGTGGCAAGTGCTGGAACACACAACGTCATGCCTGTTTAGTGATTGACAAACAAAGTGAACTCAACCAAGGGCGGTATCGCTTAGGGTTTGATCATTTTATTGCTATTTAAGGCACTGTATCATTCCCTCTCAAGTCATTTGTCGTGACATCATGGCGTTAGCAGAGAGTCAATTGAAAAAGCATATTATTAGAGCAAACAAGATGTTCAGTAAAGAACATATAGCCTACTTTCTCCTAAATGTATGAGTATAGTTATAACTAGTTGTTATTATCAAAGAGTATAATAGAACTATTCTTTGTTGAAGGCCATAGAAACGATTTACCTCTACCAAACGCCACAATCTAGATAAAAACTGCTACCATCATTGAAGGAAGAAAGAAAGAAAGAAAGAAAGATAAGAAGTATCTCAAGAATGTTATGGATCTCGAGACATAATCGACCGGACTGGCTGCGTGGCTCGGCGGTAACGTTCTCGCTCGCTGGGCCCTAGGTTGCAGGTTCGTATCCTGGCGCAGTCAGCTGGCATTTGAGGGTGCACAAATGCGAGGGAGCCGTGTCAGTACATTTACTGGCACGTTAAAGATCCCCTTCGGGCCAAAATTCCGGCACCCCGGTGTCTCTAAAAGCAGCAGTAGTTAAAAGGGATGTAAAACCAATAACATTATTATTATTATTATTATTATTATTATTATTATTATTATTATTATTATTGTTTTAATGTGCTAAACGGTTCCAGGCTAGCGTTCAGAAGTAAAGGGGGAGTTTTAGTCGGTAGTCTGCTACTCAGCAGCAGGAGCCCGACACTCTGTGCGTAAATGCATTTCTTGCCCTAAAAAAAAAAAAAAAAAAAATATATATATATTATTATTATTATTACATATACGACCTGCCGTGGGCAACATCCAACTTTGAGTTGAGGCATGTCTTTACACGTCTGGTTGTGCAGGGCTTTCACAACCCTAATTGAAAAAAAAAAGGAAGGAAGATTGTAGTTTTACGTGGCCGTGAATCTTGTGATTATGAGCCACGGGACCTCCTTTTTACGTGGAATCCGAACCACAGGACATGGCATTTCACTTCAAAAATCTCACATGCATTGACCGGGAATCGAAAACCCTAATTGAATTAACAAATCTTTCCATGACCCTACAGGGACGTGTGTATACAAACTATGTGGATATTTTCGATTGCTAATTGCCTGAAATAAAAGTAGTAATTAATACCTGAACTAACACCAACGGCTTGAACTCAGTTACTATGTGAAATCGTTTTGTTCTTTACTTCAAATAACATTTTCAAGTAACGCAAAATAGGCTGTTACAAACCCTTTAAAATAAAAAGTAAAAATGTATCGTAGTATCATCTTGTCATTCTTCAAATTCGATGCGCATAGAATGCCAATGGTATATTAATCAATGGAGCCCCACGTAGACTAGTCGTGACTTCTAGTGGTGAAATATCGAACAATATAATCCTAACAGAGCGAGTGCATTCTAGCGGCCAGAAGAAGAAACTTTTCAAGTATGTATGTCGGCGTGCAGTTACCTTTTTGGCAGCTAGATGTCTCGAGTAAATCTGCTGGCGAATTATATTATAATTAAATATATATTTTACACCATAATATGCTCAATATAACGCTTAATTTTAAAACATCTGAGTCATTACAAAACAATAAACATATAACATTTCAAGCAAAAAATTTAGCTCTGATCGGGTTTGATCCATAGGCAGTTGAGCGATATCCTAACGCTCTACCACTGAGCTAATTGTGTCAACGAATATCGTTCTATATAAAATGACTTACATAGAACTTGTTAGCAAATAATGATTTATACTAAACGATTTCATCACTGGAGTATATTATTTATACATAAAGCATTTCATACAAAGTTTATTTATTTTGTATCAGTACGCTATATTGCATTCAATACTCAAATTAGTGAAATATAAGTCAGGCACAAGATATCCGCTGCCATCTTGTCTTATTACTGAATCAGCTCAGCTTTTTAAAATCACGTCTGCACTATAGTATTACAAAATAAACTTTTAATTTCGAACGTGCCTCTTCCTTTAGAACAGTTAAAACGATTCTCGGCTCGATAATCGGAACTGGTGGGTCTCATGATATGGATTATAAAGTTTGCATAATTCGCACGGCCGCCATCCTGAAAGGGTATGGCGGACGACCTTGTAGTTTGGTCACAAGACGCATCCTATACGAAGGTATGTTGTTACCAAATTTGGTAGAGATCGGATGATTTGGTTAGTCGTTATTTGATTTTACGTTTTGAACGTTTGAGTGGCCGCCATTCAGTTTTAGTAAAGATGGCGGCGAAATAAAACATGACACTGAGGTGTCCTTTGCTAGTGCTACCTTTGTACCAAATTTCGTTCAATTCGCATTCACCGTGTTCGAATTGATAGGGGGGGACAGACATTCAGAGTACACACACTCACACACACACAGACACACACACACACAGACTCACACACACACACACATACACACACACACACAGACTCACACACACACATACACACACTCAGACAGACACACTTTTTTCGCCCTGTGTTGATCTCATAAGTCTACTTTCATTTTTTGCAAAAATCGAAAGTAGGCTAAAAATACTATTCGCCAAAAGTTTCGTCAATTGAAACGATCGCGTGCGGATCATGCTTTGTTTATTCAACAACATTTAGCACCTCCGCTAAAAGCTATGTTGAAACCCTCTTTTAAGCCATCTGAAACGCTACCTACCGTTTCACAAGCCAGTCAGACGCACCACGAGGACTCTGAGGAAGAGAAAGAGGAAGATGAAGAGGAACAGGAAGATTTAACTAGTGTTAGCGAAGTTGAGGATAATGAGGAACAAGTGTTTACGCCTCAAAAAAAGG
This sequence comes from Meconema thalassinum, assembly GCA_946902985.2. Classification (NCBI taxonomy): domain Eukaryota; kingdom Metazoa; phylum Arthropoda; class Insecta; order Orthoptera; family Tettigoniidae; genus Meconema; species Meconema thalassinum. Next base: position 329,454,259 of record OX336393.1, read on the forward strand.
CATCACCCCTTGCAGAGTTTTTAAGAAAAAGGAAATCCTTGACCATGGTCGAAACCCCTTGCCCTTCCAGATCGTCTCCATTTTCACAACTCTTGGCCACTCCTCAACATAAAGCTCAACTGAAAAACATTTTAATAAAATATTATGGATCAACACTGGAACCCTATTTCACCAATCTATTTGTTGGAAACACAGATACCACATATGGCGTTCGCTATGAGAATGATAGTTTTAAAATTGGTGATTCGTCGATTAAATTTAGTCGTACTAAAGCTGTCATTAAAAAGATCAACTATAAATTAACACCAGGACTGTTAAAGCTACTATTCTCTAGGACTCCCTCATCTCAAGATTATACGTCAGAGGACCTTAGTAAATATAAATCCATTTTATTGGATACCCATGCTCACAAAAGACAGTATGATCCCACTCAACAAGTGAATGCTAATATATCCCAAAAATATAAAACCATCATTGCAAAAATGTTCCACACTAGTCAAAGTGGTCGTCGTAAAGTGTCCGCTTCAGGGGTGACATTTAAACCATTAAAACCCCTTGTGGATGATACCTACTGGCACAATCCAAATAAACTCGTCCAGCGACTACAGCTGTTGCATGCTTCACGTCAAGCTGGCCATACTGGTCACGATTGGGAAATTCAAGAAATTGAGGAAGAACTTCGAAATGCCAAAATTATTGTTTAAGCCCACACCCATTAAAATGGGTATTGCTCACGAGTTGCATCGTCCAGCTAGAAGTCACTATCAGCGACTCAAGGTGATTTCACAGGGTGTGGATGAACTTTGGCAAGCAGACTTAGTTGAAATGATTCCCTATGCTAACGTTAACAATGGTGTACGCTATATGTTGACGGTCATTGATGTTTATTCCAAAATGGCGTTTGTTGAACCTGTGCGTCGCAAGTCTAGTCCACTAGTCACCAAAGCCTTTCAACATATTATTCAACAATCTAAACGTCAACCTCAACTGCTACAAACCGACCAGGGAAAAGAATTTTTCAAGAAGGATTTCTCCAGTTTTCTCAAATCTAAGGATATTCACCATTACACTACGTACAGCAATCTCAAAGCCAGCGTGGTCGAGCGGTTCAACCGAACATTGAAAACCCATATGTGGAAAGCGTTTACCGCTCAGGGCACTTATCGCTGGTTGGACATATTACCTGAGCTAGTGTCACGTTACAATGACACCAAACACAGAACCATTGGGACCAAGCCACGACTTGTAACTAAAAATATTCCACAACTGGATAAACTGTTTAGCCCCATAAAAACAGCAGACCCTAAACGTCATCGCCTTAACATTGGGGACCATGTTCGTGTGAGCAAATTCAAGTCCGTCTTCGACAAGGGCTACACACCAAATTGGGGGACTGAACTATTTCGAATTCGCCAAGTCAACCTGAACAGTCCAGTCACCTATTTACTCGAGGACCTCAACCATCAACCCCTAAAAGGTAGGTTTTATCTTCAAGAACTTCAAGACAGCGTTTCCTAAACATTACCTTGTGGAAAAAGTGTTGAAACAAAAAGGAAATAAACTATATGTAAAATGGTTGGGATTTAGCTCAGCCTTTAATTCTTGGATTAATAAATTACATGTTGTGTGAACCTGTGTGTCTTGTATTTATTTATTTACTCATGTTGTACTTAACCTACAGTCCTATGTACAGTCCTCAGCTATACATGTATTATGAGCAATACATATTTCTTTCTCTCTTCACCTGTGTTCTCTCTTACACTAACCCCCCTTCACCTCCCACCACTGTCAAAACAGGTTGTGACTTGTTAGCTCTTATCATGCGCGTGTACAGGTGAACACCTGTGTGTTAGATCATATTACACATGAACTCACATTTTCTCACGTATGAAGCAAAACAGGATGTGACTTGTTTCACGAGGAGGACGGTAATAAGGTCATTTCACACGTGTTCACATGTATTTCGTCACTTTCCTTTCATATCGTTATCCCATTATAGTAGTGGTGAACAACGTCAATTCAACACACACAAAATGTAGTTAGGTCCTTTGGCATAATTTAAATAAATTCATGGGCTCGTCCGTAGGAACCAGGCCAAAGGGACCCGTCCAAAGGGACAAGGACTCGTCCACAAGGACTTGTCCACAAGGACCTGTCCACACAGACTTGTCCACAAGGACCTGTCCACAAGGACCTGCCCACAAGGACTCGTCCACAAGGACCTGTCAACAATAACCCATCCACACGGGCCCGACAGCAGGGGGCTCGTCAACAATAACAGGGGCTCTCACCTCAAGGCCTAACATGTCCCTCTTTGATTATTGGTTTGCAGAACAACGTTACATTCAATATCGGCATTCAAACTCTCACATGTTGCAATTGGAAAGAGAGATTCTCAAAAAAAAAAATCACCCTCTAGTAGGGTAGGTTTTATTTTTGGGGTTGAAATATGTTGTCCATTGGAAAGGGGGTGTCTGCCCGAGTTCAACAACACCTCATTTGTTAAAATCCAACCATAAGTTCGAGAGATATCGCACTGCCGCCATCTTGTGAGGTGGGGAGGTGGAGGTGGGTTTTGAACCGATCAAAACACACTACTCACGCGTCTACCGAGTCAGCAGAGAGCTTGGCCTCTTGACCTAACGCAGCGCTTTAGCCCGCGTAGCCACTACTGTCGGTAGCCTCTTTCCTTTAACTTGCCTCTTGTGAGTGCTTTCAGTCAAAGTTACATTTCGTACGTGTTTCCAGTCTGCCTTGCTTTTCGTTATGGTTTCCATACCATTGCCATTTTTGCTATCACCCAGACCATTAGGGGCCGATAACCTCGATTTTAGGCCCCTTAAAACAACAATTATCATCAACATCTGTTTACTAAGCAGCCGTAATCGCACACACAGTACAAGGACACACAGTAATAAAGACATACTTGTCAGTCATGAAATGTACCCGATTGTTTCACTTCTCGTCTGTTCGTCTCAATAATTTGCTTTATTATTTGACAAAGATGCCGTTGTACGATCATGCTTTCATTTACTCACAACATTGTAAATGGAATGAAATACTGAACGAAAGAAACAATACACCCAACGGTTTGATTACAGTAAATGTTCAATATGCCCCCCGTCCAACTTCGATGCACAGTTCGCAGCGGAGTATTAGTGACATTTGGACTTGTTCAGGATGTGTGGTGTGTTACGAATGACCTGGAAGGCTGCCTGGATTGTTGTTATAAGTTCATTTTGTCTTTCTACGGGGTTCGCGTTCACTAGAGTCTTCACGTAACCCCACAAGAAATATCCATTGGAGTTAATTCGGCCGAGCGCGGAGGCCATTTAACTAGCCCACCACGGCCTACCCATCTTCCTAGATAATGTGAATTCAAGTGTCGTGTGACACGGCGAGTAAAATGCGGTGGAGCACCATCATGACACAGCCACATTCGCAGTGATTCTGCCAAGATACAGTAGTATTCCTCACCATTCAGACGAGGAGGAAAGATGTACGGCCCAATTAAGTAGTCACCAACAATGACGGCTCAAATATTAACACTAAACCCATGCTGGAATGAGCGAACCACTGTCCCATGGGGGTTTTCCTCCACCTAAAATTCCCGATTTCTGGAGTTTGCCACGCCTTCTCTCGTAAATGTAGCTTCATCCGTAAAAAGGAGCGATGATAAAAAGTGAGGAGTATTTCCATGGCTGTTTAAGACCCTCCTTGCAAATGTTAGGCGTTGTGGGTAATCAAGAGGTGTTAGTTCTTGCACCGATTGATAGCGGTCAGGGTACAATTGCCTGTCCTTCCAAACCCTCCACACCGTCTTATGAGAAGCGCCAACAAACCTCGCGACAGACCTCGTACTGGTTGAAGGATTATCGTTTATTTCTTCTAATGCAGCCTCTTCAAACTCGGGCGTCCGTACCGATGACGTCCTGCCAGCGTCGTCTATCTGAGGCACGATCCTTCATGCAGTCGCCTGTCAATTGACACGAAGGTTGAATGATGAGGTTGGCGGCGATTAGGGTGCTATAAATCCGTGCGGCTTCTCTCCCGTTGCCATTTGCTGCGCCATAAGCTAGGTGCATATCAGCCATTTCTTCGTTAGTGTACCGAAACGGAACCATTTTCACCAATTTATGCCGCAAAAGTAGTATCCAATGTGTGCAGAACAAACTGTACACTGCCCACTGGGGCCGAGTAGCGAGTGTGTCAGTCACTCCAGCATATCTCTGTCGCATCTCTTCACTTGCCTGAAGCACAGCAGTGGCCAGCGGCTTGCACTCTTGCTCAGCAAATACGGTGAACTTGTCAATTTGAATCGCACGCCCGGAAGTAACAAAGTAACCTCATTTTCTCTAAGGGAAAAGTTTTCTCAGCCAATCCGATTGCGGCATCGTCTTTTACATAACACACAGAGCGTCCCTGATTTTTTGTCGGTATAATTAAGATACACCCTGTATAAGTATGCAATCTTTAAACAACTCATTCTGATTTATTTATTTATTTATTTATTTATTTATTTATTTATTTATTTATTTATTTATTTATCGTATGGCTTTTAGTGCCGGGAGTGTCCGAGGACATGTTTGGTTCACCTGAGTAGGTAGCTGCTTCCAGCGGACACCATCATTAGGGTGAGCTACAAGTTCCGTTCAATTTCAAGTAGTTCCAACTTTCGCTTCCAGATATCAATGATACCTAGTGGTGAACGTTGGAATTTTGATACAGCGTTCTGACGAAACCTAACCTAACAATTTAGCTTTACACAAGTTAGTCTGTGAAAGGATCTTTTACATGCCATAAATCTATGACATGGGACCGCCGGCTTTACTTCTTCTCCGAAGGAAGGCATACTGAAGGATTATTAACGCTCTTAAAAAATCCGACGACTTCGACCGGGTTTGAACCCGCTATCTTGGGCGCGGCAGTTCAGCATGCTACCAACTACGCCACCGATACCTCACGCATTCTGATGATGACCCCAAGGAAGAGTTGAGAACATATTTCATAAAACATTAAAGTATTAACGGTAGGGGCTGATGACCTCGTAATTCCGCCCCTTAAAACAACATTAACTAACTAACTAAACTATTAACGGGTGTATCATTATAAACTTAATTAATATTGTAATTTATGAAATATAGGCTTATGGTTCATGGTTTAGTCGCGTCCTACTTCGTGAACCATGGGTAACGATTGAGTAGCCTAGCCAGTGGTCCTGATACTCGGGTTACCAGTTACTATGGAATAGGAGCGGGCACCTTGGACATATTCTGAGTCGTGGCTCTCCTTTCGCTCCCTGTGCAAGTACGGCTAACAACCTGCTTCACTTGTACCGCCTAAACCTGCTAAAAATGTCTTGAGCAAGCTTCGGGCCTGTGGGAGTGATTGAGTCACACTCCCACATGACAGATCAGACTCCTTATAATGAACAGACAAACGAACTGGTATTAGATGAGGGGCTATTAATATCAGGGGAAGTTTTGGAATGAAGAAAGCAGAGCTAGCTGTATCAGCATTATGCATGGGATTGGATATTCTAGGGTTAAGTGAAGTTCATTTAAAGGGAGATAGAGATCAGGAAACAGGAGATAACAAGGTGTATCTGTCAAGTGTAAAACGAGGCTGGGCAACGCGGGGCTGTGTGTCAAGAGAACCTTAGAACGTAACATAGTATCTGTGAGGTACGTAAATGAACGATTATTTTGGATAGCTCTGTAAATGTCAGGGAATAGGGTCAGAATTGTATCAGTGTACGGTCCAAGTGAAGGGAAGGTTCAGGATGAAGGAGACAGGTTTCATGAGGCACTGAGTGATGTGGTAGTGTGAGTTAACAGTGAGGAGAGTAGTACTTATAGGGGATTTCAATGTTAGGATAGGATATAGGAATGAGGGGTATGAGAAGGTAATTGGTAAGTGGGGTGAGGATAAGGACGCAAACACCAATGGAAAATGTTTACTGGACTTCTGTGCAAGTATGCGGTTATCTGTTGCAAACTCATTCTCGAAGCATAAGGAGATTCACAGACACTCATGGGAGGGTAGAGAAACCAGGTCTTGTGCGTTCATAATTGAATATCTCATTACTGACTTTGAATTTAGGAACTTGATTAGGAATTGTAAGGTATTCAGGGACTCATTTTATGAAACAGACCACGAACTGTTCTAATGAAAATTATGCATAGTTAGACCTCAAGAACAACAAGTAGTTCTGTGAAGAACAAAAGCCTATTTTCATATATCCTACTTATGTTAATTGCCTCTATCAAATTGCAAAATTTCAGTTTGATTGCTGTAATAGAATCGTAGATATTAATAACCGACTAAACATTTCGGATGGTCGCCATGTTTGATTTTTATATATGTAGGTCTTAGAGTTATGTAGTATTACAGGAAGATTATTGTGTACCGACAGGAGTGGCTACGCTGGCTAAAGTGCAGCATTAGGTCATGAGGCCAAGCTCTCTGCTGACTCGGTAGACGCATGGGTTCGAGCCCCACCATCGGCCGTCCTTGAAATGGTTTTCCGTGGATTCCCCATTTTCAACACCAGGCAAATGCTGGGACGGTACCTTCTGATAGGCCACGGCCGCTTCCTTCCACATCCTTGCCCAGTTTCATTCACCATCATTCATTTCATCTCTCATTAACTCCTCTCGTGAGGTTGGCGTTAGGAAGGGCATCCGGCCGTAAAAACCATCGCCACAAAGACTTCCATCGCATCTCATCCACGACCCCGTTGGAAAAACGGGAATAATAAGGGGTAGACATACACAGGGAGATTATTGTGTATGTGTAGTATTCAAAATTCAAACGCATGATTAGGACACAAGAAGTAAAAAAGAGATTTTAAAATTTCGCACAGCCACCATCTTGTGGTTATGGAAACAATTGAAATAAATTAGATGCCAGTGGATTAACATTTGTATAAGTATTTACCGTACCAAGTTACACTGCACTCAGTTGGTTAAATTGCGAGAAACGTCCATTTAAATATTTATACTTCGCGTCGCCGCCATGTTGGATATGTGATCACCGGGTTATTGAAATTCCTATAGGTGAACTGATGTTCATAGTGTAAAAAAAATCAGTTTGATTGCTGTAATATATTCGTAGATATTGAGAACCGTCTAAATATTTTGGATGGTCGCCATGTTGGATTGTTATATTTATATGCCATACAGTTACGTACCATTAAAGGAAAATTATTGTGTAGGTTCATTATTCACACTTTCACTTCGATCGCATGATTGCGACCCAAGAAATAAAAACTTAATTTTAAAATTCGCACAGCCGCCATCTTGAGGCTATGTAAACAATTTAACGAAATTAGATACCAGTGCATTACATTGTGTATAACCATTTGCTGTACCGAGTTTCATTGTGTTTGGATCATTAAATCGCGAGAAAAGTATATTTAAAACTGTCAATTTCGCTTGGCCGCCATGTTCATTTTGTAGTTAACAGGTTTTTGAAAGTTCCATAGATGAACTTCCAGTAGTGCCCTTTATCTCCGTACATACTTTCAGGGTGATATCAGTAATAGTTTCGGAGATATAGAATGCCAGTGAAATATTTCGTACAGCCGCAATCTTGAGGTTATGTAAACAATTGAACGAAGTTAGATGTCGGTGCATTACAATGTGTATGAACATATACTGTGCTAAGTTTCATTGCGTTTGGTTGGTTAAATTGCGAGAAACGTCTATTTAAAGTCGCAAATTCGCTTGGCTGCCATGTTGGTTTTGTAGTTACCAGGTTTTCGAAAGTCACATAGGTGATCTTCTAGTAGTTGTATAAAGTAGATCATCACGTTTTGCAAGCTGTCTCGCTGGCCCCCGGGCGATGTAGGGAAGAGAAGCTGCAAGGTTACGATGAGGTAAGACTTCATCACTGAGCATTCCAAAGTGTAACAGTACCACAGAGCCTCCTCCCTATATAAACTCTGGGTAGGGCTCAATGGGCATCAGTCATCGCTTCTCATTGTAGCATACAACATGGCTAAGGTAAGATAACATCTCCAGCTCAATCGGTCGAGACACAGTGCTTCATAGTTGTAAGAGAGAGGGTTCGATCCTCCTCGCTAGATAAATCCGTAGTAGGGCTCTATGGGCATAAGTCTTTGCTTCTCATTGTAACTTCGGTGGCATAGTTTGTAGCATGCTCAACTACTGTGACCATGATCGCGGGTTCAAACCCGGCCGAAGTCATCGGAATATTTAAGAGAATTAAAATCCTTCAGTATGTCTTCTTTCGGAGGGGAAGTAAAGCCAGCGGTCCCATGTCATAGATTTATGGTATGTAAAAGATCCTTCCACCAACTAAATTTGTGTAAAGCTAAATTTTTAGGTTGGATTTCGTTGTAACACTCTATCGAAGTTCCAACGTTCACCACTAGGTGGCAGTGATATCTGGTAGCGAAAGTTGGAACTACTGAAAATTGAACGGAACATGTAGCTCACCCCATGGGTGTCCACTTGAAGCAGCTACAGCCTCTGGCGAGCAGAACATGTCCTCGGAGACTCCCGGCACTAAAAGCCATACGCTAAATACGTCAATAAATTGTAGCACACAACGTTGATTCAATCATTCATTCATTGATTGATTCATTCATTTATTTATTCATTTATTTGGCAAATTGTGTATACATAACAAATAAACAATCATACACAACAATTCAATAACTATTAAACTGGAGTATTTACACGAATCGTCAGTGTTTTCTTAAACACACCTATATGTTTGGGGAAAAGCTCTAAGACTGCGGCTGGTAGAGAGTTCCTGTTATCAATGGCACGGTTTACGAAATAATATTTACCATAATTTTTACGCTGTGGTCGGCCCTTAAATTTGACAGAATGATCACTCCTACTCATGTAAGTGGGCTTTCCTACACGTTTGCTAAGCTCACACAATGCTGGTTGATTTGTAAATGATTTGTACACAGCGCAGAATCTAGATTTCATCCTCCTAGCCTCAAGTGATTACCACCCAAGTTTCATTAACATACGGGCTACACTGCTCCTGGGATTAAGTCACTGAGCACAACATGCTAAGGTAACATAACATCTCCAGCACAGTTGGTAGAGACACTATGATTGTTAGCTAGTGCAGTGGGTTCACTCCTCCTCACTTGATAAATCCGTGGTATGGCTGAATAAGCATCAGTCATCGTTTCTTATTGTAGCCTACAACATGGCTAAGGTAAGGTAACATCTCCAGCTCAATTGGTCGAGACACAGTGCTTCATAGTTTTAAGGTGGAGGGTTCGATCCTCATCACTAGATAAATCCATGGCAGGGTGCAATGAGCATCAGTTACCGCTTCTCATTTTACCTCGACCGCCTCGTTGCGTAGTAGCTAGCGTTCTTGGCTCTCACCGTGGAGGTCGTGGTTCGATTCCTGGTTCTGCCAAGGAATTCTATTCTAGTCTGAGGGCCTGGAGCAGGTTACACTCAGCCTCGTGAGGCAAAACTGAGAAGAGTCGGGTTCGATTTCTACCTCAGCTATCCTGGAATGGTTTTCCGTGGTTTCCCACTTCGACTCCAGGCGAATCCCGGGATAGTAGCGAACTTAAGGCCACGGCCGCTTCCTAAACAAATCCTACCTCAATTACGATTACACACACTAATAGAGGCATCACAGTGACACTGGTTATCAGACAATTTCTACACACTACCAAGTACACGGAGTCACATGACCAGGATGTCACAAAGCCCCTCAAGAATCAACATCATTTTACCACACAGCATGGCTAAGGTAAGATTATATCTATAGCTCAATCGGCAGACACACTGTGCTTCGAGCTCCGAGTGGAGTGGGTTCGATATTCTACCCCATATAACGTCTGGGCATGGCTCATTATGCTTGCCACGGTAGATGAGTGGTTATCGTGTCGGTCTACCAACCCCGAGCTTTCAGGTTCACTCCTGGCCAAGGTAAGTGATTTTTGAAAGGCGACGAAAATCACGACACGCATGGCATAAGTTGTTGGCATGTTAAAGAACCTATTTGATTTCAGGAGGCCGTGTTCATAATGGCAAAATTAATCTCGGGATTTCCCACCAACACGAAAGTTCCTCCTTTCTCTACTAGAAAGCGCTATAGTGTCAAATAGCTTAGCCTAGATATCTAACCTCCTTGACTTTCATAGCGCTCCAAAGAACAACAAAATTCGACATGCAAGCTGCCTTCTGGGTGTCAAATAACAAAGCTTGCGCCCGACACCCGAGCCCATACGATATTATTATTATTATTATTATTATTATTATTATTATTATTATTATTATTATGGCTTATTTGAGCATGATTGTATCATACAACATGAACCAAATAAGATAATAGATGTACATAGATCGATCACTAGAGGCACTGTGCTTCTTAGCTAACAGGAACTGGGTTCGATCCCTATCCAGACAAAACTAACATTTTCTGAAACGCAAATTGTTATCAAATTCACTCAGCTTACAATAGCAATATTGCTGTTTTTAATTCATGTAGGGACTTTGGATATTTAGGTCAACATCCCCATGTACTTGAGTATGTATTGTTTAACTTTATAACCTGTGTTGTTGCGGAGAGTGTGGTTATGTAACTGTATTTAATAGCGTCAAGGAGTGGGGAAGATGCCCCAGGACTTGAATTAAGTTACCATCGCAGCATTTGACTGGTGGGAATGTGGAGTAGCCCTACTCAGGACGGTTACTGTCAGGACCGGGATTTGCACCTTAGTTCTACGAACTGAAGCTCGTCATTGCAGTCGTGAAATGAGACTAAGTTGCTCAGCTATGCTTCTGAATTCATTAGAAATTATTCCTGAGAGAAAAGGTGGCCGGGTTCTACTGCTGCACATGTTTCAAAACAAGTGGCGGCATCCTGCAAACTAGCTGAGGGCGCTAAGGCTCGCTCCATGACTAGGCTATAAAGAGGAACTGCAGGATTGTGGTGAACCATGGTACAAATACCTGTGTTGACAAAAGCCATCTTTAAAGTGGTATGCGTTATTTCACTTCAGTGGACACCTACACCAATGACAGCCAAAAGCCAATTCCGTACAAGCTAAGGAGGCCCATGGAGCAGTGGAAGGTAGAGGCTTCCACCCTTCGTGACATCGGCTCCTAGATAGGGTGGAGTCAGTTCCTTGCCCACCCGCCTTTGCTCCCAGATATTACCCTGTTACTCATTTCTTTGAGTGAACCTCAGGGCCATTTGCAGTTCTGGAAGAGGTAGATTTGTTCCTATCCACTACCTAGGTGGGAATCGAACCCACTCCCTTAGAGTTAGAAGTTCAGCACTTCTACCTCAATCTTAGACCCTGATAATTACAGCCACAGAAACATAGGTAGGCAAACAAAGAAACAAAGTCATTTAAATGGAGCTGGTTACCTCGATGTCCTAAGCTAATAAATAAATGTTCTACCGGATAACCATCCCTGGAGCTGGTCGGATCCACAAAAGGAACACCGCCATAGGTTATGTTACCAGAAATTCCTAAAAACCATAGAGGCGCGATGGTATACTGGTCAAGCTGCTTGCCTTCCACGAAGGCTGACAGTGTTTGCTTCCCAATCTATGCATGTGAAGTGAAGTATCACATAAAAATTTAGGTCCCGTGGTTTATGATCGCGAGATGAATGGTCACGTAAAGAAACAGCATATGAAGAGCCTAGGCCTACTAAGCGACCGCTTGCCTGACATTTGGCCTGCAGAGTATGGGGTGACGCATGGTCGGGTCCCCTTGGTATCCGTGACCGGAGCGCTGCCTCACTGTCAGACAGCTACTCAATTGTCCTCACGAGACTGAGTGCACACCGATCCAGCCCTTACGTCAGTTTCTAAAATCCCTTATGATGTCGGAAATTGAACTCGGAGCCTCCAGATGTAGGGCAGGTGCGCTAACCCAAAACCACGGGGTGGCCTCACGTAAAACTACAAGCTTCCTTATATCCCCTCGATCTTCTTAAACCAAGGCAGCGCTATAATGAGGCGTACTAGGCAAGGTGAGGAGTGAGGAAGTTTGTCATTGCTTTCCTCGCTGAAATAGTACACGAATATCACATTTCACAGCATTCACAAGCACTAGCTGTGCCCTGAAAGTCATTACTGAGCACCACTCATACCTCAGTAGCTTCCATATAATCACAGTCAAAAGTGAGACCGAGACATCTGTGAGAAGTCACTTTCTGTTCTAGCCTGTGCCAACAGACAAATGCAAAAATACTGAATTTACTGGATAGTGCTAAACCAATTAACAACTATAATTTCCTGAAAGACCATGGGGCACATTTAGCCTTCTCTATTAATAAGGATAATCATGACGGCTAACGCGTACACAGGCGACGTTCTTTCAACACCATAATCCTACCACTCAGTACCGCCCAACTACTATTGCGGGTTTGGTGTCGGTTTTGTTCCTCTCAACAGCAGATGTCCCTCGTGGTTTAAAGGCATTTAAAAGTACTGTGGCAGTATAACTATTGTCTTTGGAGGTAAAACTTAAGAGATAACTTCCATGTAAAGCCCTCAACCATCATAAAACGGCCCCCTTTTGAGCGAGAAACAGTTGTATAATGAACAATCGCATGCTGCTTTCTTGGGTGACCACTTGGTATGAGTCAGCCGTCGTGACTATACCACTTGACGTTACAGACAGTTAGGAACGGGGCTCCGAGTGAAAGCCGAAGTTAAACGATTGACTTCGCGTCACCACATGGTAGCTTTACGATTGGTTACAAAGTGAGAAGCTTATTATCCTCTCTGTTTCAAAATAAATCATGTGATTGTGCCAGAACTTATGTATATTTACGACACTTTACTAAATGTAAAATACTGTAGTGTAATATTCAACATATCATATTCACAGAATACATTACATTGAAGTACCTCCATTTTCTGCACAGTGCACATCGCTCCGTTGGTCTAGGGGTGTGATTCCTGCTTTGAGTGCGAGAGGTCCCGGGTTCAAACCCCGGAAGAGCCTTGCATTTTTATTATTTTTGTTTTTATCTCTTGAAAAGATTCAAAAAGTATGTAAAAGAACCTTAGGAACGTTCTTTTTTTCGGGCGAGACTTCCGGTAATTTAAATACATAGGTTGAGGTAAACGCTTCTTTTTTCCCCGTCGGTTTACCCTCCAGGTTGGCTTTTCCCTCGGACTTCGGTTGGTTGGTTGGTTGCTTGCTTCCTCAGTTTAGGGGCTGTGACAACGCGGTCATGTAGCCCCGTGCACTATGGGTGGGTGTAGAATCTGTCTGATAACCGGTGTTAATTGTGATGGCTGTATTAGTGTGTGTTATCTGTTTTTAATTCAAGTAAGGACTGCAGACATTGATTTTTTGAATAGTTCCTACTTTTGCCACCAAACGCCACCATCAACAACTACTAGTTCAGAACTTGGTTACTAGACGCCACCGCAGTCGGCTCCTGGCAACGAACGTTCTTCGTTAAAGAACGAAGGTTTTTTAACATGCCATAAATCTATGACATGGGACTGCCGGCTTTACTTCCCCTCCGAAGAAAGGCATACTGAGGGATTTTTAACGACGGCTTCGGCCGGGTTTGAACCCGCGATCTTGGGCATAGAAGAACAGCATGTACCAACTACGCCACCAAAGCCGCTACCCTTCCTTGGACTCAGCGAGGGATCCCACCATAACCACCGTAAGGGCAGTGTCCTGGAGCTTGAAACACCTGGTTGGGGGATACCACTGGGGAGGTGGGGCCACCCTCCTTGCCTATCCCTCCCAATCTTCCCCTCACTTTTCATCCCTCATGAGGCCCATGTTCGCTTTGCAGGTGAGGCCGCCTGGGCGAGGTGCTGGTCCCACCTCCCCAGTTTTATCCTTCGTCCAGGTGTTTCAAGCTCCAGGACACCGCCCTGGTGGCGGTAATGGTGGGATCCCCGCAGAATCCGAGGGAAAAGCCAACCTGTAGGGTAAAGCGACTAAAATAAAAAATTGCGTTTGACCTCAAACTATGTATTTATATTACTGGCACACAGTAAGTACAAGTCTCGCACGAAAAAAAAAAGTTCGTAAGGTTCTTTTATATACTTTTTGAATATTTTCAAGAGATAAAAACAAAAGTATTAAAAGTGCTCTTCCGGGGTTTGAACCCGGGACCTCTCGTAGTCGCAGCAGGAATCATACCGCTAGACCAACAGTGCGATGTGAATTGTGTAGAAAATGGAGGTACTTCAATGTAATGTATTCTGAGAATATGATATGTTGAATATTACACTACAGTATTTTACATTTAGTAAAGTGTCGTAAATATAGATAAGTTCTGGCACAATCACATGATTTGTTTTGAAACGGAGAGGATAATAAGCTTCTCACTTTGTAACCAATCGTAAAGCTACCATGTGGTGACGCGAAGTCAATCGTTTAACTTCGGCTTTCACTCGGAGCCCCGTTCCTAACTGTCTGTAACGTCAAGTGACTATACCTGTGTTATTCCAAAGGTGGCCAAGAAAGAAGCAGATACCTCCAATCCATCTACTGCGCAGGTCACAAACAAATGGAAGACTGTTATGTGGGCCCTCATAGTCTACTTGGAGTTTGATTTGCTTTGAATAATAGACTAATGATTTTTATATATTGTGGATTTAGAGCCGTTGTATTGTCGGTATTTTTCTCTGGAGGTTTAGCAAAACGGTAAAAGTGCCAACCTGATCCTTCAGGATCATCTGACCGGGCTAGAGTGTAACCTCTTATCTTAAGATTTGAAGGCGAACACTGAGCCTACCCCACCACTCCAACCAACAAAGGCTTGTTTTGCTTACTATAGCTCTTCACTATTGTTCTTGAATACACCGCGTCACAAGGCTGAGTGAATCCCGTTCCAGTCCTGAGACCGGAGTTAATTTTTTTATAGCAGAGCCGAGAATCGAACACGAACCTCGGTTGTGACAGCCAAGGACGGTAGCCACTACGTCACGAGGTGGACATTCTGCACACCAGCATTGCCTTATATTTACAGGACACGCGGTGTAGACGTGCTCCACCACCACGACCGCGGTGAGAATCTGCAACAAGTTCGGAAAACGAAGATAGGTATCCCGGCGCTCACAGCGGCTACCCTAACTGTGGTTTTCTCCCGGGAATTAATACACTCTAAGAAAATTTTGGGATAGCACCTTACGGGCACCTTCTCTATCGCCGAACTTAATAATTACAGCTACACATAGAAAACAGGTTATTAACACACATCCAAGTACACGTGGCTGAAGACAACATGTTCCAAGCCCCTAATATGAATAATCAACAACAACAACAATAGAGGACCACCTCATCCAGAGCACAACGCTGAACATACCACCTATCTTATCATAGAGGCGAAATCGCACGTATATACCCATGAGTTGTCAAACGTCTTTTGTCGATCGTGACAAAGGATTTGCGATATTCCTAGAATCTCATCCAAATCTATTCATATTCACTGCTTTGTCTGTGACATTGTCATCCACCTTAGCCGTGCCTAGTATTAAATGATTTGCGAGATAGGATTTGTAATTCAAAGATACTGATGATGATCGTGTGGCCTCCGGAGAGACCGAGTGCAGGTCCCTCTAGTTGACGCCCGTGGGCGACCTGCGCTTAATGAGGATGAAGTGATGATGAAGACGTCACATTCACCCAGTCCCCGAGCCACGGGAATTAACCCCAGGAGATTTAAATCCCTCATGGCTCGGCCGGGAATCGAACCCGGGGCACTTCAGGCCAAAGTCTAACGCGCTAACCATTTAGGTACGAAGCCGGACTTCGAAGATACTGTTCTACAGGGTCAAAGAACGAGAATATCTGCCCAGCTTTTTAAATTATTATCTGGGATTAGCATGTCGGTTATTATGGTGCTATAATTGATTTTTACATGTTAGTGTCATTTTATGGTGATTGGGATCAATATATTAATTTTGTTTGACTGCTTTCATGCATGTGATACGAGAGATCTTTTACGAGCCGACATCTTACGACTCGGAGTGCCGTGGAATTTTGGATGTAGACCGGCCACTTTCAGCTACTTAAAGTAAGCGAAAAGGAAGCGTGTAGTTTTACATGACCATTAATATCGTGAACTTGAGCGACGAGACCTCCATTTTTACGTACAGTACAAACCACAGGCCATGCCATTTGACTACGGAAATCGCATATGCATTGACCCGGAATCCAACCCGGTCGCTTTGGTGGCAGACAAACAGTTTTACCGCTGCCCTACCACGTCCAGGGAGATAAGAACAGAGTAAGGTAGTAAATATTTGAAGATTCACAGTTGATAATGGGATTCTTAACTCTATAAGTTGCACTGTGGTAATGTAGGCTACATGGCAGATGACCTCGTAGTTCCGCCCCTTAAAAAATAATAACAACATAACAAGGTAGCCTAAAATTCCCGTATAGTCCTGATAATGGTCTTATTTTTAGTCTCACTGTTCATATATTACTACGCTAGTAAATAATTTCCTCTTCAGTTGGCCAACACAAATTGTGCCCAGCTCAATTGGGCGTGCAAATATACTTATCTAATAATAGACTATCTACAACCTGAAAATAATTTAGCCTACATTTCCCTAAAAGAGGAGTTCTATTCGGAAATGTATAAAAAGTGTATAACTAGTTCATTGCAAAACTCTTTTGAGGTTAGTAGATGTGATTAGTTAAGTGGTTTTCCCCGCGCAATTCAGGGAAGAAAGTTGGCCGTGGACTTGTTAAAATAAACCGTCCTGGTATTTGCTTGGTGGTGAAAATGGGGTCCGGTGCCTTGGGGTCTATCTGAGACTTGTCCTCATACTAAACTGTCGCTTACAGTCACATCGGACAAGAGTGATCGCCACTTAAGTGGAAAATGCAGAGCATCAATGCGGTTCTCATCAGGAGGAAAAATTGAAAATGGAAAACCACGAAAACAAATTTAAAGACATCTGAGGTAGGATTCGAGCCCAAGTTCTCCCGATGCCAGCAAGGCATGAGCTATCTTGTTAGCACTCTCGGCCACCGTGGCGGGAAAAATAAAGTTCTGGTTTGAACATTGAAAATGTAAAAGTTTATTACTATAAGGTGGCAACGATCAAAAGCACCCGCGCAAACTCACTTCCCCGCGTATTCACTCTGAGTTGATGTGCGACGTCACAGAGGAGCCGTAGAGGGGTTCACATGCTGTCTGGCTGCCTTACCGAACACACTGCGGAGATACGCTAACAAGAGCTTCGAGGCAAATCCATTTTCGCGCTCTTATTATTTTCTCAGTTTTATATACGTTTTCTTTATTGTAGTCCTATAATCCCTTGTCGTATAGCGTGTACTGTATTTGTAAATGTGTTTATGTATATAGTGTTGTGTACCATGCTATTCTAGTAATAGTATCATTTGAGTTTCGTTACGGCTTCTACTTCGAAGTATGGTAGCAAATCTGGACGACCATTAAGGGGACAATGTAGAGAAATAGTCTATAACGTAACTGCTCACCTACGAGAACAGAAAACCGTTCATAAAGTCAATTATAATGTTGTGGCTTCAACAAGTAAAGCAACGGGTGTTTCAAAGTCATTCGCAAAGCGTATAATAGCGGAAGGGAAAACGTCTATGGCCAAGGGTCGTCTGTAGTTTTCTACACCTGATGCATTATTTCGTGTTGTTGATATTATAGCCTCTGTGTGTGTATGCTTATTGGAACAGTATATTTCTTTAAAACATAGTTTACAACTAGGAAATCATAAATACTGTATTTTCATTTAATTCCGCGCTTAATACTCTCGGTCACTTTACATTTACCCTCGTTCTTTTAATTGCATTGCGTTTGCAGCATTAATGAAGGAATAACCTCAATCGAACAGCTGGCTGCAGGTACTTACGATATGGTATGTGATGGCGATTGACAGCCAGCCGCGCCCGGGAACAATTACGAATGCTTTACGTGATAAGCGCTTTTTTTTCGATGTCAATGAACTACGACCTACTGTATATCCATTTTACATCTCGGCATGATGGGTGAAAATCACTGCCTGGGCTATTAATTATATTATCATGGAGATAGCATGTGCAACGGATTCTTGTCAGACGTAATTTAAGAATGGTGAGGTGCAAGAAACACAAAGACCACTTATATCCAGTCTAAAAACACTTATATTGGGCGATGGATTGAAGATAGAGATATGCTCTCGCGGACTTTTCTGTAGAAGTTTTCATGCTGAACATTTATTACGCTCATAGTATACTGATATTTTTAACGGTTTGCCCAGCGTAAGCTTAAGAAGTGCACGGACGCCAAGTTCTTTTCCCGACCTTTTCACTGAAATCGTTACTGCTTGGCTTCCTTTGATCCTAAATAAGTTATTTTCTACAGAAAGTTTCCTCGAGAAATACTTTACAGAATGGTGAAAACCGCATCAAAATCCATCCAGTGGTCCTCCAGATTACCTGTGACATCCAAGAATCGGGGACTCGGTTTTATACCAAGTAGCGATTGTCGGGGGAGTTCGGGACGAGCCGATGTGAGCTGAGCGAACCGAAGTAGCCGAGGGTTCTTTTGTTTGTTGTACCTTTAAAAATGCAATCTGTGTTGCCTTGGATCTATGTATAATTGTTGTACAGGAATAATGAAGCGGCTTCGCTGGCGTAGTTGGTGGCATGCTGAGCTTCTATGCCCAAGGTCGCGGGTTCAAATCCGGAAGAAGTCATTGGATTTTTAGAGCGTTAAAAATCCCTCAGTATGTGCTCCTATGGAGGGGAAGTGAATCCGGCGGTCCCATGTCATAGATTTTTGGCATATAAAAGAACCTTCCACAAATTACACATATGTGAAGCTAAATTATAGGTTAGATTTGCTTAACGCTCTTAGGTTTCTAACGTTCGTCGCCAGGAGCTGACTGCGGTGGCATCTAGTATCCAAGTTCAGAACTAGTTGTTGAGAGTGGCGTTTGGTAGCAAAAGTAGGACCTACTTGAAAATTGAAATATATGCAGGCCTTACTTGAATTAAAACAGATTAGACAAACGAATACAGCCATCACAATTAGCACCGATTATCAGACAGATTCTACACACACCCAAAGTACACGGGGCTACATGACCGCGTTGTCGCAGCCCCTAAAGTGAGGAACCAAGCGACCAGGATTGATGAGTTCCGCAGTCATACATTAAATATTGTTATTTCTTTAAGCTGTATCTCCATCCCCAATTGAGTACAATATCTGATGGTCTGTTTTCCTTGCAGGTCTATTTCCTCATCGCACTCACGACCGTGAGCGGCATCTTGGCTGAGCCCCCTGTAGACCGACAGTACCTCCCGCCCGGCCAGAACTCGCCGTCCGACACTTACGGTGCGCCAGCTCCCAATGGCAACTTCGCCGCTGCACCTTCCTCACAATACGGTGCCCCTTCCAACGGTCTTGGCCGATTCTCCTCCCCTGCTCCTTCCAGCCGATATGGCGCTCCTGGAGCCTCCAGCCGTCTCTCTTCCGGTGCTGGAAACAGGTTTTCCTCCGCCCCTTCCTCTCGCTATGGTGCGCCATCCAGACGTCTAAGCTCCTCCAATGGGCTGTCAAACAGATACGCCGCTCCAGGCGGTGCTAGCCGCTTCAGTGCCCCTTCCAGCCAGTACGGTGCTCCTGGAGGTTCCAGCCAGTTCCGTTCTTCAGGTCCCTCCAACAGCTTTGCATCTGCCCCATCTTCCAGGTTTGGCGCACCCTCATCTTTCTCTGCGCCCGCAGCACAATACGGAGCACCTGCTGAAGATTACATGAACAACGGACTCTCTAACCAATACAACGCACCCTCTTCTCAATACGGTGCGCCCAACAACTTTGCTTCAGCCCCATCAAGCCAATACGGTGCACCCAACAACTTCGCTTCAGCCCCTTCAAACCAATATGGTGCTCCTAACAACTTCGCATCAGCCCCTTCAAGCCAATATGGTGCTCCTAACAACTTCGCTTCAGCTCCCTCAAGTCAATATGGAGCTCCTGCAGCAGGCCGCTTCAACAGTGCTCCATCTTCACGATACGGTGCTCCTAGTGCGTCCAGTCGCTTCTCTTCTGCTCCTTCCTCCTCATACGGAGCTCCCGCTGATTCTCCTCGTCGCGGTGGTGCCCCAGCTCCCGTGTATGGAGCCCCCTTCGGTGGATACAGTGCCTCAACTGAGGATCCACTGGCTGTAAGTATTAGTGTCAAAGTATAGGGGTACCACGTACAAAAAGATGTTGGAGGCGGGACTCGCCGTACATTGCTGCTGAACAGCTTCCCCCTACAAACACTTGGCACTACAAATCCACTTTGCAAATGGCCCAACTAGAAGGAAATCCAGGTGCAGCGAGAAGGAGAGAGAGACACTTGCCCTTCCTGGCGCACATGCGCGGAAGAAAGACTAGTAGTTGACATACAAGAGATATGAGACGCTTTCCCCTACTGAAATATTCTTTTGTACGTGGTATCCCCTATAACATTTAAATACAGGATGCCGTAAAACGGGACTTTCAGTCATAAATAGAAGTTTTCGGAAATTTCCGATCAGTCGGCACACATTCTCCAAACCAGGGTGGCTTAATAGGGGAGTAGCATTAGTAGAAAATCCAGCAAGTGCCATAAGAATAGATGATAAGTTTAGTTTATTTCTCTTCTCATTAGTCTACCTAAATGATGATGATGATGATAATTGTTGTTTAAGGGGCCTAACATCTAGGTTATCGGCCCCGAACTCTACCTAAATGATAACCTGATAACAGCGAAAGAAAATCTCCAATCCCTCCCTTTCCATCCCTTTCCTTGAGTACTGGCTTCCTGTACATTAAAACCATTAACGGGAGTTGTTTGAATACCCGTTTCGTGAAACCATTCCATCCTGGCCTCCAATAGGGTTGTGAAACATTAGCCAAACTCTATGCGTTACAGACATAGGAAGTATTTAATCTTATGTAACGGACCTGGAACGATTACATTTTTATGATGTCATACTTCTTATCAAAACATTCTTAATCGAAAAGGTATTAATTACTTTTTAATCAATGCATGCAATTTTAAAGCAAACGTGTCTTTAGTCTGTTCATTATATTTCAGCTTATGCTTCCTCAAGTATTCGAAAAGATGGCGATGCGTTCGTGGAATTCGTCACGAATTTTTAGATGTTAAGTTGATACCTAACTTTTAAACCGTCATTTATGTATTTATTTATTTATTAAATACAACTCTCAAAGATAATTACGGCCTTATGATTGAAAGGGAGTTACTAACAACCGGTAGCCGGTGAAAAAATAGAGCACTTCTGTAGTTCATGATGTAAATAGTGCTGATATGTTAAACAGGACGGATGCGATCTAAAATATTGAGCCTCTCTGCTATCTAATGAAATTTCCGCCCAGATCAAATACGTCCTTTTAGAAACAAAACCTCATTGTCAGTGTCTCTGCCTGTTGAGGAGCCCTTCAGAGCTTGTAGAAATGTCTTCCGGCGGAGATAAGCTTAATCAGATTGACGTTGCTGATTATTTATAACGATTTTTCAATTATTCTGTAACTTTTGCATCTTTACTCCCCTCCATTCAGTTTCATAATGTTAGGAGGAATTTAAGAATGTTATCCATCAACCGGTACTATTATTATTTTTGTTTTTAATTTTTATTTTCTTATTTGGATGGTGAAAGGGAAAGTCCCACATACATGGCATTGTCTACATCTCCGTTTGTTTAATATAACATAATAAAATGTAGATTCCTTGTAATTTATGGCTACTTCAACCTAAAAGTTAGATAGACATTTTAGAGTGAGCGTCGAATAATATCCTAACCTGAATGGTTGATTATACTACAATTATGTCTATTTGTAGCTGATGCCAATATTTTAATTCACTTGAAAAGTTTTTCAATCTTTCCCCTTCACATGTTCTAAAACCCGATTTACCAATGACCCATTAACAATTCATGTGTGTTTCCGTTCCGCAGGAACGTGCCAACTACGATTTCTCGTACGGAGTTCAGGATGCTGACTCCGGCAGTGACTTCGGTCATCAGGAGACTCGTCAGGATGAGGACGTCCAGGGAGAATACCGCGTACTGCTTCCCGATGGTCGCACGCAGATCGTCGAGTATGAAGCCAATGATGATGGCTACAACCCCGTCATCCGGTATGAGGAGAACAACGGAGGATACCCAGCCAGTCAGAGGAGCCAGGGAGGTCCCTACTAAATAATAGTCAAACCATACTAGTGCTTTCGAACACGATGTTCCGTGGTATGCTAGATTAATGATTCTCTCTGCTATCTAAAGTAATTTCATCCATCATGAATTTGAGCACTTCAAATTCTAACAAGAGCTTAGAATATAGAGTGCATTTAAATCGATAGCGAGATCTCAGATATCTTGGTCGTTGACCTGTAGATCACTCTGCAGTAGCCCATAAATCTGAAGGCTTGAGCGCACAGCATTTTAGGGCAAACAGAAAACGCATCCGACTGAAATTCAGATGATTTTGGTTCGAGGTCTTTCTGTAGCCTCATTTCCTAATCTTCACATATTGAAATTCTTACACATTCTGCTAAAGAATTTCTTCATATTATAATCCAGAATAATTGCCAATGACTATTTAAGTTGAATTGGACTAAGAAGTTTTGTTTTGTACGAAAGGTTAAAGAAGAATTGAAAAACTGTGGCAATGGATAGTGACTGGGGGTCCTACTACACTCGTACCTCGAACTACAGTGGGTAGGGGACTTAGTGTCTGCCCTATCCATTACACTACATTGTAGATCTGATCAAACTGGCACTGCATAAACCCCTCACATTATTCAGACTTAAAGAAAAAAGAATTAGGCTGACGTTGCACCTCCTTCAAAGGAGCAACTTGGCACATCTTCTAAATGACATTAACGGAAAGTGGCTGATGTGAAGGCTCTCCTCCAGGACAGCTCAATAGGTGTGTCCTCCAGCAAAAGAGGAGTCAAGCGGCCTTCACACTTCTCTCTTAGACCAGCACTGCAGATCTACATAAGATGTTGGTAGATTTGGTTCAATGCTTAGTCGGAAACTTGAAGCTGAATTCAAAGCGGAATCAAATTTGAAAGAATATTATAAATCCAAAAATTGCCTTACAACAAAGTAAAATGTTGGTGATTTATTCGATAAATATTCAGACAATTTAACTGCGAATGTTCATCATACCTCTAAGTATGATCCTCACTCATCAGAAATGAGACGAAACGTCTATACCACGGTTGATCATTTCGAAATCACATTCTCATTCAGCTCATCATAACTGATCACTGCCTTGTATAAATGACTCGCGACGTCACGGTATTTGTGTGATGCATGAATGTATATTATTACTGTTAGAGTGTATATATTTATTATGATGATTTTTATATGCGCATAAGATTTTTGTAAATAAATGTATAATATTGATATAATCATAATTATTTATAACCAATAAATGTTCCCTTTCTCCTGAGTGGAAGATCCTTTTCAAATGCACCCAACTGAGAAACAGCTGAGTATAGACTTATCTCGATTGGTTGCAGTTTTAATAGGTTACATATGGAAAATGGGTGATTCCATTCCATATGAAGTAGCAATTTAATAGGAAACAAATGTACACTGATAGATGAAAGTGGAGTGTTGTGTTGTATGAACGTAGAAACAAACATTTAAATATTCACGAGCTAATGATGTATTGAAGAACACACTAAAACATTAAAAACTCCCTAGGTAGGTGATACCTCCAAGCACACACGATTCCCAATCCTCACTAAGGAGAATTCAAAATTGTGGATCACAAGCAAAATTACACAACTGCGCAAAAGTAAGTTTAGTGTTTATCAACATATTTCCTGAGCATCTCGCTTGATTTTCGACATCACACTACGATATCAGGGAAATTATCAAGATATCGTTGAGCGTGTTGTTTGTGCAGTGAAATGGATGGATACCGTAGTAATTTTTAGCCTATTTTCATTTATGAAAAAAATAGGCTTATGAGATCAACTTTTGTCCGTGTGCCTGTGTGTGCGTGTGTGTATGTGTGTGAGGATTTTTGTGTGTCCCCCTAATAACTTCTAAACGCCTGGAGCGATTTCAATGAAACTCGGTAAGTTCATTCCGGGTGACCCCGACCGTGTCTTTAAAATTTTGTTACGTCTCACCAATCCGGCTGTGCGAAATATTTCACCAGCATTCAATATCTCCGAAACTATTACCGATATTACCCTGGAATTTTGTACGGTGCTAAAGGGAACTACTAGAAGTTCATCTATGTGAGATTTATAAACCTGGTAGCTACAAAATCAACATGGCGGCCAAGCCGAGTTGCGACCTTTAAATAGACGTTTCTCGCGATTTAACCAACCAAACGCAATGAAACTTGGTACAGTATATGTTTATACACATTGAAATGCACCGACATCTAACTTTGTCCAATTGTTTGCATAACGTCAAAATGGCGGCTGTGCGAAGTATTTCACCAGCATTCTATACCTCTGAAACTATTACCGGTATCACCATGAAATTTTGCACGGAGATTAAGGCCACTACTGGTAGTTCATCTATGAGACTTTCAAAAACCGGTTAACTACAAAACGAACATTGCGGCCAAGCGAATTTGAAAGTTTTAAATAGACTTTTCTCGCGATTTAATGATCCAAACGGAATGAAACTTCGTACAACAAAGGTTTATATACATTGC
This sequence comes from Meconema thalassinum, assembly GCA_946902985.2. Classification (NCBI taxonomy): domain Eukaryota; kingdom Metazoa; phylum Arthropoda; class Insecta; order Orthoptera; family Tettigoniidae; genus Meconema; species Meconema thalassinum. Next base: position 329,478,915 of record OX336393.1, read on the forward strand.
AATTCACTAGTACCTAATTTAGTTCAATTGTTTACGTAACATCAAGATGGCGGCTGTGCGATTTTCAAAAATTAAGTTTTTATTTCTTGCGTTCTAATCTTGCGATCGAAATCAACATTTGCATAATGAGCGTACACAATAATCATCATCTAATAGTACATAACTCTGTGGCCTACATATATTAAAATCCAACATGGCGACCATCCGAAATATTTGGACGGTTCTCAATATCTATTAATCTACTACAGCAATCAAACTGAAATTTTGTAAGTGTATAGTGGTTATAAGCATGAGTTCACCTGTGAGACGTTCAATAACCTGGCGAGCACAAATCGAACATGGCGGCGTCGCAAAATTTAAATATTCAAATGGACGTTTCTTGCGTTTTAACCACCCGAGCGCAGTGAAACTTGATACGGTATATGTTTACACAAATTTTAATCAACTGGCATCTAATTCATTTAAATTATTGTCATAACCACAAGATGGCGGTAGAGCGAAATTTTAAAATCCCGCTTTTATTTCTTGTGTCCTAATCATGCGATTGAAGTTTGAATAAAACACCTACACAATAATCTTCATGTAATAGTACATAAATCTAAGGCCTATAATATAAAAATCCAACATGGTGACCATCCAAAATACTTAGACGGTTCTCAATATCTACGAATCTATTACAGCAATCAAGCTTACAATTTGTATGTTGATAGAGGCAATTAATATTAGTAGGGTATAAGAAAATAGGCTATTTAGTTCTTCACGGAACTTCTTGCTTAAAATTAAAAATCCTTAGTGTGACATTTTTGGAATTAAAAAGGTAGTGAAAGGAAATTGAATCCTTTCTACTCGGTTAACACGATTGTACCCAATTGTAAGAGTGTTTTCCTAAATCTGAACAATATTTACACCAGATTAATAAATTGGCTACAATCATGTTGACCGACTGAAAAGCATTACATTTCGATTACTTAGGCAACAATGAAAAATAGTTTCCAACACGAAAAAACTCAAGAAAGAGAAACATCGCTCATGTTTCATGTAATGTTAGCCAGAATAACACACAACAGTTTGAAAGTCACTTTTAAGCAAAGAAAAGATAAAGCCACCGATATTTAACAGCATGACTGGAGTTTTAATAATTCTCTTCTTTAAGTAATAAGGAAAAACGGCCGGAGCGATTTCAATGAAACTCGGTAAAGTCATAGTACTATTTTGGCCGACCTCGACCATGCCCTTCAAATTTTATTACGTCTCAAGATTCCAACATGGCATTCTGTATCTCCAAAACTATTATTCATATCACCCTGACATTTTGTACGGTCATAAAGGGCACTACTAGAAGTTCATCTGACTTTCAACCTGTTAATTACAAAACGAACATGGCGGCCAAACAAAGTTGAAACTTTTAAATAGACTTTTCTCGCGATTTAACCATTCAAACGCAATGAAACTTTGTACAGCTAATGTGTATACACATCGCAATGCATTGGCATTTAGTATAGTTCAAATATTTAAATAACCTCAAGATGGTGGCTGTGCGAAATCTTAAAATTAAGTTTTTATTTCTTGTGTTCTAATCATGCCATCGAAGTCAACGTTTGAATAATGAACCTACACAATAGTCCACATCTAATAGTATAATATATAACTTTATGGCCTACACATATTAAAATACAACATGCTGACCATTGCACACACATACACTCATGCACACACACCGACAAAAGGTGATCTAATAAGCCTATTTTTTCATAAATGAAAATAGGCTAAAAATGACCAAGAATAGGCTATTTAGTTATTTACGGAACTACTTGTATAATTTTCTCATATTTTTAAGGTTTTTGGTGCGTTTTTCGTATGGTATTGAATATTATCTGGGAATGTTCGCAACTCAACGTCGATCTGAAAACTAAAATAACTTTGTTCAGTCCTTAGTTCTTGGAAATATCCACACTCCAGGAGACACACCTACATTTGCAACTAATACCGGAGCGTTGTTGAAAGGGAGGGTAGCAGGAAAGACTACAGTTGGTCCAATAATGTCAGTCTGGGTAAGTACTTCAGAGCAACCATATGTGTGAATTTGTGTTACCAGCTGTTATTTCGAGTGTGTTTAAAATACCGAAGTTAAAGGCATCCAGGGCTCTTCATTTCAAGCAAATAATTTTCGGAACTCAGAGGGGATATCTTCCTAGTGGTGAACGTTGCAACTTTGATAGAGCATTACGATGGAATCTAACCTAACAATTTAGCTTCACACAAGTTTAGTCTGTGGACGGATCTTAGTAGGAAATATAAGGCGGCTCTGGCACAGGGGCTAGTGCGTAAGATGGCGGCCGCGCGCAACCAGTCCTATGTTATTCTTATGGAGAGGACAGTCATAGCTGGCACAGGGGCTAATGCGCAAGATGGCCGCCATACTCTGAGACCGTGAATAATGTCACAGGGGGAGTTCGACCGTGTAGTCGCTAAATGGAATATTTATTATTATTATTATTATTATTATTATTATTAATTGTATTACGTAATTATTGATTGTTAGCTTGCCACGGTGGGTGAGTGGTTATTGTATCGGACTACCAACCCCAAGCTTGCACGTTCGATCTTGGTCGTGGTAAGTGATTTTTGAAAGGCGGCAAAAATTAAGACACGCATGTCATACGATGTTGGCATGTAAAAGAACCCAGGGAGAGGTAGGCTATGTAGTTGCTAAATGGAATATTTATTATTATTATTATAATTATTATTATTATTATTATTATTATTATTATTATTATTATTAGGTAATTATTGATTGATCATGTACAATCAAGACCAGACTTATATTGCCCCCACTTTATGGTGTAGTGGCTAGCATTCTTGGCTGTTACTGTGGAGGCTTGGGTTCGAGTCCTGGCTCTGTCAAGAAATTTAATTCTAGGCTGAGGGTTGGAATGGGGTACACTCAACCTTGTGAGGCAAAACTGACAGGAACTGGCTTTTGATTCATACCGCAGCCATTCTGCCTAACCCAACTTTACCTAACCTAACCTAACCTTACCTAACCTAACCAGATCCCACATTACCTAACATAACCTAACCTAACTGCAAAGTCAGAATGTACAATACATTTATTGTTTTTTATACCCTCATAAATTAGATATAGAGAATGTCCACCACGATTTAGATCATTGAGCACACTTTTCTGACATATATCATTAAAACGTGTCGAAAGGAATGTCTGAAAATTTTCACTAACACATGATACACGTTCACCATACATTGTGCCCACTTTTTGAATGTTAATGATACGGAAAAGAGTATGCATTGGTAATTCAGTGAGCTTTTTTCTCTCTAATCAACAGTTCTGCCCCCCCCCCCCCCAATAGTATTGAGAATATTTATTGTAGTAGCCTATAAAGAAACAAAAAAAAAACATATCTATTACAGTTTAGCTATAAGTGCCCAGAACCACTATAACATTTTATTCTAATAAGGAGAATTCCATAATGATAAGAAAAAAATGCTTACCGTAATGATGGATTGTGTAAGTAAACGTCTTTTGCTGCTTGATGTCACTACTAAACTGATACAAATACAACAGACAAGTGAGTTCATGTTTCGCTGACGTAATCGTATGTTCCCACGCACTTCCTGTGTGTTGCACGCGCCGTAGTGGCTAAATTTGAAACTAGATGAGATGGTTTTTCTGACGTAATCGTATGTTCACCTGCACGCACACGCAGGCCCCTGTGAATGGGTCCCTGTGGACGAGTCCCTGTGGACGGGACCCTGTGGACGGGTCATTGTTGACAGGTCATTGTTGACGGGTCCTTGTTGACGGGTCCTTGTTGAAGAGCCCCATGTGGACGGGTCCTTGTTGACGGGTCCTTTTTGACTAATCCCTTTAGACCGGTCCCTTTGGACTGGTCCCTATGGACTGGCCCATGGTCCCTAATGCTATGATGAAATTAAACGCTGTTCCATATGAAACGCATGTGAAGAGCCGATTGCTACTATGAATTAACATGTTTGTTTTTGTTTGTTTTTACGCATGCGCATTTGGGGTTTTTGTAAGCGGGCGGGCTTTTTGAATAATGATTTATAGATGAGTTATTTTTTTTAAATTACCAAAAGATCCAAAACTAATAAGTCATTAGCGTTTTTAATATCTCATGAACCAACTTGTATTAGAGGTCGTTGGGACTTGAGGTGACATTCTGTTTTTGAATGTATTATTTATTTATTTTTGTCAAAAGGGCCTAATTACACTTTTGTTAATATCTCGCTAACTAATAATCAGAGAGGGTCAAGTGAGGTGTCATGGGACTCAGGTTGGTCAACCCTTTTCCATGACCAACGAATTTACCCAAACGATCTAATACAGCATGGTCATTGACCTATGATTTTATAAACTAATCATCGGAGTGGGTCAAGTGAGATGTCATAGGACTTAGAATGGTTAACTCTTTCCCATGACCAATGAATTTACCCCAAAAATCCAAAAACAGCAAGGTCATTGACCTAAGATTTTATAAACTAATAATCGAATATCAACATGTGAGGTGTCATAGGACTTAGAATGGTCAACCCTTTCCTATGGCCAATGAATTTACCCAAAATACCCAATACATTAAGGTCATCGACCTGAGATTTTATAAACTAATAATCGGATACGAACATGTGAGATGTTTACCATGTGTGATGAAACATAGCTAGGTAGAGAAAGAATTAGTTTAGGCTACATGTATGGTGACTGACAAGTCTTTTACCATTGAAACTTGTTTTCAGATCAAACTGCAGTATAGAGAGAGTATAGGTTGCAGGTATGGGTTAATAAATGAGAAACGGTGTACGCAAACTGTGATTTATCAAGAATTAAGAGTAGACTATCTTTAATTGATTGGTTAAAGATGATAGCTAAAACACAAAAATGCTCAGTGGTTACCGAGACAAAATGGTCGCTACACACAACAAGCTTTAAATACTTGACGCTAATAATCTATTCACACACATACTCGCTTGTTCTAAACTAAACTGTGTTGCTGTCAGTGCTCAGACAGTAGGCTGATGACGAAATGCATTGCTAACAGAAATATAATCATTTCCGGTTGTATAATGTTACCAGCTATCCATTTTGTGTTGCAGTGGTAAGCACTTTTAGCTCTTGTACTGCTGGTCTTAACTCGATTTCCAGGTCTGAAGCCTAGAACGAGTCAAACTAAGAAACAAGGGCATGGTGGTGCAGTGGTTAAGCTGTTAGCCTTTTCACCAGGGTTCGATTTCAGGTTAATATGTATGTCATAAAACATATTAAACAAAACAAAACAGAGATAACGTTTAAAACTGATTACATTTGTGTCTTTTCAAATTATTACTTGGATTACAAATACAAAGGTGAACTGTGTTTGATATACAGTTAATGCTGTCTATCACACACTCGACTGTAAGAAAGCCAAAAGAGCAAAAGGCGTAGGTAGAGCAGTGGTAAAATTGCTATATGTAGAGAACTACCTAGCAAAGCTATATCGCATAAACAGTGCAGGATACAATCCAGCAATCAAATTTGTATCTTGTGGAACAGAGAAATGCACTTACGTGAGAAAATGCAAGTTCATGTGTAATATGACCTAACACACAAGTGTTCACCTGTGCACGTGCACAATAAGAGCTAACAAGTCACATTCTGTTTAGTTCGTACGTAACGTTAGGTTAGGGCTAATGCACACACCCTAGTACACGAGGCACATGTCATTTGAGAGCAGGTCAAGGGGATCTAACTTGGTGGATGGATGTGTTCTAACGATTCATTAGTAGTTGAAAGAGAATAATACTTGTTCTTAAGATGTTAAAACTGAGGAGATGGTATGTACTGTAAGACGTCTTGTTATATCCTGTGTAATATTACAGACATGGCAGAGAGCACACAATTCTGTTGCTATGACTAACTCTGCAGTAATTTGAAACCCCCACGTGTTCATTAAGACAATGGGTGATGATTATACAAAGTTAGCAGTCATTGGATATTACACAGGTGTTCCTTCCGGTGTCATGTTGCTGACATGGCAGAGAACACACCGTTCTATTGCTATGACTAACGCTGCAGTAATTTGAAACCCCCAAGGTGTTGATCAAGACAATGGGTGATGATCATGCAAAGTCAGTAGTAATTGGATACCACACATCAACATGGACTAAATCATAAATGTGGTTGTCATAACCCGCAGAAACCTCATTTAAATATTTTAGATTTTACATTTTAACATTTTACATTTTTAACATTTTAGATTTTAGATTTGTTTTAATTTTACATTTTTTTTTGTTTTTTTTTTGTTTTTAGATTTTACATTTTAAATTTAAGATTTTTTGATTTTTAGATTTTACTTTTATTTACATTTTCCTAAAAGAGTAAACTACAAGGTCACATACCTAACCTCATTAAACCTAACTTTCCCAAACCTAACTTAAGCTAATCCAAGGGCTTATGCACCTACACAAAGTATATAAGATACATGCAACTATCCTTATGCTAGTCTTACAGGTTACTGTACAACATGATCACTACCCAAACGGATTTTTTTTTTCATTTTGTTGTTTTACACATATGTCAATTCTCTAATTTCCCATTTTCAGTTTTTTTAAATGTCAGTTTTTAGTTTTCAATTTCATAATATGGAAACATGGAATTTGCATTTTGTTGTTTACACATTTATTAATTTCACAATTTCCCATTTACAGTTTTTAAAAAGTTAGTTTAAAGTTTTTCAATTTCATGATATAGAAACATGGATTTCCCAATTTGTTGTTTTCACATTTGTCAATTTACTAAATTCACATTTACAGTTCTTTTAAATTTCAGTTTAATGTTTTTTTTTCAATTTGTCAATATGGAAACATGGATTTTTTACAATTTGTTTTTACATGTCATGTAACTATCCTTATGCTAGTCTTATAGGTTACTGTACAACATGATCACTACCCCAACCGGATATTATTTTTCATTTTTGTTGTTTACACATATGCCAATTTTCCAATTTCCCATTTTAAGTTTTTTTTTAATGTCAGTTTTAAGTTTTTCAATTTCATAATAAGGAAACATGGATTTTGCATTTTGTTGTTTACACATTTATTAATTTCACAATTTCCCCATTTACAGTTTAAAGTTTTTCAATTTCATGACATAGAAACATGGATTTTCCAATTTGTTGTTTTCACAATTGTCAATTTACCAAATTCCCATTTACAGTTTTTAAAATTTCAGTTTAATGTTTTTTTTTCTATTTGTCAATATGGAAACATGGATTTTTCCAATTTGTGTTTTACATGTTCATTTTGCATTAGGAGTGGAGAGAGGTGGGTAGTAATTAAAAATGTGCAAGCAGTGTCCATTGTTGACAGGTCATTGTTGACGAGTCCTTTTCATACAACAGACAAGTGAGTCCATGTTTCGCATGCATTACCTAAAATGTAATACCATACAAGTGTTTAACATTTTACAAATTAGCTTATGTATTAGTTTATGTGTGAGGTCTTATGTTGGGCATTTTGTGTTGGCTTATTTGACAAGTTATTTTGTCAATGTATTTAGTGGATTTTTCTCTTGGTCTTGGAAAGTATATCGGTCCATTTTATCACAACATAATGCTTACTGCCATGTTTGTAAGCAACAACAACAACAACACACTAAACTCTAAATACTCTAAGGTACTCTCAACTCGTACTCTTACCTCTATCCCATGCCTAGTCAAGAACATTATTCTTTTTTCAAAAAAAGGTGAATGAGGAATGTTGACTATATGTTTAAACTAAAAAAATCATACAAAGTCATATGTTAACTCTAACACCTACGTTTATCCCATTCTTAGTCGAAAAATATTATATTTTTTTAAATTTTTCTAAAAAATATTTGGAAAGTAGGCTATATTTTGAAAACTACCCATCCTATAAAGTCATCCTATAAAGTCATATATAGACTCAAACCAATGGCTTTTATATCCTTAATCGTTAGAACAAAATATGGAATTTTTGACATTTTAACCAAAAATGTTCATTTTTAAAAATGGGGTTAAGTTATATATTGGAAACTAGGAATTTTACAAAAAAGTGTGTTTGACATAAATGACAGGTATATACCCCACCACCCCCAACCCACAAACCAAGTCCCCAGATCTCTGGGACAAATTCCAGAAATGTTTTAATCTAATCCTAGCTAACCTCACCAGACGTGACCATACCTGTTTTGTAAGCAACAACAACAACAACACACTAAGATTCAAAGAATTCCAGAGTACTTTTAGATTAATTATCGACTCTCAACTCTTACAACTATGTCTATCCTACTCTGTCAGAAACACGATATTTCTTTTTTATTATTATTTTTTCTCCATGTCACTACTGAAGTGATAATGTGCCCAACTCTAGGAATGGGTATTCCAAGATTCAGACACCTAGATATCAAGGGAAAGGCTGTAGCCGCTTTTGAAAGTTGAGATATATGAATATCGCGCTACATTGCTTCTCGAAGCATTTGGAAATAATTTACCGAAACTTGGATGTCAAGTGACGTAGCGAGTAATAGCAGAGGTTGAGGCTATTTATTGATTAAATAGTTAACTATGGAGTAGAGACTTGAGACTGGGATCAGATTACTGGCACGGCCAAATGAAAGAGAATGCAATTAGTATCAAGTAAATCGGACCAGGGATTCAAGAGATATGAGGATTTCCAGATATCAGGTGATGACGCGTGACCCTGGCAGTTTTGAATAAAAGCCAGCTGGCCGAAGCAACTTCAGCTCATTCTAACACAAGCACTTGCAGAGCAAGGTGCCTCTACGCTGAGCCAAGGCACATGGTTGCCGGAACTACGCAGAAGTTCTTTTCAAGTCGTGATAGTCACGAAAAGTGCTGCGCTACGAGTTGGAACTTAGTAAGTTTACGGTGAGGAGAATCACTGAGGTGATTGATTTTTTTACAGACATTGGTGTAAATATTTATATTTCTACAAGGACATATGCTAGACTTTGTCTAGAAAATAGTATTTTGTCACAGTCCAGTAATAACTTAATACTTGGATGTTTAAATACATTTCAAGTCAGTTTTCATTTTTGTAACTAGTTAACCACTTCGATCTGTCAGTACACTGAAGACTAGTCTATAACGGTGGCGTTCATTAGTCTACGCAAGGGAAACTACAAGTTGCCTAGCGCATGGCAGATGGTGATATAACAAACCATGCCCAGGGAACGATCTTCAGAACAGCCGTTAATTGCTTAGACTGTCAGTGTTTTTCTTGTACTGATAAGATTACAGTGAGTTATGTTACAACTGACATATCTAAGAAGAGATCACTTAGATCTGACCCTATTTAAACAAACTGTTATGGCTTTGATAGAAGCCCATATTAAAATGGAACCACAGTTAATTCAAACGTCGAAAGATACTACCACTATGTCTGACTAGACGGATTGTGGGTATATGATGGCGGCGGATACAAGGATTATACGTGCTTGTCCAACAGGGCATGTCTATGGATAAATCTGGTACAGACCAGGTTTACTACGCTTCAAGACCATCAAGAAATGTAAGTCACATTTGAATTATATTATGCCTAGCTAATTGGAACAAACTATTTTTCTGCAGATGACCAACACATTTTTTTTCTTCGTATTTAAAGCTTGCAATGATTTACGCAAGACTTGTTAGAGTTATTCTGAGTATTTTCAGCACTCAGAACAGTTTAGGATCGATGACCGAGCATTTCGAGCATTTATTTGAATTTTTCATATTTTTGGGAAATCACGGTAATCAGCCGATGTAACTGTAAAAGTTAATAATTTATTTTTGTTGAGGAATGGATATTTTTTCCATATTCGAAGGTTCGAACATGTGGATTCTCACATAATGAGATGATAATTAAATAATAATCCACTAATAATAATAAGAAGAATTTTTATAATTTTTCTAAATAATTCTTGGATATCATATTTTCTAATAATCATATGTATTGAGAGAGAGCCTATGAAGTAGTTTAATCATTTCTAGTCTGGAACAGGAGATTTTCCGAAGGAGAGTGGTTAGCGCAAGCCCGCATTCAACCAACATTTCAGTTCTGGTTGAACAGTTGATATTTGCAATGAGTAAAGTATATGTTTCAGATAACACGGAGAGGCATGAAACGGGAAGCAATTGATATTTGTATCAAATAGGATATTTTTGTATTTATATAAAATCATGACGTAAATACACTCGAAGGTGAAATAAAGATTTTCATAAGTATGGTAAATTCACGGGTTGAACTGAATGGTAAAATAAAATAAACTTGTAAGTTTATTAATCTTCCAGTGTTGATAACAAGCAGAGGCTTGATTTATTCTATAAATTTTGGGAAGACAATTTATGTGTGGAGTAGTTGAAATGCCATTCCCAGGTGCGCATGTTAAGTCGCAGGAATGAAGAGGTTTTTTCGAGCATCAATCAAATAGCTGGTTCGATGGCTCAGGTTTATAGTAGGAGTATTGGAACTACACATTTCGTCGGATGAATGACCCGAAGGTTATTTCTTTAAAACCATCAGTTCTTATTTCAACCTTGTTTACGAATTCCATTTAGACTTTGATTTTGCTAGAACCCGGATTTGTCATGATAGTAGTTTATTCTTCTTCAGAGGAAGACCTTTGCCGTTGTTGTTGTAATATTGTGTTCTTACACAAATAATAGAATGGGCCACTGCCAATTAAAAATAATTCTTTAACCACGAATAGTTTGAAGGATATTTTCAATCCTAGTGCCATGAACTAAATGAATTCATTATAAAACTACAATTCTAATTTCCGCATTCTGTCGAAGAATTGCAAGTTGTGAAAATTACAATAATGGCCATGAATATAAATATTTTTTATAATAATGTTCCCAAGTGGAAAATTGAATAGTTGAATGGTTCAACCATTTATTGATCAAGTTGATGATTCAGAAATCATGTATTTTGTTTGGAACTTGAAGTTCATAATCGAGTCACTTCTCGAATGTTTAATGTCAGAAGAACAATTAATTGTTGTTGTGCTTCGCACAGTTCTTCGATGCTATGCTCAAGGTCAAATATTTTTCAGATGTTATTAATGTATGTAAATAATTTATGTTGCTTCTATGATAATAATATTTTCGACGATATATTTTTGAAACTGGAAAAACAAGTGAAAGTTTAAAAATTCTATGAACATTTATTCTACGAGTGTTAATATCATGTAAATATTCAAACAGTGATCTACGATATTTCCAGTATAGACAATTAACTTTCAACTGGAATTAATTATTAATAATTTTGGAACACAGTCTACAGGACTATTAATCGGACTTGTGTTTCCAAAAAGATTGTCAAATGTGTTTGGAAAATTTCTGTATATTGTGTGTAAATAAGAGTGTGGATCGCCACACGTGGATGATGCTGCTTTGAGCATTTTTGCAGTCAATTTTAACTTCAAAATAAACTGAGATAATTTTACAGGATGTGTTACTCCCAATTAAATCTCCTTCTATCCTTATTGTTGCATTGAGCCAAAAATCAGCAAAACATTTTTTTAATTTGATGTCGTTTTTTGCGATTTGCTTTAACCCATCTGGCGCTCCGGGATATTTTGACTCTCGTGCTGACTGATTATTGGTAAAATGCATATGTGGTCGTGCGGACTCCGGTCTAAACGGGCACATAAAATAAGATAGAGAGAGAAATGGCTTCGAACGTGGGTCTCGATTTAGACAAGGTCAATCGCATGCCGATTTAAATTGTGATAATTTTTATAGAAATATTTTGGGAGTTGAGAGATGTCTGGTTTGGATGAATAAATTAGTAGGAAACCCAATTAGTGGGGAAAATTAAAAATTTAACTGGTTAATAATTAGAATGGGTTTGATTATTTTGATAATGGCTTAACCATTAGAGCGTCAAGTAAATTCAGTAGTAAACGTTCGATGACTGGACATACACATTATTAGAATCCTGGTGGAGGATATTTGAGAACTTGCATATTTTTCTTATGATATTGTGGTAAATGTAATTCGTAAAAGTAGAGAATTTTGTTTTTCCATCACGTCGACATTAGGACAAATCTCATTTTATTAGAGTGTTCCAATTAGCTATTCATATTTCTTATTCTAGTTATAAGCTTGTGTTTGCCACTGTTGTATACCCCTAAGTTTTGAATAATAATTGAAATTATGGAAGAAATGATGAGGATGATGAGGAGTTTGGAGGAGAGTTCAAAAGAAGCTGGACGGCGTGTAGCCGCTATTATGAAAGAAAATACAGAGGCTTTAGAAAAGAAACTTAAAGAAAATTCTGATTCTTTAGAAAATAAACTTAAGGAAAATTCCGATTTGTTAGAAAGCAGGTTAAAAGATAACTTGAAAGAAAGTTTAGATGAAAAACTTAAAGAAAATTCTGATTCTTTAGAAAATAAACTTAAAGAAAGTTTGGAGGATAAACTTAAAGAAAATTCTGATTCTTTAAAAAGTAATTTGAAAGAAAATTTAAACAGTAAATTTAATTCAATGGAAAGTAAATTTAAAGAGAATTCAGAAATTTTGAAAATGTCACTTGAGAGTAAAATGAATAAATTATGCGAAAAAACACATGAGCTCGAAACTTCATTAGCTACTAACGCAAGTTTAATGGACGATAAATTTCGTGATGCCGATCTTCGATCTCAAAGCTTAGCTGATAGGATAGAACATGGTCTTAGGAAAGTTGGTGAAGACATGATCGACCTAGAAGTCAGAGTGAAGAAGGAGAGTAACGAGATGGGAATTCTAGTTGTTCAACGTTTAACGGAACAATTCAAAGAACTTGTCATGGGAGAAATAAGAGAAGGTGTGATTAATGAGTTACAAACTGAAATTAAAACCACAGTTGTCAATGAAATTAAAGACACACTCAAGCTGGAGAATCAAGAGGGAATCAAGGAGATTAGGGAATCTTTGTCATCCCATATCGAAGTAATTGCCAAAGATATCCAAGCAACTCAGAAGGACATATCAGATATGACAGGGTCATTGAAAAGTCATGAGGCTGTTATGAACCAGATATCCATTGATGTTAAGGAGAATTGTAAAGAAACTGAAGCAATTAAGAAGATGGCAGAAGAAAACCAGAAGGAACTTGAGGCTATGAAAACTCAAATCAAGGATGAGAAACAGTCTGATCATCTGTTGAAAATGCCAAATGTAAGGGGAAAGGAACAGATACAGATAAATCTAGGAGCAGCTAGAGAGACTGAAAGACAGGATGAGGTCAGGACAGTATTTCAATCCAACCCCATAACTGTATTTAAGAATGTAGAAGATAAGCCTTCTACATTTTCAGGGCGAGATTCTGTGACACCCGTATAATTTTTGAGAGAAGCAGGTGATTACCTGAAAGATTCTAAGATCCCTAAAGAAAGACAGATCCGAGTGATAGGGAAGTTTTTGGAAGGTCCTGCACTTCTTTGGTTTAGAGCTTTTAGATCCACTCTAACCACTTTTGAGGAGTTTTCTCGTGGGCTATTGAAAAAGTTTTGGTCCCCGGAAACCCAACAGCAAGTCAGAGCAGAGTTATATTCGAAGAGATTCTCGACGTCACAACCTACTCGATACTCTACGTACTTTTCTGGACAGCTGTCTAAACCCCAACATTTAGATCCGCCGATGCCAGATAACGAGTTGATTACTGCATTGATACGTCAATTTCCAGCAGACGTCCAGAGGACTTTGATCGCTGCTGATATCTATAATATGGAACAATTTGATGAAGTATTTCAGAAGCTGGATCATACAAACGCTCAATTCTTCCATCAGAAGGGAGTAAAGAATAACAACGCTGTGTATGCTGTTATGGCTGATAGTTATTCTCAGACACCTCGAGAGATTCGAGAGGAGCGAGAAGAGAAAACGCCGAGGGAAGATCCAAATAAAGGAGGATGGAACCAGTACAGTAACAGATACAGTTACAAGCCATATGCGAGACCGGATGGTGGTAATCGATACAATACTCGATGGAGAAGACCACGAGATAGTCAAGGAAGGTACCAGGAAAGAAGATATTATGGTAAAAATAACTACAATAACAGAGGGAATGTGGATACTCGTCAGTCCAATGAAGAGTTTAACAAGGAGACGAGGAAAAATTTGGAAGCAAGACACCAAGATAACTTGCAATTTTTGGAGCAGAGGCCCAATGATCCAGGTCCATCGGGAACACAACAATCCCGGGGGAATGGTAATGAAAAAAAAACTTCGAATTCACAGTAGAAGATAGAATTTTGAACACTTCCACTTCCAGATTTATTAAATGGCAAGCAGAGGATGATGATTTAATTCAACAGAATGACGAACGAAAAGAAATGGGTACCAGAATTAGAATGCCAATCATATCATGCGAAGTATTCGGTATGCCTGTCGATACTTTGATCGATACTGGGGCTATGCTTTGTCTGGTGAGTGAGAAGCTTTATATTCTGTGGAAGCTCAAAGAGAATTTAGAGGAGATTCCAGTATCAGGAATTAAGATCCAAGGAATAATACCCAATAAAATATCTCTGTGTAAAACACAATTATACGTATGTATTACGATTGGAGGACATGATTTCCGACATGTGTTTGTTGTAATGAAGGACATGGCTTTTGACATGATATTGGGAGCGGATTTCATTCAGAAATATCAAGCAGTGATAGACATGAAGACAGAGACGATCAGATTCAAGAATACCGAAGAGATTAACTTCGAGGGAAAAGAAGAGGAAGACATCGAGGGAGATGCTCAATGGTCTCTGATTTTTCATGAAGCTGAAGGAAGAGAAGTCTACACTGAGAAGGAGTCCCCAGAGCTAGGGAAGATTTTGGAAGAGTATCACGATATTTTTGATATTAAACCTGGTGAAATTGAAGATTTTGAATATTGTGGAAGTAAACAACAATGGAAGCTATGAAGTAGCCAATACACGAACTGGTAACATCGTGGGAACTTATAATGCATCGAATTTGAAAATTTATTATTCAAGAACCAGATGATTTAATGTGTAGATAGAAAAAATAAAAATTTTTCAATTTTTATTTTTTGCTAGGTGTGGGGTGGATGTGCCCAACTCTAGGAATGGGTATTCCAAGATTCAGACACCTAGATATCAAGGGAAAGGCTGTAGCCGCTTTTGAAAGTTGAGATATTTGAATATCGCGCTACATTGCTTCTCGAAGCATTTGGAAATAATTTACCGATACTTGGATGTCAAGTGACGTAGCGAGTAATAGCAGAGGTTGAGGCTATTTATTGATTAAATAGTTAACTATGGAGTAGAGACTTGAGACTGGGATCAGATTACTGGCACGGCCAAATGAAAGAGAATGCAATTAGTATCAAGTAAATCGGACCAGGGATTCAAGAGATATGAGGACTTCCAGATATCAGGTGATGACGCGTGACCCTGGCAGTTTTGAATAAAAGCCAGCTGGCCGAAGCAACTTCAGCTCATTCTAACACAAGCACTTGCAGAGCAAGGTGCCTCTACGCTGAGCCAAGGCACATGGTTGCCGGATCTACGCAGAAGTTCTTTTCAAGTCGTGATAGTCACGAAAAGTGCTGCGCTACGAGTTGGAACTTAGTAAGTTTACGGTGAGGAGAATCACTGAGGTGATTGATTTTTCTACAGACATTGGTGGAAATATTTATATTTCTACAAGGACATATGCTAGACTTTGTCTAGAAAATAGTATTTTGTCACAGTCGAGTAATAACTTAATACTTGGATGTTTAAATCCATTTCAAGTCAGTTTTCATTTTTGTAACTAGTTAACCACTTCGATCTGTCAGTACACTGAAGACTAGTCTATAACGGTGGCGTTCATTAGTCTACGCAAGGGAAACTACAAGTTGCCTAGCGCATGGTAGATGGTGATATAACAAACCATGCCCAGGGAACGATCTTCAGAACAGCCGTTAATTGCTTAGACTGTCAGTGTTTTTCTTGTACTGATAAGATTACAGTGAGTTATGTTACAACTGACATATCTAAGAAGAGATCACTTAGATCTGACCCTATTTAAACAAACTGTTATGGCTTTGATAGAAGCCCATATTAAAATGGAACCACAGTTAATTCAAACGTCGAAAGATACTACCACTATGTCTGACTAGACGGATTGTGGGTATATGATGGCGGCGGATACAAGGGTTATACGTGCTTGTCCAACAGGGCATGTCTATGGATAAATCTGGTACAGACCAGGTTTACTACGCTTCAAGACCATCAAGAAATGTAAGCCACATTTGAATTATATTATGCCTAGCTAATTGGAACAAACTATTTTTCTGCAGATGACCAACACATTTTTTTTCTTCGTATTTAAAGCTTGCAATGATTTACGCAAGACTTGTTAGAGTTATTCTGAGTATTTTCAGCACTCAGAACAGTTTAGGATCGATGACCGAGCATTTCGAGCATTTATTTGAATTTTTCATATTTTTGGGAAATCACGGTAATCAGCCGATGTAACTGTAAAAGTTAATAATTTATTTTTGTTGAGGAATGGATATTTTTTCCATATTCGAAGGTTCGAACATGTGGATTCTCACATAATGAGATGATAATTAAATAATAATCCACTAATAATAATAATAATAATTTTTATAATGTTTCTAAATAATTCTTGGATATCATATTTTCTAATAATCATATGTATTGAGAGAGAGCCTATGAAGTAGTTTAATCATTTCTAGTCTGGAACAGGAGATTTTCCGAAGGAGAGTGGTTAGCGCAAGCCCGCATTCAACCAACATTTCAGTTCTGGTTGAACAGTTGATATTTGCAATGAGTAAAGTATATGTTTCAGATAACACGGAGAGGCATGAAACGGGAAGCAATTGATATTTGTATCAAATAGGATATTTTTGTGTTTATATAAAATCATGACGTAAATACACTCGAAGGTGAAATAAAGATTTTCATAAGTATGGTAAATTCACGGGTTGAACTGAATGGTAAAATAAAATAAACTTGTAAGTTTATTAATCTTCCAGTGTTGATAACAAGCAGAGGCTTGATTTATTGTATAAATTTTGGGAAGAAAATTTATGTGTGGAGTAGTTGAAATGCCATTCCCAGGTGCGCATGTTAAGTCGCAGGAATGAAGAGGTTTTTTCGAGCATCAATCAAATAGCAGGTTCGATGGCTCAGGTTTATAGTAGGAGTATTGGAACTACACATTTCGTCGGATGAATGACCCGAAGGTTATTTCTTTAAAACCATCAGTTCTTATTTCAACCTTGTTTACGAATTCCATTTAGACTTTGATTTTGCTAGAACCCGGATTTGTCATGATAGTAGTTTATTCTTCTTCAGAGGAAGACCTTTGCCGTTGTTGTTGTAATATTGTGTTCTTACACAAATAATAGAATGGGCCACTGCCAATTAAAAATAATTCTTTAACCACGAATAGTTTGAAGGATATTTTCAATCCTAGTGCCATGAACTAAATGAATTCATTATAAAACTACAATTCTAATTTCCGCATTCTGTCGAAGAATTGCAAGTTGTGAAAATTACAATAATGGCCATGAATATAAATATTTTTTATAATAATGTTCCCAAGTGGAAAATTGAATAGTTGAATGGTTCAACCATTTATTGATCAAGTTGATGATTCAGAAATCATGTATTTTGTTTGGAACTTGAAGTTCATAATCGAGTCACTTCTCGAATGTTTAATGTCAGAAGAACAATTAATTGTTGTTGTGCTTCGCACAGTACTTCGATGCTATGCTCAAGGTCAAATATTTTTCAGATGTTATTAATATATGTAAATGATTTATGTTGCTTCTATGATAATAATATTTTCGACGATATATTTTTGAAACTGGAAAAACAAGTGAAAGTTTAAAAATTCTATGAACATTTATTCTACGAGTGTTAATATCATGTAAATATTCAAACAGTGATCTACGATATTTCCAGTATAGACAATTAACTTTCAACTGGAATTAATTATTAATAATTTTGGAACACAGTCTACAGGACTATTAATCGGACTTGTGTTTCCAAAAAGATTGTCAAATGTGTTTGGAAAATTTCTGTATATTGTGTGTAAATAAGAGTGTGGATCGCCACACGTGGATGATGCTGCTTTGAGCATTTTTGCAGTCAATTTTAACTTCAAAATAAACTGAGATAATTTTACATGATGTGTTACTCCCAATTAAATCTCCTTCTATCCTTATTGTTGCATTGAGCCAAAAATCAGCAAAGCATTTTTTTAATTTGATGTCGTTTTTTGCGATTTGCTTTAACCCATCTGGCGCTCCGGGATATTTTGACTCTCGTGCTGACTGATTATTTGTAAAATGCATATGTGGTCGTGCGGACTCCGGTCTAAACGGGCACATAAAATAAGATAGAGAGAGAAATGGCTTCGAACGTGGGTCTCGATTTAGACATGGTCAATCGCATGCCGATTTAAATTGTGATAATTTTTATAGAAATATTTTGGGAGTTGAGAGATGTCTGGTTTGGATGAATAAATTAGTAGGAAACCCAATTAGTGGGGAAAATTAAAAATTTAACTGGTTAATAATTAGAATGGGTTTGATTATTTTGATAATGGCTTAACCATTAGGGCGTCAAGTAAATTCAGTAGTAAACGTTCGATGACTGGACATACACATTATTAGAATCCTGGTGGAGGATATTTGAGAACTTGCATATTTTTCTTATGATATTGTGGTAAATGTAATTCGTAAAAGTAGAGAATTTTGTTTTTCCATCACGTCGACATTAGGACAAATCTCATTTTATTAGAGTGTTCCAATTAGCTATTCATATTTCTTATTCTAGTTATAAGCTTGTGTTTGCCACTGTTGTATACCCCTAAGTTTTGAATAATAATTGAAATTATGGAAGAAATGATGAGGATGATGAGGAGTTTGGAGGAGAGTTCAAAAGAAGCTGGACGGCGTGTAGCCGCTATTATGAAAGAAAATACAGAGGCTTTAGAAAAGAAACTTAAAGAAAATTCTGATTCTTTAGAAAATAAACTTAAGGAAAATTCCGATTTGTTAGAAAGCAGGTTTAAAGATAACTTGAAAGAAAGTTTAGATGAAAAACTTAAAGAAAATTCTGATTCTTTAGAAAATAAACTTAAAGAAAGTTTGGAGGATAAACTTAAAGAAAATTCTGATTCTTTAAAAAGTAATTTGAAAGAAAATTTAAACAGTAAATTTAATTCAATGGAAAGTAAATTTAAAGAGAATTCAGAAATTTTGAAAATGTCACTTGAGAGTAAAATGAATAAATTATGCGAAAAAACACATGAGCTCGAAACTTCATTAGCTACTAACGCAAGTTTAATGGACGATAAATTTCGTGATGCCGATCTTCGATCTCAAAGCTTAGCTGATAGGATAGAACATGGTCTTAGGAAAGTTGGTGAAGACATGATCGACCTAGAAGTCAGAGTGAAGAAGGAGAGTAACGAGATGGGAATTCTAGTTGTTCAACGTTTAACGGAACAATTCAAAGAACTTGTCATGGGAGAAATAAGAGAAGGTGTGATTAATGAGTTACAAACTGAAATTAAAACCACAGTTGTCAATGAAATTAAAGACACACTCAAGCTGGAGAATCAAGAGGGAATCAAGGAGATTAGGGAATCTTTGTCATCCCATATCGAAGTAATTGCCAAAGATATCCAAGCAACTCAGAAGGACATATCAGATATGACAGGGTCATTGAAAAGTCATGAGGCTGTTATGAACCAGATATCCATTGATGTTAAGGAGAATTGTAAAGAAACTGAAGCAATTAAGAAGATGGCAGAAGAAAACCAGAAGGAACTTGAGGCTATGAAAACTCAAATCAAGGATGAGAAACAGTCTGATCATCTGTTGAAAATGCCAAATGTAAGGGGAAAGGAACAGATACAGATAAATCTAGGAGCAGCTAGAGAGACTGAAAGACAGGATGAGGTCAGGACAGTATTTCAATCCAACCCCATAACTGTATTTAAGAATGTAGAAGATAAGCCTTCTACATTTTCAGGGCGAGATTCTGTGACACCCGTGGAATTTTTGAGAGAAGCAGGTGATTACCTGAAAGATTCTAAGATCCCTAAAGAAAGACAGATCCGAGTGATAGGGAAGTTTTTGGAAGGTCCTGCACTTCTTTGGTTTAGAGCTTTTAGATCCACTCTAACCACTTTTGAGGAGTTTTCTCGTGGGCTATTGAAAAAGTTTTGGTCCCCGGAAACCCAACAGCAAGTCAGAGCAGAGTTATATTCGAAGAGATTCTCGACGTCACAACCTACTCGATACTCTACGTACTTTTCTGGACAGCTGTCTAAACCCCAACATTTAGATCCGCCGATGCCAGATAACGAGTTGATTACTGCATTGATACGTCAATTTCCAGCAGATGTCCAGAGGACTTTGATCGCTGCTGATATCTATAATATGGAACAATTTGATGAAGTATTTCAGAAGCTGGATCATACAAACGCTCAATTCTTCCATCAGAAGGGAGTAAAGAATAACAACGCTGTGTATGCTGTTATGGCTGATAGTTATTCTCAGACACCTCGAGAGATTCGAGAGGAGCGAGAAGAGAAAACGCCGAGGGAAGATCCAAATAAAGGAGGATGGAACCAGTACAGTAACAGATAGAGTTACAAGCCATATGCGAGACCGGATGGTGGTAATCGATACAATACTCGATGGAGAAGACCACGAGATAGTCAAGGAAGGTACCAGGAAAGAAGATATTATGGTAAAAATAACTACAATAACAGAGGGAATGTGGATACTCGTCAGTCCAATGAAGAGTTTAACAAGGAGACGAGGAAAAATTTGGAAGCAAGACACCAAGATAACTTGCAATTTTTGGAGCAGAGGCCCAATGATCCAGGTCCATCGGGAACACAACAATCCCGGGGGAATGGTAATGAAAAAAAAATCTTCGAATTCACAGTAGAAGATAGAAATTTGAACACTTCCACTTCCAGAATTATTAAATGGCAAGCAGAGGATGATGATTTAATTCAACAGAATGACGAACGAAAAGAAATGGGTACCAGAATTAGAATGCCAATCATATCATGCGAAGTATTCGGTATGCCTGTCGATACTTTGATCGATACTGGGGCTATGCTTTGTCTGGTGAGTGAGAAGCTTTATATTCTGTGGAAGCTCAAAGAGAATTTAGAGGAGATTCCAGTATCAGGAATTAAGATCCAAGGAATAATACCCAATAAAATATATCTGTGTAAAACACAATTATACTTATGTATTACGAATGGAGGACATGATTTCCGACATGTGTTTGTTGTAATGAAGGACATGGCTTTTGACATGATATTGGGAGCGGATTTCAATCAGAAATATCAAGCAGTGATAGACATGAAGACAGAGACGATCAGATTCAAGAATACCGAAGAGATTAACTTCGAGGGAAAAGAAGAGGAAGACATCGAGGGAGATGCTCAATGGTCTCTGATTTTTCATGAAGCTGAAGGAAGAGAAGTCTACACTGAGAAGGAGTCCCCAGAGCTAGGGAAGATTTTGGAAGAGTATCACGATATTTTTGATATTAAACCTGGTGAAATTGAAGATTTTGAATATTGTGGAAGTAAACAACAATGGAAGCTATGAAGTAGCCAATACACGAACTGGTAACATCGTGGGAACTTATAATGCATCGAATTTGAAGATTTATTATTCAAGAACCAGATGATTTAATGTGTAGATAGAAAAAATAAAACTTTTTCAATTTTTATTTTTTGCTAGGTGTGGGGTGGATGTGCCCAACTCTAGGAATGGGTATTCCAAGATTCAGACACCTAGATATCAAGGGAAAGGCTGTAGCCGCTTTTGAAAGTTGAGATATTTGAATATCGCGCTACATTGCTTCTCGAAGCATTTGGAAATAATTTACCGATACTTGGATGTCAAGTGACGTAGCGAGTAATAGCAGAGGTTGAGGCTATTTATTGATTAAATAGTTAACTATGGAGTAGAGACTTGAGACTGGGATCAGATTACTGGCACGGCCAAATGAAAGAGAATGCAATTAGTATCAAGTAAATCGGACCAGGGATTCAAGAGATATGAGGACTTCCAGATATCAGGTGATGACGCGTGACCCTGGCAGTTTTGAATAAAAGCCAGCTGGCCGAAGCAACTTCAGCTCATTCTAACACAACCACTTGCAGAGCAAGGTGCCTCTACGCTGAGCCAAGGCACATGGTTGCCGGATCTACGCAGAAGTTCTTTTCAAGTCGTGATAGTCACGAAAAGTGCTGCGCTACGAGTTGGAACTTAGTAAGTTTACGGTGAGGAGAATCACTGAGGTGATTGATTTTTCTACAGACATTGGTGGAAATATTTATATTTCTACAAGGACATATGCTAGACTTTGTCTAGAAAATAGTATTTTGTCACAGTCGAGTAATAACTTAATACTTGGATGTTTAAATCCATTTCAAGTCAGTTTTCATTTTTGTAACTAGTTAACCACTTCGATCTGTCAGTACACTGAAGACTAGTCTATAACGGTGGCGTTCATTAGTCTACGCAAGGGAAACTACAAGTTGCCTAGCGCATGGTAGATGGTGATATAACAAACCATGCCCAGGGAACGATCTTCAGAACAGCCGTTAATTGCTTAGACTGTCAGTGTTTTTCTTGTACTGATAAGATTACAGTGAGTTATGTTACAACTGACATATCTAAGAAGAGATCACTTAGATCTGACCCTATTTAAACAAACTGTTATGGCTTTGATAGAAGCCCATATTAAAATGGAACCACAGTTAATTCAAACGTCGAAAGATACTACCACTATGTCTGACTAGACGGATTGTGGGTATATGATGGCGGCGGATACAAGGGTTATACGTGCTTGTCCAACAGGGCATGTCTATGGATAAATCTGGTACAGACCAGGTTTACTACGCTTCAAGACCATCAAGAAATGTAAGCCACATTTGAATTATATTATGCCTAGCTAATTGGAACAAACTATTTTTCTGCAGATGACCAACACATTTTTAGCCTACTTTCGATTTTTGCAAA
This sequence comes from Meconema thalassinum, assembly GCA_946902985.2. NCBI lineage: Eukaryota > Metazoa > Arthropoda > Insecta > Orthoptera > Tettigoniidae > Meconema > Meconema thalassinum. The sequence goes on from OX336393.1 coordinate 329,501,976, forward strand.
AAATGAAAGTAGACTTATGAGATCAACACAGGGCGAAAAAAGTGTGTCTGTCTGTGTGTGTGTATGTGTGTGTGTGAGTCTGTGTGTGTGTATGTGTGTGTGTGAGTCTGTGTGTGTGTATGTGTGTGTGTGAGTCTGTGTGTGTGTGTGTGAGTGTGTGTACTCTGAATGTCTGTCCCCCCCTATCAATTCGAACACGGTGAATGCGAATTGAACGAAATTTGGTACAAAGGTAGCACTAGCAAAGGACACCTCAGTGTCATGTTTTATATCGCCGCCATCTTTACTAAAACTGAATGGCGGCCACTCAAACGTTCAAAACGTAAAATCAAATAACGACTAACCAAATCATCCAATCTCTACCAAATTTGGTAACAACACACCTTCGTATAGGATGCGTCTTGTGACCAAACTACAAGGTCGTCCGCCGTACCATTTCAGGATGGCGGCCGTGCGAATTATGCAAACTTTATAATCCATATCATGGGACCCACCAGTTCCGATTATCGAGCCGAGAATCGTTTTAACTGTTCTAAAGGAAGAGGCACGTACGAAATTAAAAGTTTATTTTGTAATACTATAGTGCAGACGTGATTTTAAAAAGTTCAGCTGATTCATTAATAAGACAAGATGGCAGCGGATATCTTGTGCCTGACTTATATTTCACTAATTTGAGTATTGAATGCAATATAGCGTACTGATAAAAAATAAATAAACTTTGTATGAAATGCTTTATATATAAATAATATACTCCAGTGATGAAATCGTTTAGTATAAATCATTATTTGCTAACAAGTTCTATGTAAGTCATTTTAAATAGAACGATATTCGTTGACACAATTAGCTCAGTGGTAGAGCGATAGCCTGTCGCTCAGATTCCTATGGTTCAAACCCGATCAGAGCTAGTTTTTTTGCTTGAAATGTTATATGTTTATTGTTTTGTAATGACTCAGATGTTTTAAAATTAAGCGTTATATTGTGCAAATTATGGTGTAAAATATATATTTAATTAAAACATAATTCGCCAGCAGATTTACTCGAGACATCTAGCTGCCAAAAAGGTAACTTCCAGATTTTATTGAAAAGTTTCTTCTTCTGGCCGCTAGAATGCACTCGCTCTGTTAGGATTATATTTTTCGATATTTCACCACTAGATGTCCCGACTAGTCTACGTGGGGATCCATTGATTACTATACCATTATCATTCTATGCGCATCGAATTTGAAGAATGACAAGTTGATACTACGATACATTTTAACTTTTTATTTTAAAGGGTTTGTAACAGCCTATTTTGCGTTACTTGAAAATGTTATTAAGCGTTATATTGTCCACATTATGGTGTAAAATATATATTTAATTAAAACATAATTCGCCAGCAGATTTACTCGAGACATCTAGCTGCCAAAAAGGTAACTTCCAGATTTTATTGAAAAGTTTCTTATTCTGGCCGCTAGAATGCACTCGCTCTGTTAGGATTATATTATCGAAAATATCCACATAGTTTGTATACACACGTCTCTGTAGGGTCATGGAAAGATTTGTTAATTCAATTAGGGTTGTGAAAGCCATGCACAACCAGACGTGTAAAGACATGCCTCAACTCAAAGTTGGATGTTGCCCACGGCAGGTCGTAATAATAATAATAATAATGTTATTGGTTTTACATCCCTTTTAACTACTGCTGCTTTTAGAGACACCGGGGTGCCGGAATTTTGGCCCGAAGGGGATCTTTAACGTGCCAGTAAATGTACTGACACGGCTCCCTCGCATTTGTGCACCCTCAAATGCCAGCTGACTGCGCCAGGATACGAACCTGCAACCTAGGGCCCAGCAAGCGAGAACGTTACCGCTGAGCCACGCCGCCAGTCCGGTCGATTATGTCTCCAGATCCATAACATTCTTGATATACTTCTTATCTTTCTTTCTTTCTTCAAGGATGGTAGCAGTTTTTATCTAGGTCGTGGCGTTTGGTAGAGGTAAATCGTTTCTAAGGTCTTCAACAAAGAATAGTTCTATTATACTCTTTGATAATAACAACGAGTTATAACTATACTCATACATTTAGGAGAAAGTAGGCTATATGTTCTTTACTGAACATCTTGTTTTTCTTCGTATTTAAAGCTTGCAATGATTTACGCAAGACTTGTTAGAGTTATTCTGAGTATTTTCAGCACTCATAACAGTTTAGGATCGATGACCGAGCATTTCGAGCATTTATTTGAATTTTTCATATTTTTGGGAAATCACGGTAATCAGCCGATGTAACTGTAAAAGTTAATAATTTATTTTTGTTGAGGAATGAATATTTTTAGCCTACTTTCGATTTTTGCAAAAAATGAAAGTAGTCTTATGAGATCAACACAGGGCGAAAAAAAAGTGTGTCTGTCTGTGTGTGTGTGTGTGTGTATGTGTGTGTGTGAGTGTGTGAGTGTGTGTATGTGTGTGTGTGAGTCTGTGTGTGTGTGTGTGTGTGTGTCTGTGTGTGTGTGAGTGTGTGTACTCTGAATGTCTGTCCCCCCCCTATCAATTCGAACACGGTGAATGCGAATTGAACGAAATTTGCTACAAAGGTAGCACATGCAAAGGACACCTCAGTGCCATGTTTTATATTGCCGCCATCTTGACGGAAACGTAATGGCGGCCACACAGATGTTCAAAGCTTAAATCAATTTATGACTAACCTAATCATCCGATCCCAACCAAATTTTGCAACAACATACCTTTATGGGGGGAGCATCCTTTGACCAAACCAATAGGTCATCAGCGTAATAGTTAGCAGATGGCGGCCATCTTTGTGTGAAAATCGATTCCTCCTATTAATTTGAACACGGTGCAACCGAATAGAACGAAATTTGGTACAGAGGTAGTACTAACAAACGGCACCTCAGTGCCATGTTTTATATCGCCGCCATGTTGACGGAAACGTAATGGCGGCCACACAAATGTTCAAAGCTTAAATCAAATTACGACTAACCTAATCATCCGATCTCTACCAAATTTTGCAACAACATACCTTGGTGGGGGGAGCAACCTTTGACCAAACTAATAGGTCATTAGCGTAATAGTTTGCGGATGGCGGCCATCTTTGTGTGAAAATCGATTCCCCCTATTAATTCGAACACGGTGCAACCGAATGGAACGGAATTTGGTACAGAGGTAGTACTAACAAAAGGCACCTCAGTGTCATGTTTAATATCGCCGCCATCTTGGCGGAAACGTAATGGCGGCCTCAAAAATGTTAAAAGCATAAATCAAATTACGATTAACCTAATCATCCGATCTCTATTAAATTTTGCAACAACATACCCTTATAGAGGAAGCATCCTTCGACCTAATGAATAGGTCATTAGCCTAATAGTTTGCGGATGGCGGCCATCTTTGTTTGAAAATCCATTCCCCCTATTAATTCAAACACGGTGAAACCGAATGGAACGAAATTTGGTACAGAGGTAGCACTTGCAAAGGGCACCTCAGTGTCATGTTTTATATCGCCGCCATGTTGACAGAAACGTAATGGCGGCCACACAAATGTTCAAAGCTTAAGTTAAATTACGACTAACATAACCATCCGATCTCAACCAAACTTTGCAACAACATACCTTTATGGAGGGAGCATCCTTTGACCAATCTAATAGGTTATTAGGCTAATAGTTTGCGGATGGCGGCCATCTTTATGTCAAAATTGATTCCCCCTATTAATTCGAACACGATGGAACCGAATGGAACGAAATTTGGTACAGAGGTAGCACTAGCAAAGGGCACCTCAGTGTCATGTTTTATATCGCCGCCATCGTGACTGAAACGTAATGGCGGCCACACGAATGTTCAAAGCTTAAATCAAATTACGATTAACCTAATCATCCGATCTCTACCAAATTTTGCAACTACATACCTTTATGGAGGGAGCATCCTTTGACCAATCTAATAGGTCATCAGCGTGATAGTTTGCGGATGGCGGCCATCTTTGTGTGAAAATCAATTCCCCCTATTAAGTCAAACACGGTGAAACCGAATGGAACGAAATTTGGTGCAGAGGTAGCACTAGCAAAGGGCATCTCAGTGTCATGTTTTATATCGCCGCCATATTGACAGAAACGTAATGGCGGCTACACAAATTTTCAAAGCTTAAGTTAAATTACGACTAACATAACCATCCGATCTCTTCCAAACTTTGCAACAACATACCTTTAAGGAGGGAGCATCCTTTGACCAATCTAATAGGTTATTAGCCTAGTAGTTTGCGGATGGCGGCCATCTTTATGTCAAAATTGATTCCCCCTATTAATTCGAACACGGTGGAACCGAATGGAACGAAATTTGGTACAGAGGTAGCACTAGCAAGGGGCACCTAAGTGTTATGTTTTATATCGCCGCCATCTTGACTGAAACGTAATGGCAGCAACACGAATGTTCAAAGATGAAATCAAATTGCGATTAACCTAATCATCCGATCTCTACCAAATTTTGCAACTACATACCTTTATGGAGGGAGCATCTTTTGACCAATCTAATAGGTCATTCGCCTAATAGTGTGCGGATGGCGGCCATCTTTATGTCAAAATTGATTCCCCTATTAATTCGAACACGGTGGAAACGAATGGAACGAAATTTGGTACAGAGGTAGCACTAGCAAAGGGTACCTCAGTGTCATGTTTTATATCGCCGCCATCTTGACTGAAACGTAATGGCGGCCACACGAATGTTCAAAGCTTAAATCAAATTCCGATTTACCTAATCATCCGATCTCTACCAAATATTGCAACTACATACCTTTATGGAGGGAGCATCCTTTGACCAATCTAATAGGTCATTCGCCTAATAGTTTGCGGATGGCGGCCATCTTTGTGTCAGAATCGATTCCCCCTATTAATTCAAACACGGTGAAACCGAATGGAACGAAATTTGGTACAGAGATAGCACTAACAAGGGGCATCCCAGTGTCATGATTAATATCGCCGTCATGTTGACAGAAACGTAATGGCGGCCACACAAATGTTTAAATCTTAAATCAAATTACGACTAACATAACCATCCGATCTCTACCAAACTTTGCAACAACATACCTTTATGGAGGGAGCATCCTTTGACCAATCTAATAGGTCATTAGCCTAATAGTTTGCGGATGGCGGCCATCTTTATGTCAAAATTGATTCCCCCTATTAATTCGAACACGGTGGAACCGAATGACCGAAATTTGGTACAGAGGTAGCACTAGCAAAGGGCACCTAAGTGTCATGTTTTATATCACCGCTATCTTGACGGAAACGTAATCGCGGCCACCCAAATGTTAAAAGCTAAAATATAATTACGACCAACCTAATAATCTAGTCTCTACCAAATTTTGCAACACCATATCTTTATGTGGGAAACATATTCTGACCAAACTGCAAGAACATCAGCCCAATAGTTTGCAGATGGTGGCCAAGTATGTGTGCAAATCGATTCCCCCTATCAATTCAAACACGGTGAAACCGAATTGAACGAAATTTGGTACAGAGGTAGCACTAGCAAAGGGCACCACATATTCATGTTTAATATCCCTATAGCACGTGGTATTTCAACAAGTTACTACAACCAACATTCAATCATACTCCTTGAAAAGGACAAAGAGTTATAACGATACCCATGCATTTAGGAGAAAGTAGGCTATATGTTCTGTACTGAACATCTTGTTTCCATATTCGAAGGTTCGAACATGTGGATTCTCACATAATGAGATGATAATTAAATAATAATCCACTAATAATAATAATAATAATTTTTATAATGTTTCTAAATAATTCTTGGATATCATATTTTCTAATAATCATATGTATTGAGAGAGAGCCTATGAAGTAGTTTAATCATTTCTAGTCTGGAACAGGAGATTTTCCGAAGGAGAGTGGTTAGCGCAAGCCCGCATTCAACCAACATTTCAGTTCTGGTTGAACAGTTGATATTTGCAATGAGTAAAGTATATGTTTCAGATAACACGGAGAGGCATGAAACGGGAAGCAATTGATATTTGTATCAAATAGGATATTTTTGTATTTATATAAAATCATGACGTAAATACACTCGAAGGTGAAATAAAGATTTTCATAAGTATGGTAAATTCACGGGTTGAACTGAATGGTAAAATAAAATAAACTTGTAAGTTTATTAATCTTCCAGTGTTGATAACAAGCAGAGGCTTGATTTATTGTATAAATTTTGGGAAGAAAATTTATGTGTGGAGTAGTTGAAATGCCATTCCCAGGTGCGCATGTTAAGTCGCAGGAATGAAGAGGTTTTTTCGAGCATCAATCAAATAGCAGGTTCGATGGCTCAGGTTTATAGTAGGAGTATTGGAACTACACATTTCGTCGGATGAATGACCCGAAGGTTATTTCTTTAAAACCATCAGTTCTTATTTCAACCTTGTTTACGAATTCCATTTAGACTTTGATTTTGCTAGAACCCGGATTTGTCATGATAGTAGTTTATTCTTCTTCAGAGGAAGACCTTTGCCGTTGTTGTTGTAATATTGTGTTCTTACACAAATAATAGAATGGGCCACTGCCAATTAAAAATAATTCTTTAACCACGAATAGTTTGAAGGATATTTTCAATCCTAGTGCCATGAACTAAATGAATTCATTATAAAACTACAATTCTAATTTCCGCATTCTGTCGAAGAATTGCAAGTTGTGAAAATTACTATAATGGCCATGAATATAAATATTTTTTATAATAATGTTCCCAAGTGGAAAATTGAATAGTTGAATGGTTCAACCATTTATTGATCAAGTTGATGATTCAGAAATCATGTATTTTGTTTGGAACTTGTAGTTCATAATCGAGTCACTTCTCGAATGTTTAATGTCAGAAGAACAATTAATTGTTGTTGTGCTTCGCACAGTTCTTCGATGCTATGCTCAAGGTCAAATATTTTTCAGTTGTTATTAATATATGTAAATAATTTATGTTGCTTCTATGATAATAATATTTTCGACGATATATTTTTGAAACTGGAAAAACAAGTGAAAGTTTAAAAATTCTATGAACATTTATTCTACGAGTGTTAATATCATGTAAATATTCAAACAGTGATCTACGATATTTCCAGTATAGACAATTAACTTTCAACTGGAATTAATTATTAATAATTTTGGAACACAGTCTACAGGACTATTAATCGGACTTGTGTTTCCAAAAAGATTGTCAAATGTGTTTGGAAAATTTCTGTATATTGTGTGTAAATAAGAGTGTGGATCGCCACACGTGGATGATGCTGCTTTGAGCATTTTTGCAGTCAATTTTAACTTCAAAATAAACTGAGATAATTTTACAGGATGTGTTACTCCCAATTAAATCTCCTTCTATCCTTATTGTTGCATTGAGCCAAAAATCAGCAAAGCATTTTTTTAATTTGATGTCGTTTTTTGCGATTTGCTTTAACCCATCTGGCGCTCCGGGATATTTTGACTCTCGTGCTGACTGATTATTGGTAAAATGCATATGTGGTCGTGCGGACTCCGGTCTGAACGGGCACAATACTGGGTTTTTCCGATCCTATCACTATAAATTCATTACCCCGCTCTTATCTCGGTCACGACAACAACCATGGCTATTTTTACTATGTCAGATGATGTAATGTTCGGGTGCAAAGGGTGTGCAAAGTAGGTGTAAAAGTGAGTGAAAAGTGGGTGCAAAGAGGGTGGAAAGTGGGTGCAAAGTGGTGCAAAGTGGGTGCAAAGTGGTTGCAAAGTGGGTGCAAAGTGGGTGCAAAGTGGGTGCAAAAGTGGGTGCAAAAGTGGGTGCAAAAATTGGGGGATGTTAATGTGGTACCCTATTTGTAATGACGTATTTGACAAGTTATTTTGTGGTACCCTATTTGTAATGGCTTATTTGACAAGTTATCTTTGTCAATGTATTTAGAGGATATTTCTCTTGTTCTTGGAAAGTATCTCAACCCTTTTTATGATAGCATAATGCTTACCGCCATGTTTGTAAGCAACAACAACACACTAAAATTCCAAGAATCCAAACTACTTACTCTAAGGTTAATGATTGCCTCTCAACTCCATTCCACGCCTAGTCAAAAATATTATACATTTCAATTTTTTTTTCAATAAAAAGGTAAATTGAGACAGTAGGCTATATGTTTAATCTAAAAATCATATAAAATCATATGCTAACTACAACACCTAAGTCAATCCCACTCTCAGTCAAAAAATTTTATATTCTTTAAATTGTTCCAAAAAATATTTGGAAAGTAGGCTATATTTTGAAAACTAATCATCCTAAAAGGTCATATATAGACTCAAACCAATGGATTTAATATCCTTAATAGTAAGAACAAAATATGGAATTTTTTGACATTTTTTTCAAAAATGATCATTTTAAAACAGGGGGGGGGGTATATTTTGGAAACTAGGAATTTTACAAAAATGTTTGTTTAACGTAAATGACAGGTATTTAGCCCCACTACCCACAAACCAAGTCCCAGGTCTCTAGGGGTAAAATCCAAAAAAAGTTCAATTTGGAAAGTAGGCGATATTTTGAAAACCAATCATACTAAAAAGTCGTATATAGACTCAAACCAATGGCTTTTATGTCCTTAACCGGTAGAACAAAACCTACCATTTTTTCAGTTTTTCCAAAAAAGTCCAATTTTCAAAATTGTCTATATTTTGGGAACTAAGAATTTTACAAAAAAGTTTGTTTAACGTAAATGAAAGGTCTTTACCCCCTCTACCCAAAAAATAAATTTCTGGTCCCTAGGACAAAAACTGTGCAGTAGTGTGTTTTGGACAGTTCTACAGCCACCTCCACCTCCCCACCTCACAAGATGGCGGCCGTAGCTTAACTTAACCTAGCCTAACCTAACAAGATGGCGGCCGTAGCTTAACTTAACCTAGCCTAACCTAACAAGATGGCAGCCTTAGCTTAACTTAACCTAGCCTAACCTAACCTAACCTGACCTACGAGGTGTGATCAAAAAGTTCCAAAAATTTGGCTGCAACATAACCAAACCTAACCTAGCCTAACCTAACCTAACCTACAAGGTGTGATCAAAAAGTTCCAAAATGGCAAGAACAAGAGAAATATCCTCTAAATACATTGACATAGATAACTTGTCAAATAAGCCATTACAAATAGGGTACCACAAAATAACTTGTCAAATAAGCCATTACAAATAGGGTACTACAAAATAACTTGTCAAATACGTCATTACAAATAGGCTACCACATTAACATCCCCCACTTTTTGCACCCACTTTTGCACCCACTTTGCACCCACTTTGCACCCACTTTGCAACCACTTTGCATCCACTTTGCACCACTTTGCACCCACTTTCCACCCTCTTTGCACCCACTTTTCACTCACATTTACACCTACTTTGTACACACTTTGCACCCGAACATTACATCATCTGACATAGTAAAAATAGCCATGGTTGTTGTCGAGACCGAGATAAGAGCGGGGTAATGAATTTATAGTGATAGGATCGGAAAAACCCATTATCACTTCAGTAGTGACATGGAGAAAAAATTAAAAAAAAAAAAAAGAAATATCGTGTTCCTGACAGAGTAGGATAGACATAGTTATAAGAGTTGAGAGTCGATAATTAATCTAAAAGTACTCTGGAATTCTTTGAATCTTAGTGTGTTGTTGTTATTGCTTACAAAACAGGTATGGTCACGTCTGGTGAGGTTAGCTAGGATTAGATTAAAACATTTCTGGATTTATTCCCAGAGATCTGGGGACTTGGTTTGTGGGTTGGGGGTGGTGGGGTAAATACCTGTCATTTATGTCAAACACACTTTTTTGTAAAATTCCTAGTTTCCAATATATAACTTAACCCCATTTTTAAAAATGAACATTTTTGGTTAAAATGTCAAAAATTCCATATTTTGTTCTAACGATTAAGGATATAAAAGCCATTGGTTTGAGTCTATATATGACTTTATAGGATGACTTTATAGGATGGGTAGTTTTCAAAATATAGCCTACTTTCCAAATATTTTTTAGAAAAATTTAAAAAAATATAATATTTTTCGACTAAGATTGGGATAAACGTAGGTGTTAGAGTTAACAAATGACTTTATATGATTTTTTTAGTTTAAACATATAGTCTACTTTCCTCATTCACCTTTTTTTGAAAAAACAATAATGTTCTTGACTAGGCATGGGATAGAGGTAAGAGTACGAGTTGAGAGTACCTTAGAGTACTTAGAGTTTAGTGTGTTGTTGTTGTTGTTGCTTACAAACATGGCAGTAAGCATTATGTTGTGATAAAATGGACCGATATACTTTCCAAGACCAAGAGAAAAATCCACTAAATACATTGACAAAATAACTTGTCAAATAAGCCAACACAAAATGCCCAACATAAGACCCCACACATAAACTAATACATAAGCTAATTTGTAAAATGTTAAACACTTGTATGGTATTACATTTTAGGTAATGCATGCGAAACATGGACTCACTTGTCTGTTGTATGAAAAGGACTCGTCAACAATGACCTGTCAACAATGGACACTGCTTGCACATTTTTAATTACTACCCACCTCTCTCCACTCCTAATGCAAAATGAACATGTAAAACACAAATTGGAAAAATCCATGTTTCCATATTGACAAATAGAAAGAAAAAAAACATTAAACTGAAATTTTAAAAACTGTAAATGGGAATTTGGTAAATTGACAATTGTGAAAACAACAAATTGGAAAGCCATGTTTCTATATCATGAAATTGAAAAACTTTAAACTGTAAATGGGGAAATTGTGAAATTAATAAATGTGTAAACAACAAAATGCAAAATCCATGTTTCCATATTATGAAATTGAAAACTAAAAACTGACATTAAAAAAACTGAAAATGGGAAATTAGAGAATTGACATATGTGTAAAACAACAAAATGAAAAAAAAATCCGTTTGGGTAGTGATCATGTTGTACAGTAACCTGTAAGACTAGCATAAGGATAGTTGCATGTACCTTATATACTTTGTGTAGGTGCATTAGCCTTTGGATTAGCTTAAGTTAGGTTTGGGAAAGTTAGGTTTAATGAGGTTAGGTATGTGACCTTGTAGTTTACTCTTTTAGGAAAATGTAAATAAAAGTAAAATCTAAAAATCAAAAAATCTTAAATTTAAAATGTAAAATCTAAAAACAAAAAAAAACAAAAAAAAAGGAAAATTAAAACAAATCTAAAATCTAAAATGTTAAAAATGTAAAATGTTAAAATGTAAAATCTAAAATATTTAAATGAGGTTTCTGCGGTTATGACAACACATTTATGATTTAGTCCATGTTGATGTGTGGTATCCAATTACTACTGACTTTGCATGATCATCACCCATTGTCTTGATCAACACCTTGGGGGTTTCAAATTACTGCAGCGTTAGTCATAGCAATAGAACTGTGCGTTCTCTGCCATGTCAGCAACATGACACCGGAAGGAACACCTGTGTAATATCCAATGACTGCTAACTTTGTATAATCATCACCCATTGTCTTAATGAACACGTGGGGGTTTCAAATTACTGCAGAGTTAGTCATAGCAACAGAATTGTGTGCTCTCTGCCATGTATGTAATATTACACAGGATATAACAAGACGTCTTACAGTACATACCATCTCCTCAGTTTTAACATCTTAAGAACAAGTATTATTCTCTTTCAACTACTAATGAATCGTTAGAACATATCCATCCACCAAGTTAGATCCCCTTGACCTGCTCTCAAATGACATGTGCCTCGTGTACTAGGGTGTGTGCATTAGCCCTAACCTAACGTTACGTACGAACTAAACAGAATGTGACTTGTTAGCTCTTATTGTGCACGTGCACAGGTGAACACTTGTGTGTTAGGTCATATTACACATGAACTTGCATTTTCTCACGTAAGTGCATTTCTCTGTTCCACAAGATACAAATTTGATTGCTGGATTGTATCCTGCACTGTTTATGCGATATAGCTTTGCTAGGTAGTTCTCTACATATAGCAATTTTACCACTGCTCTACCTACGCCTTTTGCTCTTTTGGCTTTCTTACAGTCGAGTGTGTGATAGACAGCATTAACTGTATATCAAACACAGTTCACCTTTGTATTTGTAATCCAAGTAATAATTTGAAAAGACACAAATGTAATCAGTTTTAAACGTTATCTCTGTTTTGTTTTGTTTAATATGTTTTATGACATACATATTAACCTGAAATCGAACCCTGGTGAAAAGGCTAACAGCTTAACCACTGCACCACCATGCCCTTGTTTCTTAGTTTGACTCGTTCTAGGCTTCAGACCTGGAAATCGAGTTAAGACCAGCAGTACAAGAGCTAAAAGTGCTTACCACTGCAACACAAAATGGATAGCTGGTAACATTATACAACCGGAAATGATTATATTTCTGTTAGCAATGCATTTCGTCATCAGCCTACTGTCTGAGCACTGACAGCAACACAGTTTAGTTTAGAACAAGCGAGTATGTGTGTGAATAGATTATTAGCGTCAAGTATTTAAAGCTTGTTGTGTGTAGCGACCATTTTGTCTCGGTAACCACTGAGCATTTTTGTGTTTTAGCTATCATCTTTAACCAATCAATTAAAGATAGTCTACTCTTAATTCTTGATAAATCACAGTTTGCGTACACCGTTTCTCATTTATTAACCCATACCTGCAACCTATACTCTCTCTATACTGCAGTTTGATCTGAAAACAAGTTTCAATGGTAAAAGACTTTCAATGGTAAAAGACTTGTCAGTCACCATACATGTAGCCTAAACTAATTCTTTCTCTACCTAGCTATGTTTCATCACACATGGTAAACATCTCACATGTTCGTATACGATTATTAGTTTATAAAATCTCAGCTCGATGACAATGTATTGGGTATTTTGGGTAAATTCATTGGCCATAGGAAAGGGTTGACCATTCTAAGTCCTATGACACCTCACATGTTGATATTCGATTATTAGTTTATAAAATCTTAGGTCAATGACCTTGCTGTTTTTGGATTTTTGGGGTAAATTCATTGGTCATGGGAAAGAGTTAACCATTCTAAGTCCTATGACATCTCACTTGACCCACTCCGATGATTAGTTTATAAAATCATAGGTCAATGACCATGCTGTATTAGATCGTTTGGGTAAATTCGTTGGTCATGGAAAAGGGTTGACCAACCTGAGTCCCATGACACCTCACTTGACCCTCTCTGATTATTAGTTAGCGAGATATTAACAAAAGTGTAGTTAGGCCCTTTTGACAAAAATAAATAAATAATACATTCAAAAACAGAATGTCACCTCAAGTTCCAACGACCTCTCATACAAGTTGGTTCATGAGATATTAAAAACGCTAATGACTTATTAGTTTTGGATCTTTTGGTAATTTAAAAAAAAATAACTCATCTATAAATCATTATTCAAAAAGCCCACCCGCTTACAAAAACCCCAAATGCGCATGCGTAAAAACAAACAAAACAAACATGTTAATTCATAGTAGCAATCGGCTCTTCACATGCGTTTCATATGGAACAACGTTTAATTTCATCATAGCATTGGGGACCATGGGCCAGTCCATAGGGACCAGTCCAAAGGGACCGGTCTAAAGGGATTAGTCAAAAAGGACCCGACAACAAGGACCCGTCCACATGGGGCTCGTCAACAAGGACCCGTCAACAAGGACCCGTCAACAATGACCCATCAACAATGACCCGTCCACAGGGTCCCGTCCACAGGGACTCGTCCACAGGGGCCCATTCACAGGGGCCTGCGTGTGCGTGCAGGTGAACATACGATTACGTCAGCAAAACCATCTCATCTAGTTTCAAATTTAGCCACTACGGCGCGTGCAACACACAGGAAGTGCGTGGGAACATACGATTACGTCAGCGAAACATGAACTCACTTGTCTGTTGTATTAGTATCAGTTTAGTAGTGACATCAAGCAGCAAAAGACGTTTACTTACACAATCCATCATTATGGTAAGCATTTTTTTTCTTATCATTATGGAAATCTCCTTATTAGAATAAAATGTTATAGTGGTTCTGGGCACTTATAGCTAAACTGTAATAGATATGTTTTTTTTTGTTTCTTTATAGGCTACTACAATAAATATTCTCAATACTATGGGGGGGGGGGCAGAACTGTTGATTAGAGAGAAAAAAGCTCACTGAATTACCAATGCATACTCTTTTCCGTATCATTAACATTCAAAAAGTGGACACAATGTATGGTGAACGTGTATCATGTGTTAGTGAAAATTTTCAGACATTCCTTTCGACACGTTTTAATGATATATGTCAGAAAAGTGTGCTCAATGATCTAAATCGTGGTGGACATTCTCTATATCTAATTTATGAGGGTATAAAAAACAATAAATGTATTGTACATTCTGACTTTGAAGTTAGGTTAGGTTATGTTAGGTAATGTGGGATCTGGTTAGGTTAGGTAAGGTTAGGTTAGGTTAGGTAAAGTTGGGTTAGGCAGAATGGCTGCGGTATGAATCAAAAGCCAGTTCCTGTCAGTTTTGCCTCACAAGGTTGAGTGTACCCCATTCCAACCCTCAGCCTAGAATTAAATTTCTTGACAGAGCCAGGACTCGAACCCAAGCCTCCACAGTAACAGCCGAGAATGCTAGCCACTACACCATAAAGTGGGGGCAATATAAGTCTGGTCTTGATTGTACATGATCAATCAATAATTACCTAATAATAATAATAATAATAATAATAATAATAATAATAATTATAATAATAATAAATATTCCATTTAGCAACTACATAGCCTACCTTTCCCTGGGTTCTTTTACATGCCAACATCGTATGACATGCGTGTCTTAATTTTTGCCGCCTTTCAAAAATCACTTACCACGACCAAGATCGAACCTGCAAGCTTGGGGTTGGTAGTCCGATACAATAACCACTCACCCACCGTGGCAAGCTAACAATCAATAATTACGTAATACAATTAATAATAATAATAATAATAATAAATATTCCATTTAGCGACTACACGGTCGAACTCCCCCTGTGACATTATTCACGGTCTCCGAGTATGGCGGCCATCTTGCGCATTAGCCCCTGTGCCAGCTATGACTGTCCTCTCCATAAAAATAACATAGGACTGGTTGCGCGCGGCCGCCATCTTACGCATTAGCCCCTGTGCCAGAACCGCCTTATATTTCCTACTGATCTTTTACATGCCATAAATCTATGACATGGGACCGCCGGCTTTACTTCCCCTCCAAAGGAAGGCATACTGAAGGGTTTTTAACGCTCTTAAAAAATCCGACGACTTCGGCCAGGTTTGAATCCGCTATCTCGGGCACAGCAGTTCACCATGCAACCAACTACGCCACCGAAGCCACTATAGACAATGTAAAAGCCAGATTCTTAAAAAGAACTGTAGGAGTCCCAAAATCATCCACATCCAGACTCGTCTACGAATTAGCGAGAGAACCTTTCAATGTACAGGACCTCCGAATTCAGATATCTCTGCCAAACACTAATCAAGCGATGACACTTATCGAGACCAGGGTAAAGAAACGCCTATAAATAGCCTACATGTAGAATTTTACTCTACAGACGCCATGAACGGCAGGATATAGGCGAACGAAAATCAAAAGTTAAGGAATGTCCTCACCAGAATCGCGATTCACGGCTTCTACAACAAAATCTGTCAAAACAAGAAGTTTCTCCTTAGCCCAAAATATACTGGAGTCATATAACACGGCAACTAATAATGGTCAGCAAATTTACATTATGTGGATTCCCTCACACAAGGGGATAAAAGGAAACGAACAAGCAGACATAGCAGCCAAAGAAGCAACTCGTCTGTCTCCTCAAGATCCAAACTTTCTCACCCCTACAATGATGTGGCCTCTTCTCTTAAACCAAAAATCCACAAACAATGGTTAACCGACTGGATCCGGTCCCCACACTCTAAGCTTCATGACGTCCGGAATGAGTCTACAAATAAATTCGACACCCCGCTCCTTCCACGCCGAGAACAAGTCCTCATTACCAGAATACGAATAGGTCATACCAAAATGACCCACGCACACATCTTCTGCAAGACATCTCCACCCGTATGCGAGAACTGTCAAGAAAGGAAAACGGTTAACCACGTACTACTAGAATGCCCTTTGTACGATCAACAAAGAACTCTATGCAACCTCCATCAGAGAAGAAGCCTAAGTGAGATTTTAAATGAACACATCAATTTCAAAAACATAATTAATTTTTTTAAACTGACGAATATGTACCAAGATATATAACCTCTGTAACAACTTTTGTAATACCGCACCTTAAGTAAATGTTTGTATCCAACATTGTTATTGCTATGTACAAAATTCTGTATGTCGCGATATGACTCGACGAGTTAAAGCGACAATAAATAAATGGGAATTTTAAAAAAAGAAGTTTCATGAGCTAATCGACAATTGCGTGTGTGTACTGTGCTATCAACTTTGTGAAAGATAACTTACAATTTGACTGTGTGTGCTAGGAGGGAAATATATTTTGCTGAATATAGCAAGAGTTACTACTGTATATTGGCATAAGTTATTTGTATGTACTATCTATTGCTCGTTTGAGTGCATCCTAAAAATTAATTAATTAATTTTTAAACATTTCAGGTCATTGAAATCAGGAATCTGGTAGTTATTATTGTTATTCTTCTTTCTTTCTTTCTTTCTTTCTTTCTTTCTTTCTTCGTTTTGCCCACTTAGGGAGCGTGTTTGAACTTGTTGACGTGGGTTGATGGTGTTTTCCTCATCTTCAACTCCCAAAATCTCCTCATGAACTCGCTATGCTCCTTCTTACGTTCTTCAGTCCATTTTCTTCCTGTGATCTCTTTAGCTTTTTAGTTGAAAGAGTGATTTGTAACTAGAGTTCCAAACGCCTTGCGATTCATGATGATATCTTCTGTGATGTTTATTTCTTTTAAGTCCTGTTTGATTTCTTCTAACCAACTGATTTTGACTTTCTTTGAATTTATTATATCAAGCAGTTGTTTTGCATATCTGGTGTTATCCATTCTGCAGATGTAAACATAGAATTTCAATTTTATTATTATTATTATTATTATTATTATTATTATTATTATTATTATTATTATTACTTTTATCACATTCATTTCACCACATAAGTGGGACAAATCAACATATCGTCGGCTTGTTTGCAAGACGGTATGACAACTTCTATTTGGGTGGCACATTGAGAAACGAGCGAACAATGGAACAGGTCTCCAAGATGACAGCCTGATGCATGATGATAATTATGTAGACCAGGATGTACCCCCAACGTTTCTAGATTGCGAGCCAATGATTTAGGGATGATGCCGGTAAATGAAATGGCTATGGGCAAAACCACATGTCTCCACATTTGCCGTATTTCCTCAGCCAAGGACAGATATTTGGTGATCTTCTTACAGTAGGTTTGTTGCAGATTATGGGAATTGGGCACTGCAATATCAATGAGAAAGGTACTCTTCCGCACTTTGTCCACAAGAACGATATCTGGCCAGTTTGCTGGTATGGTTGTATCAGTAATAACTGATCGGTCCCATAACAGCTTGTGAGTAGAATTTTCCAAAACTGTGTCAGGAATACATTGATAGTAAGGCTAAGTATTCTCATATAATAAGTGCTTTTGAGCAAGGTGTAGGTGCATTATTTTGGCCACTTGGTTGTGCCTTTTCATGTAATCAGTACAGGAGATTGCTGGGCAGCCTCCTGTGATATGTTGGATTGTTTCCGGTTCTAGTTGGCATCTTCGGCATTTATCATCCTGAATATTTGCCTTAACTATGTATTTAAGATAGTTTTGGTAGCCACAACTTGATCCTGAATTGCAACCATGAATCCTTCGGTCTCCGTGAAGGGTCCGCATGAGTCAACCAGCTGTTCGACGCATCGATATCGAAGTGTTTCTGGTAGAGATCATACGGATGACGACCGTGCAGAGCTTTCTGCGTCCACTGCTGAAGCTTGATGGCTGTACATTTCTCGTCAGTTGCTAACTATATATTTCTTACGTGGAGAAGATCCGGCGGTGTGCACTTGTCATCTGCCTTGACAGCGGCGTGATGTATGGAAGAGTCATGTCTGCCCAGAAAGTATCTCTGAAGATTCCTCACTTACCTTGAATGTAACTGGATAATGTCCGTGAGCCCTCGTCCACCTCTTTGATGCGGGATTGTCAGTTGCTCAACAGCTGACTTGGGGTGGATGCAGCTGTGTTTTGTTAAGATGGTACGTGTCCGCCAAGTCTGTCTGCGTCCATTTGATAATACCGAAAGTGTATGTCAGAGCAGGAATAGCATAGGGGTTAATTACCTTGAAGGTGTTATTTCCATTCAACATTGATTTTAAAATCTTGTTAAGTTGTTGATTGAAGATAGCTACGATTCTATCTTTAATACCTTTATGATCAATTCGGTTGGATTGCAGGTGACCAAGATATTTGTAGGTCCCATTACCTTCCATAGGCTTTATGAAACAACCGTCATCAAGTTGAAGTTCTCGGGCCTCTAATTTTCCCCGTCGAATGGTGTGAGTGTGACACTTTTCTAACTGGAAGGACATTCCAATATCAGAAGAAAAAGAAGCAGTAATTGCGATTAGGTTATCGATGTGTTTCTCAGAGGATGCAGATAGGTTGTCATCCATGTACAAGTAATGAGAAATTTAGTAATTCACTATACCATAGTGCTTAATTGGAAAACCACACTTTACATTGTTCAGCAATGATGATAGTGGATTGAGCGCCAAACAGAACCATAGAGGGCTCAAGCTGGCACACTGAAAGATACCTCTTTTGATTTGAATAAATCCCGAATCCATACATGTGTTTCCATTAGACATAAATTGGTCCCCCAATGGTACATATGTTGCAGACATACATTGATATCAGGATCAACTTTATACATCTGCAGGGTTTGGATTAACCGGGAATGTGGCACAGAATCAAAAGCTTTCTTGTAATCAATAAAGGTCATGTAGAGGTTACGCATCATCTTACCTGCTTTTTCCATAGTAACTGCATCTATTACAAGTTGCTCTTTGCAACCTTGAGACTTCTTCTTGCACCCCTTCTGCTCCTCAGCCAGGATGTTAAGAAGATTTATGAGCTCATAAATCTTACGTGCAATGCAAGATGTAAATATCTTATACAGGTGCATAGGCAGGTGATAGGTCGATATTTGGAAGGGTCATGGGTTCTCACATCTTTTGACAGAAGGTATGTTTTCCTTCGCATCAAGTAAGAGCGGACGAGCTGTGGATTTTGTATGAAATCTGTGTAGCAGCGGGCAAGATGCTCGTGAGTGCAACTGAAACGCTTGACCCAAAGGTTGTGGATGTTGTCCTTTACTACTGCTCTTTAGCCTACTTTCAACTTTTGCAAAGAAATGAAAGTAGACTTACGAGATCAACACAAGGCGAAAAATTGTGTGTCTGTGTGTGTGTGTGTGAGAGTCTGTGTGCGTGTGTGTGAGAGAGTGTGTGTAGTCTGAATGTCTGCCCCCCCCCCCCCCCTATCAATTCGAACACGGTGAAACCGAATTGAACGAAATTTGGTAAAGAGGGAGCACTAGAAAAGGGCACCTCAGTGTCATGTTTTATATCGCCACCATCTTGACGGAAACGTAATGGCGGCCACCCAAATATTCAAGGCTTAAATCAAATTACGACCAAACTAATCATCTGATCTCTACTAAATTTTGCAACAACATACCTATATATATGAAGAAACTTTTGACCAAAATACAAGGTCATCAACCCAATAATTTGCGTATGGCGGCCATGTATGAGTGCAAATCGATTCACCCTATCTATTCAAACACGGTGAAACTGAATTGAACGTCATTTGGTACAGAGGTAGCACTAGCAAAGGGCACCTCAGTGTCATGTTTTATATCGCCGCCATTTTGACGAAAACGTAATGGCGGCCATCCAAATGTTAAAAGCTTAAATCAAATTACGACCAACCTAATCATCTGATCTCGACCAAATTTTACAATGGTATACCTTTATGTACGAAGAATCTTTTACCCGAACTAAACGGTCATCAGCCGAATAATTTGCGGATGGCGGCCATGTATGTGAGCAAATCGATTCCCCCTATCTATTCAAACAGGGTGAAACCGAATTGAACGAAATTTGGTACAGAGGTAGCACTAGCAAAGGGCACCTCAGTGTCATGTTTTATATTGCCGCAATCTTGACGGAAAAGTAATGCAGCCACCCAAATATTCAAATCTGAAATCAGATTACGACTAACCTAATCATCCGATCTCTACCAATTTTTGCAACATTGTACCTTTATGTATGAAGAAACTTTTGATCAAACTACAAGTTCATCAGCCCAATAATTTGTGGATGGTGGCCACGTATGTGTGCAAATCTATTCCCCCTATCTAGTCACACACGGTGAAACCAAATTGAACGAAATTTGGTACAGAGGTAGCACTAGCAAAGGGTACCTCAGTGTCATGTTTTATATCACCGCCATCTTGACGGAAACGTAATCGCGGCCACCCAAATGTTAAAAGCTAAAATCTAATTACGACCAGCCTAATAATCTAGTCTCGACCAAATTTTGCAACAACATATCTTTATGTGGGAAGCATATTCTGACCAAACTGCAAGATCATCAGCCCAATAGTTTGCAGATGGTGGCCAAGTATGTGTGCAAATCGATTCCCCCTATCGATTCAAGCACGGTAAACCCGAATTGAACGAAATTTGGTACAGAGGTAGCACTAGCAAATCGCTACCATCTTGACGGAAACGGAATGGCGGCCACGGAAATGTTAAAAGCTTAAATCAAATTACGACCAAATTAATTATTTGATCTGTACCAAATTTTGCAACAACATACAGTACCTTTTTGTGGGAAGCATCTTTTGACTGAACTACAAGGTCATCAGTCCAATAGTTTGCAGATAGCGGCCATGTATGTGTGCAAATCGATTCACCATATCAATTCAAACACGGTGAAACCGAATTGAGTGAAATTTTGTGCAGAGGTAGCACTAGCAAAGGGCACCTCATATTCATGTTTAATATCTGTATAACACGTTGTATTTCAACAAACTACTACAATCAACATTCAATTATACACCTTGAAAAGGACAAAGAGTTATAACAATACCCATTCCTTTAGGAGAAAGTAGGCTATATGTTCTTTACTGAATATCTTGTTTTTTATTATTATTACGTCATTATGACCATCTGTTGAGTGCGATAGAACTTATTTACCTAATGATGTTTATTATTCTTCCGAAATCTATTGATCTGGCCACTAAAAATCTTCCTCCGTTCTTCAGTCCATGATTGCTTGGTCCTGGTAATCATTTTCTTAGAGAAATGATGACTGCTGATTTATGTTCTGAACTGGAGGAGATCTCGTATAATTTCCTCCGTAATGCCAATTTCTCGAAGGACTTTTTCTATTTCACTAAGTCAGATGTTCTTCACTTTCATTGAGAGAGCTAGGTTGAGAATCCTTTTGGTGAGTCTGTCATTGCTCATCCTGAGAGTGTGGCCATAGAACTCCAATTGCCTTTCCTTGAAGGTGTCAGTGAGGTTTTCAGCATGCTGTTAAGGCTCATAAGACTTCCATTTCATCCAGATTTCTTCTGAGCAGATGGGAACAATGATTATCCTCATTATATCTTTATTTCTTGTTTCTCTACATATTTGATAAGAGATTGTTATTATTATTATTATTATTATTATTATTATCAAACATAACTATTTTCTGCATTTGTAGTCCAGTCAAATTAGGATTCTTTGCTGCATGAAAATAATCATGCAGTTCCAAAAATTTCAGGAATGTGCAGGGGGAGGTCCCCTGGACAACGCCTAATAAAGTCCCGTCAGTTTCAGGTATCAGGGGGGGAGGGTGTCATGGGGGTAGCAGGGGGAGGGGGCAGAGGGGGGCAGAGGGTCAGCGGGAGGGGGGTCGCGGGGGTGGAGCAGGGGGGAGGGCTTGTTAGGTTTTGGTGCATAACGTTAAAACGGTGTGTCACACAGAAATTTGTATGCTTTTCAAGCTTAAAGGCAATTAAATGCCCTACAAATTGGTATATTCATATTTATCTCTGTGTGCTACCGTGTCCGAGATGAACATGGAAAGTTTGCACACAAAAATGTGTAGCGCCTCACGTTTCTCGTCAATCTTTCCCTTCCAATCCGTTTGCCTTCCACTTTACAGGAAACTCGTTCAAAGTTAAAGATCTATTGGTTAAAATATGAGAACTGCAATTGACTGAGCATCTTTGAAAACATGCATGTGTCTTGCGAAAGAGTTGATTTTCTCTAAATGTAGTCCTTGACAGAGAAATTGTTCAGTACACCTGTCTCTCGCTTCTGGAATAATATCATTCCATATGGCAGACGAAACAACAACGTAGAAACATGTCAGGGTTATCATTCATTGAAGACTCCCTGCTGTTGGTAATGTGAAGACGTGGCTACACGTAAGAAACAACACACTGTAACAGATGAAAGCCAAAGGCAACTCAAACTGGTTAGGCAGTGGTGTATTGAAGATACTCACTTACGTAACTACTGCCACTGTTTACCATTAGCTTACAGCACAGCTGGATCATCACCTACTAGCTGTATCAATTCATTGGAGCGTTACGTTACGGAGTTTCGCAACAGCTTATTAGACGTAGTAGTCTTCATTTAACTAATGAACCATAACACAAATCGTAATCCTTCTTTAGGCGTAAAATGTAATCCGTCTCACTGGAAGATTGGCTTCTGCTCGCCAGAATGTTCATAATTTCGATCTTCTTTTCAGATTCTCAAGCTTACTTTCTTCATTTATCTCTTTGTCTCTCTCCAAGTTTCCTTTCTATCATTCAATTATTTATTCAATCATTCCCTCAATCAATCAATCAATCAATTAATCAACGATTCATTCCTTAATTTTCTCTCCTACCTTTAATGGATGCCATTTTAAAACATTGTATCTTATAACTCCTTTGTTTAACATAATTTAGCCTATCATTCATTATACGAAAAATTAGGTTCATTTAACATTCTTCTTATTCTTAATTCTTTATTCTTATTCTTATTCTTATTCTTATTCTTATTCTTATTCTTATTCTTATTCTTATTCTTATTCTTATTCTTATTCTTATTCTTATTCTTATTCTTATTCTTATTCTTATTCTTATTCTTATTCTTATTCTTATTCTTATTCTTATTCTTATTCCTATTCCTATTCTTATTCTTATTCTTATTCTTATTCTTATTCTTATTCTTATTCTTATTCTTATTCTTATTCTTATTCTTATTCTTATTCTTATTCTTATTCTTATTCTTATTCTTATTCTTATTCTTATTCTTATTCTTATTCTTATTCTTATTCTTATTCTTATTCTTATTCTTATTCTTATTCTTATTCTTATTCTTATTCTTATTCTTATTCTAATTCTTATTCTTATACTTATTCTTATTCTTATTCTTATTCTTATTCTTATTCTTATTCTTATTCTTATTCTTATTCTTATTCTTATTCTTATTCTTATTCTTATTCTTATTCTTATTCTTATTCTTATTCTTATACTTATTCTTATTCTTATTCTTATTCTTATTCTTATTCTTATTCTTATTCTTATTCTTATTCTTATTCTTATTCTTATTCTTATTCTTATTCGTATTCTTATTCTTATTCTTATTCTTATTCTTATTCTTATTCTTATTCTTATTCTTATTCTTATTCTTATTCTTATTCTTATTCTTATTCTTATTCTTATTCTTATTCTTATTCTTATTCTTATTCTTATTCTTATTCTTATTCTTATTCTTATTCTTATTCTTATTCTTATTCTTATTCTTATTCTTATTCTTATTATTATTATTATTCTTATTCTTATTCTTATTCTTATTCTTATTCTTATTCTTATTCTTATTCTTATTCTTATTCTTATTCTTATTCTTATTCTTATTCTTATTCTTATTCTTATTCTTATTCTTATTCTTATTCTTATTCAACATGGTGGCTACACGAAATATTACATTGGTGCTCAATATCTGAACCTTCGGGTCCTGCTGCATTCAAACTGAAATTTTACTCGGTAATTATTAGTATATATGTATCGCAGCCGAATGGCCATAGCTGAGTATTTTTGATTGAACGCCCATGGGTTCCCAACTAGTTAAATTTCAAGTAGTTCCAACTTTCGCTACCACATGCTACTGTCACTAACACCTAGCGGAGAACGTTGGAAATTGATAGAGCGTGTCTAAATAGCCAAATATAACCTACAAATTTTGCTACACACTACCAATTGCAGTGGTAGGTTCTTTTACGTGTCATAAATCTATGACACGGGCCCGCCAGTTTTACTTCCCCTCTGAAGGAAGGCATACTGAAGGATGTTAACGCTCTTAAAAATCCGACTACTTACACGATATTAGAAGACTATAAAGTCAATTCACATCGTATGTGACTTAAGATATTCTAAAAAATACGATCAAATATGACGGCGATTTGAAATCCGAGTATTTAAATTATTTTCAGTTTTAGATTTTTGGAGTGATTCATTATTCCAGTGAGCGTGTTCATTAAGTGACAAATTAAGATTATTGACGTATGCAAAATTGACATGCACGCTAAATAGTGAAACTGTAGGAATTCATAGATTTATGTACGTCCACATCCTGGTGTAGCGACTAGCATTCTTGGCTATCACCCCGGAGTTCTTGATTCGATTCCCGGCTCAACCAAGAAATTTAATTCTCATTACTATTCTCAGGCAGTGACAAGCAAGTCACCTTTGAAAAGGTGAATGCAGGAAGAGGTAGAATATGGTGCCCGTAAACCGGGCTCCTTTTACTCTAGTTTGAGGGGTGAAAATTTTGGAGGATAATTAAAATAATAATGAATTAAGTAAATTTACTCTGGCTATAGTTTAATGAGTAACCGATAGCCAGAGTTTTTGCAGTGAAATGGCTTTTAGTTGTGCAAAGGAGTTAAGTTATAAATTTAATTAATTAATTGCAAGAGCAACCAGTTAATTAATTTGGGGCAGTGCAAATTGAGGAAGAGAATAGCAGACTGTTTCAGCTTAAGTTCGGGTCAGGATGTGCCTGACGGCCATTGTTGGCCAGTGCCCACTCCTGCCGATGCTGTAGTTGTTAATTATCGGTTCGCTCGCCATGGTTTAACTGTGTTTAATTTTGCAGTGTTTATAATTGTTGAATTTAAGCAGCAGCTTCGTAATTTTAATTGGAAATGGAGAAGACCTTTAGTAGGTAGAAGTTAAATAGTGCTTTAGGAGAAGTGGAAAATAAAGACCTGTAGTAGGTTTTGCATTGTTTTATAACAATGAATTGCTTTGTAAAGGCCTCAGCTACCACCTCATATTGTTAATATTTGTGAAAAGAATATGTAGCTTGTGTTATTGTAGTGTAAAGACTGACACTGGAGTGGGGAGTTTGAATTTAGAGTAGCTGTTCGCTGATTGGCTGGAGGAGTGATCTGATTGGCTGATGGCTGGATGAAGTTTAAATGTATTTATATGTAATAATTATGTGATGTTATGATTAATTATTGTTAATTTAGACTGTTGATGGAGTAATTTGAAGTTTTCGTGAAAGATGGAAGCCAGTATAGCGTAGGCCAATCGACGGGATTGGCCCCGCTAGCCTGGGCCTCCTAGTGGGTACTTAGTTCGAATCCTGTAATACGCTCCATTGCAGTTTGGTGTGTTTGCTGCTCCGAGGTTCGTGGTTCGTCACCCCAGGCGGGCTGGCAGGGCCTTACCCCCCAGGCAGACTTCGCCACGGCTCCCAGGAATGATGTATTTGTGGGGAAGTGAAGTTTAAAGTGTTGCTGAAACTAATTGCGAGAGAATCTGTAGGATGTGAGTGAGGGCTGAGTTCTGTGTTTGAGCTGGCGGAGATGGGATTGTGAGAGACATGAGGGAGGGAAGGTTGGAAGTAGCGCGTTGTCTGAGTTCCAACTGCCTGTGTTTTATGGCTTTTTTGATGAAACTGCAACCACCGTATGACGCTGCATGATTGCCCTTGCAATTGCAGCACTTAGGACTGTCAATTGGAGTCGCACAGGTCTTATGTTGATGTGGATCACCACACCTGTTACAGCGAGCCTCGTGAGGGCAATCTGAAGCGTTGTGGCCCAGTCTTTGGCAGTTGAAACACTGGCAGATGAGTGTGGAATGTTGTTTGGTTATTGGACGACGTTTCGCCCGTATTCTTGTTTTTGAGGATGAATTTACTGTGTTAGGGGGAGGTGAGGAAGGGGATTCAGTGGCGTGCGTGCTGAAGGCAGGTTGGGGAGAGTCTGTTTGAGTAGTTGATTCAACGGGGCTTGGTGGATCTGTTTTAGTGTTTTGTGTTTTGTTTTTCTTGCTTTTTCTTTTGCCCGTTTGGGTCCAGACTTGAGTCCATCTTTCTCCTGTCTCCGTGTGTGTTTGAGTTTGTTCGTGAAAGTGTTCAATCGTGTCTGTTTGAGCGTGTTTCTTGCTGGTGTAGATGGGCATGGGAGGAGGAGTAGGAATGGTCTGAGTGGCTTTAGGGCGTGTTTCTACTGCGTAGTCGGTTGGCAAAGGGGGATGTTCTGTTTGCGTTTGCGCTGAGTAGGTTTCTGTATGAATGTAGGGAATGAAAGTGTATTTGGGAATGTAGAGATGGCTCAGGAGGGCCCTGGTAATAGCGTTGATGCGGTAGTCCCTGGTAGGTGTTATTATGACTTGATGGTTTACCAGTTCCTCAATGTTTGTAATGTAGTGAGCTATGGGTGTGAGCACGCTGATTATTGCATCGCGAGTAGCGGGCAATTGTTTGTAGCTCGGTGGGCGGACTACAATCAGCGAGCTTTTGGGAGAACGGCGTGTAGGGGATTCGTACCATAGCCTCTCTCCGTAGTCAAAATACGGAAAGGTGCCATGGCGCGGTGTAGGTGCAGGCTCGGAGCCCCTGTGGTACTCAGAGTGTGGTGTAGACGCCCATGACTGGTTGCTTTCCTCCGACAGCGATGCTGCGAAGTCGGCAAAGGCAGCCACGTGGTCCACTGGGTCTTAGTACTCTCTTTCTGTCAATTATCGCAATAGCGATAGAAAATGATAGGAGTCTGGTGCCCTAATGGGCTCCTTTCACTCCGTTAGTAATGGCGATAATTAATTAAAGATTATTATGATTATTTAAGGTGATTTAATTGAGACTCCCTTAATGCATTACGAGATAATGTATTTGAGGGAGAGTTTAGTCCTTTGAATATGCTGTCGAGTGGAATTATTTTACTTTGCTTTAATTATTTTCGTAGATTTTTGAGAGTACTAATCTAGAGCATGTGCCTGGCGAGCTGCGGGTTCGAACAAAGGTCAGCGACAAGGCTATTGGCAACTCAAACTAACACTTGGGGCGCTGCGGTCGGTCTGGATAAGTAGGGTTTAAAATACTCAATAACACGCGTTTGATATGGAACACTTTTTATTTTTCGGTTATAATCAGTAAATGTGGTCTCTAAAGTAATGACAGTGTTATTTTTAATTGTATATATGTATAACTGTGCGATACACGTGATCTAATTTGTGTGTTCCACTGGATTTTTGGTGTAATTTGCATATTATCAAGCATCAGTTTTTATGGTTGATGTAGATCAGCTGATTCAAATTTACACAGGGCTACACTTCGGACATTATTTCGGTACTATTATGCGCAATATAATGTAAATGTCGATCCTGAGTCAACGCCGAGGACATTCAAATAGAGAAATACGGTACATAAACAAATAAATATCACACCGAAGCTGTGCTACTTTTATCATTCCGAGACTGGCATCCACGCAAACCAGACGCCACTGTTCCAAGCTCCGACTTATATCGTGAATTGATGTCAAACTGATGATCCGCCAGCCTTTCCACCAAGCCTACACCTCGTAATCGCTAAGTTCTTCGATATTCGAGCTATTCCACTACGAGTCATATAGGCCTAATTTGCCTCCCCGTGGGCACTGTAGAATGAGTGATTCCGCTACCATTCAAATATTCAACACCAAATCCACCTTTTAACCATCCAAATCAAGCAATTCCCGTCGCCCCCCGAGTTTTAATACAAGTTAAACTCATCCCTTCTCCCTACCAAGCAGCCAATAATTAATTATTTAATTAATTATTAAAGTAACTTCAATCTTACCAGCGCGCCCATCGTAACAGCTGTTTTTAAACTGAATAACCTTCGCTGGCTTTACGTCGCAGGTCTTCTGTCTGTCTACCTCGACAAGTGTTAGATCCTTCCCGGGGTGGAAAGGTATTATTATTAGGTATTATTAGGTATCATCACATTTCGGCTATTGCTATTTGCATCTTTTGGAAAGTGATGAAAACGTATGTCCGCAGCCCTCTTATACATCGACTTACAGCCGTAAACTGAGCAATACACTTTGCTTTTACTCATTTTTCACTCTATCAACGAGTAAAACTTATTACTTATGTATAAAGACACAAACAATTTACCACGATCTGTTTACCAATACAAGAAACCATATACAAACAGTCACCACGTGACAAATGTACCCTACTTGATAAGTTTCTCATTTTTACCGCTAGATGTCATATCAGATAGCTGGAGTTGCCAATAGACCGTTCGCCTAGCAGCGGCACTAGTTGTTAATGTAGTTCGCTCGATCATGGCCTGTCAGCAGTTGCTTCAGTGAATTAATAGTATTAATAAAAATGGCTAAGTTTTTGGTAGTGTATTTAGGAGCGGGGAGTTTAAAATGTTCTATTAGTCTTCGCTGATTGGTTGTTCACACCAAGGAGCGCCCAATCAGGGTTCGATGGAGCTTAGTCGTGTTAAATATTATAGGTTTTGGTTTTGAAGTTTTAATATAATTTGGAGTTGGAGATAATTAGTGAATTGTTATTTTTTTGTTCTTTTCCTGGAGGTAGAGTGGTTTAAATGTGTTCGAGATGGTGGTTGAGCCTTAGATTATGATATTTATTAGTAAGATGGCCATCTCCGGAATAGCTGCTTTTGCATATTGGATCTTAATGCTGATTAGTTACGTACTCATTATATTGACGAGGTGTTGTTAATTTAATGGGAATAGTAATGAGGTACCCTTATCAGGTGATGTTGTTGTTGGTTTCATGTACAGTAGTAGTCCTTAAGAGTTATAACTCTGACTTCGCTACT
Source organism: Meconema thalassinum (assembly GCA_946902985.2). Taxonomy (NCBI): domain Eukaryota; kingdom Metazoa; phylum Arthropoda; class Insecta; order Orthoptera; family Tettigoniidae; genus Meconema; species Meconema thalassinum. The sequence continues at coordinate 329,531,129 of OX336393.1, forward strand.
GTATTTTAGTACTGTAGTAGTTATTATTTTCCTGTAGAGAAGTCGTGGTTACCATCCCAGTTACTGGGCAGGTGTGGTGTGTCTTGCTTTATAAATAGTAATTAGGGTTTTGGATTAGGTTTCGTAGAATTAGTATGTATTTGGGCTGTCTTTTGCGTCTTAGAGTGGGATCAGGGGCGTAGTTGCCGAGTTGGCGGACAAGGTAGTTATCGTGCTGATTAGTTTTTTGATAGAATTTCTGTGTTGTTTTAGTTAAATGGTCCAGGAGGTAGGGGACCTTGGTTTTGCGATGCGTATATACTGTGGCTAGTCTGAGATAGCCTTTTTTCTGCTTTAGGGCCATTCTTAGCACCCAGTTTTGGATAGTTTGTAGTTTAGATAGGCTAGAAGCTGGAAGAAAGCCTATGGCTGGATATGCGTAGATAAGTAGGGGTCTGATTAGGGCTGTGTAGGCGAGGATGGCATTTTTAGTGCTTAGAGGGCCAGAAGGATGTATTAGGGGGTAGAGAGTGAAGATCTGGGTCCTGGTTTTAGTCAAAACGTTTTGAATGTGCTGATTTAGGGTAAGCTTTCTTAGAGTTATGCCTAGGTATTTATAGGAGTTAGTATAGGCGATATTGTTGTTAAAGAGAGTTAAAGAGGTGGAAGGGTGTCTGAGCTGCCAGGTGAAGTGTACAGCTTTAGATTGATCTGTGTTGACTTTAATTTTATTTTGAATGAGCCAGGGTTGCAGTAGGTCGGCATGATTTTGGAGATGCCGTTTTGCGATGTCGGGATTTTTGTATTTAGCCATTATGGCTGTGTCGCCGGCAAATATTGCTGTAAAAGTGGTTCTGGTTTGAGGAATATCGTTGATATATACCAGGAAAAGAAGGGGGCCTAAGATACTGCCCTGAGGCACGCCGGCTGAGATGTTTTTTATGGTGGAATTAGTGTTTTCTATTTTTACGTAGAATTTCCTGTTTTTTAGGTATTGGTTTATTATTTTAATATATGTTGCTGGCAATTGCATGTTAATTAGTTTATGAATTACTATTTTATGGACTACTCGGTCAAATGCCTGCTGATAGTCAAGGAATAGCGTTCCTTGATTATGTTGGTAACCATGCGTTATATATTCAGTAACTCTCAGCAGTTGTTGGACCGTGGAGTGACCGGGGCGGAATCCGAATTGTTGTCTGATTAATTTTGTGTTGATTATTGGCATTATATTAGCGTATAATATTTTTTCAAATAATTTTGATATTATGTTTACAAGGCTTATTGGTCTGTAGTTAGATGGTAATTTATGATTCTTGCCAGGCTTGGGGAAACAAATAATTTTGGCTACTTTCTAGCTTTCTGGGAAGTATTCTAATTTCAGAATGGAGTTGAAAATATGCAGTAGTAATATGAAGGCTTGTAAGTTTAGTTTTTTAAGCATTGCTGCATGAATTTCGTCGTGCCCAGGGGCCTTGTTAGGTAGTTTTTTAATGATATTGTTTAATTGGGTTGGAGTAATTAATGGTACTTCTGTTAAAGATGGAGTGTGGAGGAAGTTATTTACTGCGATGTGAACGTAGCTATCGTAGTTATAGTCTCGTAGTTCTTCGTTGGGTTTGAATTGCTCCTGGAGTGTCTCTGCGAGTAGTTCCGTTTTTTCATTATTGGATGAGACTACTTGATTAATAAGTTTGGTTAATGGCGGTATTTTGGTGTTGCGCTTAGTGAGTATTTTTGCCGTTTGCCATAGATTATTACTGTTGGGATTTATATTTTGTAGTTTTAAATTCCAGAGTTGATTTGAGTGTTTGTTTAATTCTTTACGTACTTTGGCATGTAGTCTATTATACTGAATTTTGTCTTGCATTGTGAGAGAGCGTTTGTATTTTTTAGTGGCATAGTTTTTATCTTTAATTAGTTGTTTTATGTCGTCTGGGAGGGCGTAGGGAGTTTGATGTATTGGGACGATGCTAGATGTTGCTGCTGTAATGAGAGTTTGGGAAAATAATTGTATTTCATAATCTAGTTGGGCTGTTGTTTCAATTGTAGGCAGGTGTTGTGGGAATACATTTTGAAGGTGACTAGTGTATTTGTTCCAATCAATCCTTTTGGGGTTTATAAGCTTTTTGGAATTGATAGGCCTATAGGTGATGTCTTCTCCGACTTCTAGCAGAACTGGTAAATGATCTGAAGACAGTGAATGAATGACTTGTATGCTTGTATTATATGGGATGTTTTTAAGAAGAGCTATATCGAGAATACCATTGAGAATACCATTACGATAATAGTAGTGAGTTGGTTCAGTTGGAGCTATTATGAAGTATTGCTGATGGTGCGGTCTGTTTAGATTATTATGTTTATTAAGTTTTATGCCGTTAGGGTTGGTTTTAATACTATTCCAGTTTGTGTGCTTACTATTAAGGTCTCCGAAGATTATGACGTTATTGAATTTGAGGAGTTTATCTAGGTCTTGCTGATGTATGGGTTTACTAGGTGGATTATAGACTGAGATTATTGTGTATTTAGTTTTATTTATGTCAAGAGTGATTGCTGTGGCTTCTATATTGGTTAGGGCTGGTAAGTGCTGCTGGAAATGTGATATTTTATTTTTTATGGCTACTAGGGTGCCTCCTCCGTAGGCATCTCTGTCGTCTCTATATGTGGTATAGTTGACTAGAGAGAAGCGGGTGCTAGGTTTAAATTTAGTTTCTTGGATTAGTAGTATGTCTATGTCATGTTCTTTAATTAAGTGTGTTATTTCCAGTTTTTTGTAACGGAAGTATGCGCCGTCGGCATTCCAGGAGCAAATCTTTAATTTGTTTAGACCCATTGTTGTGTTAGTGCAGTCGTAAGGTGGAAAAGGGCGTCGCCAAGGCGGGTGAAGAATTTGACATAGCTTTCGGCCATGTCTTTAATGATATTTTGTATGTTTTTAGTAGTGATTGAATTGGTAGTGTAAAACTGTCGGGGATTGGGATATTAGTAAAACGTTGAATACTAGCAGAAGGCGTGGCAGGGCTATATATAGTGGGTCTAGGAATGTTACTAGTACTAGTAGGGGCTGATTGTATGTTGAATTGGCCTGATTGATTAAGCTGGGTTGTGCCCTTTATTAGAGAAGACGTTTTTTGCGAATATGTTTTCTTGGGCATTTCAGGGGTAGTAAATGTTTCGGGATTTGAGTGTTCGGGGTCTGATTCGTTACTAATTTCGGGTTCAGCTGATAACTCGTTATCGTTGTCGGTTTGGTGAAAATGCCTTTTTGCCTGCTGGTGGCTTCTTGTATTTTAATTTGGCTCGCCCAAGAAGAGTAGCCAGTCGTATAAGGTTATCCAGTTATTATGCAGAGGGGCTGCGACAATATACGAGCTGGCTTCGAAGAATGACGGATTAATTAATTAATTAATTAATTAATTAGGCTGCTGGGGGTAAGAAGGGAATGAGTTTAGCTCGGCGGCGACTCGGTTGATGGGAATTTTTTGATTAGGACGGTTTGGTAGGTAGGTCAGTTAAGCTTGGCTAGGGGTCAACAATGGTAACAATGATAACTGTTGGATTATTGTTGTTTGAACTCGGTGGGGAAGGCGGGAAGGGTAATGATAAAGGGGTGCGGGATAGCTGTAGACTCGGTGGCAGCGATGTTAGCATGACGTGGCATCTCTTGGTTCGGAGCTCGTAGCAGCGACGTCTGACCTGTTCCGTAGCTGAGCTCAGAATTAATTCTCATCTGAGGGCTGGAACAGGGTATACTCAGCCTCGTGAGGCAAAACTGAGAAGAGGAGGATTCTTTACCAACCTCAGCCATCCTGGAAGTGGTTTAGCATGGTTTGCTACTTCTACTCAGCCAAAAGCCTGGATGGTTCCTGACTCAAGGCAACGCCCACTTCCCACCCAAATCCTACATCAATTACAAATACAACTTCTATGCTTCCACTTACTTGTGCCGGGCTCCTCTCCGTCTTCTTTCCTGGCGACCTCCCTTGGTAAACTTTTGTTCTTTTCCCGACGGTTTTAGGGTATCCGAGGCCTACGGAGTCTTTCACTTTCACGCCTTAGTTGGCCCTTGTCTCATCTTTCCTGATCCCTCCTTCCAGGGGTCAGACCTCTCATTTTCTTTTCATTATATTTCCTTTTCTCTTTAATATTCCCGCCCTGTTTTGGTTAATTGGCTCTCCGTGTATCTAAATTCCCTTTAGCGACGTTTCTTGCATCTACACTCCATTTTGTAGGTATTTTCAATCTACGTTGCATTTTGTAAGTCTTTTCGATCTAAATTGCATTTTGCGAGTGTTTTCAGCCTCCATTGCATTTTGTAAGTATTGACAATCTAAATTGCTTTTTAGTAAGCCTTTACCATTAGCGAGCACGGAGTTGGCGATCCCGAGAGTTTCCTTAGCTGGGTCCGGTCTTTCTCGTTCCATTGCCTTTGGGGTGGTCCCTCTCCTCTTTACCTTCCCATCTGCCTTTCCTGGCTCTCCTTTCTTCCCTGTCCCTTAGTTCTCGTTCTTTGAGGGTTGGGGGCATTTCCTTTACCCCTGTATTTTGTTTCCCATACTCTTTTACATTTTCTAGAATGTGGGTGTATGGTTGGTTTTAGTTGTAAGTACTGTATGCAGTTAGTTTGTTTATTAGATATAGTTCATTGTTCCATTAGACTGTGGTATGTGAGTGTGTCTGGTGGCAGTTGCATTGTTTATTAGATATAGTTCATTGTTTTATTTGACTGTGATGTGTGAGGGTGCATGTGAGTGTGCCTGGTGACAGATTGTTTTAGTGGTAGTATTTTATTGTTGGTGGAACTTAGTATTTTTTCGTTAGCAGAATTTTGGTATTTATTTGTTAGTAGAAGGTTACCGTAGTATTTTTGTTAGTAGTATTGCTCTAATACCTATTCTGAAAGGCAGTAGCAGCCCTTCCGAATAAATCAATTCTTTACTTGTCTTATAGACGGTTGAGATATTGATAATATAAGCAAACTAATGGCTACACTGCGTTCTGCTGCACGGCTGAAAGCAACGGGAAACTACAGCCGTAATGCTCTTCCCGAGGATATGCACCACTCTATGCATAATTACAGCGAATCATGAAGAGCTGCATCAAACCAGTCAAAGACTGATGACACAAACAACAACAACACTGGTACAGACATCACAGTGACACAGGTTATCAGGAAAATTCTACTCAAACCCAAGTTCACGGGGTACATGACCAGGATGTCGCAAAAACTCATCATCAACCAAAACAACTAATCCGCAGGGAGAGTAAGAAAAGGTCCGCCCCATTGCGTAGTAACTAGCATTCATGGTGGTCACCACCAAGACCCGGGTTCGATTCCCGGCTCTGCCAAGACATGTAATTCTGGTTTGAGGGCTGAGACGGGGTACACTCAGCCTCGTGAGGCAAAACTGAGAGGAAGATGATTCGATTCCCACGTCAGCCATCCTAGAACTACTTTTCTGTGTTTCCCCACTTCTATTCAAAGAAAATGCTGGGATAGTACCTCACCTAAGGCCACGACCGTTTCCTACACAAATCCTACCTCAATTGCAAATACACACACACACCAGTACAGACATCACAGTGACACAGTTATCAGAAAAGTTCTACACACACCCAAGTTCACGGGATACATGACCTGGATTTCGCAAAGCCTCGAAAGGAATCAACAACAACTCATTCATAGAACGAGGCTAGAAAATAAAGGAGTCGCCAATTTAATTCCATGCACGGGTTGCCCGACTGTGCAGTAATGCCCTGTGTAGGTTGAACATGGGATCAATGTTTTAATGAACACTCTTTGGGCATCATTCAAATCCCGCCTGTATTATCATGAGCTTAATTATAGCTGACCTCCTTTTCCCTTTCTCTGACCCGAGCAGACTAGACTACACTCATTCTTCTCAGAGTATCTCTTCGTCTAAGCTGATAGGAAGCTGTTTCCCTCCTATCTCTGCAATGACACATATGATTGACGGCATATTATCTCAGCTTATCAGGGTATACCCTGGCTTGCCTCGGTGGGTGAGTGGTTATCGTGTCGGATTACTAACCCCAAGCTTGCAAGTTCGCTCCTGACAGTGGTAAGTGATTTTTGAAAGGCGGCAAAAATCACGATACGCATGTCATACAATGTTGGCATGTTAAAGAACCCATTTGAATTCAGTAGGCCGTGTTCATAATGTCAAAATTAATCTCGGGATATTCCGCCAACACAAAGTTCCTCATTTCTCTACTAGAAAGCGCTATAGTGTCAAGAAGCTTAGATACATAACCTCCTTGACTTTCATAGTGTTTCAAGGAACTACAAAATTCGACATGAAAGCTACCCTCTGGGTGTCAAATAACAAAGCTTGCACCCGGCACCCGAGGAGATACGATGTTATTATTTATTAGGGTATATATCTCACATACAGATTGCTTTTGTGCTAGGAACGTGAGATTTATTTTCTATAGTGTCGACACAAAAGCGTGCAATATGATGCACCTGAATTAAGTTATTGCAAATTTTGTCCGGATTCGATTCGCGGCTCTGCCAAGAATTTTAAAATTTGGTGTGAGGAATGGAACGGCGTACACTCAGTCTCGTGAGGAAAAAATGAGAATAGGGGCGTTCGATTCCCACCTGAGCCATCCTGAAAGTGGTTTTCCGTGGTTTATAGATGTGCCGGTCAATCGTGGCCGGTCGTAAGCACATGATAATTCTTCTTAAAGCCCGAGTAGAACACTGAGATCACTGAATATGCACATGCACTGCCGGGGACACATTGTGTACTATATTTGCATTAGCTTTTCACCTTCCTACCTACCTATCTATTCCGGGACTCAATAACCAATTCACACACTAGCCATCACATCCGTGCAGGTTAACAGTCAGATTTCACACACAGCCTAATAAACGGGCACACATGTTCACGATGTCACAAAATGACACTAAATGTAGCCTATTAACAACATCAGCGTCACCACCACCCGCACCGACCATATCACTTTCAATTTCTGCCTGAAGTCTAAAATCATAAATTCCAGATGTCCATGGTATACTCATGGTCTACAATATTTTAAATCTTGAAAGAAGAAAAAAAGCATAGGCCTAATATTTTTTTTGAACTTCTAAATCGTGCCAAAGTTTGAGACTGTTTAAATAAAATAATTTAAATAATTAATGCTTTCCAAATGTGATAGAAGGTATGAAGGCTAACTGTGCGTGGAGACATCACTGTGCATGCAATATGTATCGGTCAAGAAGGAACGGCCCACGTATACCAGTTCTACTTCAGCAAGCGCAGGGTTGGTTCCTAACTTAAGGCCACGGCCGCTTCCTTCCCAATCCTACCTCCAATTTGCTAATTGACACAGTAGTACAACAAGTTATCACGCAAATTACACACAAATTACACACACACCCAGGTACACGGTGCTACATGACCACGATGTCGCAAAGACCACAAAATAGGCAACAGCAACAATAATGTCACAAATTAATAAAGTTAAGAAAATTATGTAAAAATCGTTGGAAAGATACTTCTGTATGATGAAGAAATTAAATCATACGGACCACCTTGTAGCACAGAGGCTAGAATTCTTGGCTGCCTGTCCCAACAGTAATCCCACTTAAAACTGCTCGTGAAGTGCAACTACACGAACATGGTGGAAGCACGCATGCATGGAACGTAATTAACTAACTTACTGTTGCCTATACGGCAATGCCGCTAGTCGTTGTAAAAAGACGGTTGGTTGGTTGTTTCCTCAGTTTAGGGCTGCGACTACGCGGTCATGTAGCCCCGTGTACTTTGGGTGTGTGTAGAATCTGTCTGATAACCGGTGTTAATTGTGATGACTGTATTAGTGTGTGTATCTGTTTTTAATTCAAGTAAGGACTGCAACTTTGAATTTTTCAAATAGTTCCTACTTTTGCCGCCAAGCGCCACCGTCAACGACTACTAGGCCAAGTTCTGAACTTAGCTACTAGACGCCACCACAGTCGGCTCTTGGCAACGAACGTGGAAACCTAAGGGCGTTGTTTACATACCTAACCTATACAATTTATCTTCACACAGGTGTAATTAGTGGAATGTTTTTAGCCTATTTTCAATTTTGAAAAAATAGGCTTATGAGACCACCTTTTGTCCGTGTGTGCGTGCGTGTGTGTGTGTGTGTGTTGTGAGGTGTGTGTGTGTGTCCCCCTAATAAAATCTAGACGGCTGGAGCGATTTCAATGAAACTCAGTAAGCTCATAGCACTATTCCCGGCGACCTCGACCGTGCCCTTCAAATTCTGTTACGTCTCACCAATCCAACATGGCGGCTGTGCGAAATATTTCACTAGCATTCAATATCTCTGAAGCTATTACCAATATCGCCCTTAAATTGTGTACGGTGATAAAGGGCACTACTAGAAGTTCACCTATGAGACATTCAAAAACCTGGTGACTACAAAACCAACATGGGGGTCAAGCGAAGTTGAGATTTTAAATAGACTTTTCTTGCGATTTAACTATCCAAACGTAATGAAACTTGGTACAGCAAATGTTTATACACATTGTAATGCACTGGAGTCTAATTTAGTTCAATTGTTTATAAAACCTCAAAATGGCGGCTGTGCGAAATATTTCACTGACATTCTATATCTCCGAAACTATTACAGATATCACCCTGCAATTTTGTACGGTGATAAAGGGTACTGATACAAGTTTACCTATGTATAATTCATAAACCTGTAAAGTACAAAACGAACATGGCGACCAAGCGAATTTGAAATATTTTAATAGACTTTTCTCGTGAGTTAACTCTCTGAGCGCAGTGAAATGTGGTACAGTAAATGATTTTGCAGATTGTAATGTACTGCCATCTAACTTAATTCAATTGTTTACAAAACCTCAAGATGGCGGCTGTGCGAAATTTTAAAATTAAGTTTTAATTTCTTGTGTCGTAATCATGCGATTGAAGTGAAAGTTTGAATAATGAACCTAGGCAATAAGTGTCCTTGAATGGTACATAACTCTATGGCCTATACTTATAACAATCCTAAATGGCGAGCTTCCGAAATATTTAGACGGTTCTCAATATCTATGAATCTTTTACAGCAACAAAACTGAATTTTTATGTTCATAGAGACTATAGGACATTCAGTAACCTGGTGAGCACGAATCCAACATGGCGACGACGCGAAGTATAAATATTTAAATGGACGTTTCTCGCGAATTAACTATCCGAGTGCCCTGAAACGTTGCACGTTAAATGCTTACACAAATGTTGATCCACTGGCATCTAATTTATTTCAATTGTTTGCATAATCACAAGATGGCTGCTGTGCGTAATTTTAAAATCTCGTTTTTACTTCTTGTGTTCTAATCATGCGATTGAAGTTTGAATACCACACGTACACAATAATCTTAATGTAATAGTACAAAAATAAAAATCCAACCTGGCGACCATCTGAAATATTTAGACGGTTCTCAATATCTACGAATCTGTTACAGCAATTAAACTGAAATTTTGTATGTTGATAGATGCTATTAACATGAGCAGGATATATGAAAATAGGCTGTATAGTTCTGCACGGAACTACTTGTTTTACATGCCATAAATCTATGACATGGGACCGTCGGCTTTACTTCCCCTCTGAAGTAAGGCATACTGGTAAAAAGACGAAGGGTTGGTGTCGTAAGGTAAATGATATTTCATTATTTTTATGTAGCGGCTTCGGTGGCGTAGTCGGTAGCATGCTGAACTGCTATGCCCAAGATCGTGGGTTCAAACCCGGCCATCGGATTCTTAAGAGCGTTCAAATCCTTCAGTATGCCTTCCTTTGGAAGGGAAGTAAAGAAGGCGGTCCCTTTTCATAGATTATGGCATGTAAAAGAAAGTACCACTGCAGTTGGTAGTGTGTAGCAAAATTTGTAGGTTATATTTGACTATTTAGAAACGCTCTATCAAGTTCCAACATTCACCGCTAGGCGTTAATGACAGTAGCATCTGATAGCCAAAGTTGGAACTACTTGGAATTGAACTTGTTGGGAGCTCTCAGACGTTCAATAAAAAATACCCAGCTCTGGCCATTGGCTGCGATTCATATACAGTATATATTTATGTAGTGAAGACAAGTGCGTCTATTATTTCAGATATTTCAGTAGCGTAATTAGGAAGGCCTTTTGAGGACTAAAATTCATATTGCTTATCAAAAGCACTAAACAGGAAACTAATGAACACTGAACACGTGGCATACCAGACCTGATGTATGCGTGCCAGACTTGGTGCTTGACAACCTAAAAAAAGAAAGCAATAGAAGTATGCCAAAGGAAAATGGAAAGGGAAATAGTACTGAGAGACGAAGTATCAAATAAGAGACTCCAGGAAATGAAATCTTCAGATAGTGCCACTAAGCAGGCCACAAGAGTGAAGTGTAAGTGGGCAGGGCACATCGCGAGATTACACCAGAACAGATGGGCGCAGAGGGGGAGCCCTACATAGGGAAGAGAAGCAGTGATAGACCAAGTAGAAGATGGGCAAATGACTTCAGACATCTACTAGGATCTCTCGGTACCAGGAGAGAACGAAACAGAACCGATTGGAAAGAGATAACAAGACGGTGGATCAAATAAAATGAACAATACGAAAAGTGATGAGTGCTGAAAGAAAAGAGTGCCAAATTAAAGATTAGTGGTTAGGAAACTCAGTTGAGTGAGTAAAAGTGTTATAGTTAAACGTTAAGCTATAGCAGGCCTGTCCAACCATACCACTGGTGGCTGTGGCGCCACGGCTTGCCGTGAGACTCGCTCCGTAGCAGACTAAGCCCCACTCTTCTCCTCTCCACCGCTACTTCCTCCAGCTTCTCCTCTCAATACCTTCTCTTGCTAGAGAGGTGATGACGGACTTGCCTCCCACAACCCTGTCCCAAACACGCTGTGCTGTAGTGGAATGGGTCATAAACCAAGTGACAAGCAAGACGTTCAACACCAGAGGTGGGTGGAAGAAGCAACCCTACCTGGGAATTTAAGTATTTAGTAGTACCAGTGCCAGCGGACGGCAAGAGGATGTGTTTGATATGTCACTTTTTTAAAGAATACAAAATAAAAAGCAGACAGTATGATTCAAAAGATTTGTTATAGCTACTGATTCCATTCAAAGCCACGCAAAACGTTGCCCGTCCTTCGCTCTTCCTCGCTTGCAGTCATGCCTCTACTCCCACCTTCCCCACACAACCCCCGATTCACCAAGGAAAGGCCGTGGCACTTGCGTGGCAGAGTACTGTCACCGTGACATTTTCCCTGGAAAGGCCTGAGCTGTAGTTTAAAACTGTATAATAACATAGCCTAACTATAGTGTTACCAGGTAGAAAAGAATGTTGGTGGCGAGAGTCACTGTACGTTACTGCTGAAGAGCTTCCCCCTCCATACACGACTTCACAAGGTCCAACGACAAGGAAACCAGTAGCAGCGAGAAAGAGAGAGATACTTCCTCTACCTGACGCACATGCGCAGAAGAAATAGGCTACTAGTAGTGGACAGACATGAGTGATGGAAACACTTTCCCCTACTTTGGTACGCATGCGCATTGAAACATTCTTTTCTATGTGGTAACCCTATAGTTCAAGACATGAATACTGTTGCTCTTTACATATTTTGGTTTATTTAAAACAATTTAGAGCAAACATTTCTATATATATAAAAATCAATGTAACGTGATAGTTTGTCTGTCTGTGGGTATGTATGTCTCCTATGTGTTCATATACCATTCGTCCGATAGCGATGAAACTTGGGTGAGATGTTGTGTACACTTACGTGAAGGTTTCAAAATTAGTGAATACATTTCACAGTAGATAGCGCACAAGTAGATTCAACAAATGAGCGACGACACGCAATGCGTTTCAACAAAGTCCCGTATGCATTCATATACCATTCGTCCGATAGCTATGAAACTTGCGTAAAATGTTGTGTACACTGCAGGGAAATTTTCTGGCTTAGTACATCCACTTTACAATAGGCAGCGCACGAGTAGATTCAACAAATGAGCTACGACGCGCGAAGCATTTCAACAATGTCACGTATAAAGTCATATACCATTCGTCCGATAGCGATGAAACTAGGCTGAGATTTTGTGTGCACTCCAGGGAAGGTTTCTAGCTTAGTAAATCCTTTTAAAAATAGGTAGAGCACGAGTAGAATCAACAAATGAGCAACGGCGCGCGAAGCGTTTCAACAAAGTCCCATCTAATTTCATATACCATTCATCCGATAGCGATGAAACTAGGGTGAGATGTTGTGTACACTCCAGGGAAGGTTTCTGGCATAGTACATACATTTTACAATAGGTATCGCACCAGTAGATTCAACAAATGAGCGATGACACGCGAAGCGTTTCAACAAAGTCCCGTATAAAGTCATATACCAGTCGTCTGATAGTGATAAATGTTTGGTGAATTGTTGTGTACACTCCAGGAAAGGTTTCTGGCTAAGTAAATCCATTTTACAATACGAAGCGCACGTTTATATTCAACAAATGAGTGACTACGCGCGAAGCGTTTCGACAACGTCCCGTATACGTTCTCATAACATTCATCCGATTGCGATGAAACTTGGGTGAGATATTGTGTACACTTCAGGGAAGGTTTCTGGCTGAGTACATCCATATTACAATATGTAGCGCAAGAGTAGGATCAACAAATGAGCGACGACACGCGAAGAGTTTCAACCAAGTCCCGTATGCATTCATGTACCATTCGTCCGTAGCTATGAAACTTGGGTGAGATGTTGTGTACACGTCATGGAAAATTTCTGGCTTAGTAAATCCACTATACAATATGCAGCGCACAAGTTGATTCAACAAATGAGGGACGACGCGCGAAGCGTTTCAACAAAGTCCCGTATAAGGTCATATACCATTCTGCCGTTAGCGGTGAAACTTGGGTGAAATATGGTGGACACTCCAAGGAAGGTTTCTGGCTTAGTAAATACATTTCACAGTAGGTAGCACACGAGTAGATTCGACAAATGAACGACGACATGCGGAGCGTTTCAATACAGTCCCCTATGTCTTCATATCCCATTAGTCCGATAGCGATGAAACTTGGGTGAGATGTTGTGGACACTTACGTGACGGTTTCTAACTTAGTAAATACATTTTACAGTAGGTAGCGCACGAGTAGATTCAACAAATGAGTGACGGAGCGCGAATCGGTTAAACAAAATCAGGTATGCGTTCATATACTATTCATCCGATTGCGATGAAACATTGATCAGTTATTGTGTACCCGCCAGGGAAGGGGACTTAGTAAATCCATTTCACAATAAGTAGCGCAAGAGTAGATGCAACAAATGGGTGACGACGCGCGAAGCGTTTCAACAAAATCCCCTATTGCGTTCATATAACATTCTTCGATTGCGATGAAACCTTGATGAGTTATTGTGTACACGCCAGGGAAGGGCTTCGACTTAGTAATACATTTCTCAATAGGTAGCGCACGAGTAGATTCAACAAATGAGTGACAGCGCACGAATCGTTTAGACAAAACCCCGTATACGTGCATATACAATTCATCCGATTGCGATGAATCATTGATGAGTTATTGTGTACTCGCCAGGGAAGGGTTTCGACTTAGTAAATCCATTTCACAACAGGTAGCGTACGAGTAGATTCAACAAATGAGTGACAGCGATGAAACTTTTGAAAGTTGTTGTGCACGGTTCCACGAATGGTTCTAAATTAGAAAATCCATTTTACGATAGCTTAGAGGCAGTTAACATGTTGTGTATCCAAAAGCACTTCAAGAAACAGAATTTCAACGCCAACACTTTCTTTGATTGGCATTGCAACGCATGCCGGGTACAGCTTGTAACTTATAAATATCATTTGCTGATAAGGTATTCGTGTTCACTTCTGATATTTCTTACCTACTCTCTTCTTCGTTGTTTTTTTACTTTCACTGCCTCCTGATAATCAGTTCAAAGAAGTCATACATGAAGTCCTCTACAGATTAGTTCTCTACAAATACCAAGTAGCTCACCCTAAGGGTGTCCACTGGAAGCAGGCACAGACTCAGGCGAGCCGAACATGTCCTCGGACACTCCCGGCACTAAAAGTCATAGATAAATAAATAAATAGACAAATAAATAATAACCAAGTATGGGACCATTATGAGGAGTAATACATTCAAGTATTTGGGAGAAATTTTGACTCCAAATGTTAACGAGAAAGCAGGCATTGGAACAAGGGCTAGGAATATGGATATGGCATTCAGAATTTGCTTCAACACATTGTGCCCATTCGGCAATGAAATATGCAAATCACAGTTTGCCAGCAATGCTCAATCGGGAGTATCGGGGTTCATGGTTTGTTCTCCCACTCTGTGATCTACACACTTTGGATTAAATAGAGGATACACTTCTAAAATTAAACAAAAATCAACTCTTACTATTAAAAATATTTAATTATCCAAATATATGGCGCTACAAAAATTAAACAAATAAAATACTGACCCTTCACTTCATACTTGTTCAAAGTTGAACAAGGAATTCATATTAAACAAATCTAAGATCATAATAATTGGTTTTCCATAAACCAACAAACTTCCACTAAGTTTCACTTCCATATAGTATCACTTCACAATATTTAAAAATAAGAGCTCCAAACGGCTCGGTAATGTTTACTTACAATGTGCTATCAATTTAATACACATCCATTATTATTTATATGAGTATATCTTTTAATCATAAATATCAAAATTACCAAAGTATTGTTAATCATTACTTAATTTTGGGCTTTCACAATGTTCATATGTTACCATCCCTCTCTCTCAAGTCAACAACTCACTACTGTGATTGGGAAAAACTTGCGTACTCCCGAGCTACAGAAGACTACTGAACAAGTCAAAATTTAGATCACTCCCGGAATCTAATGTCTTCAATCGAACTCGTGAATCACTGAATCATATAATCATTACATTAGGGATTTATCGTTATTTGTCTTAAAAGACCATTCTATTATAAGAAAGCCACGATCTGAATTCTGCAAGCGATAATCATTCATCTAAAGGGACCTCGGTTCCAAGACCGGGTCGTTAAAACAAACTCTAAACACTTCTGTGTACTATAACTCAGACAGACCATTCCCCGACCTACCACAATACGTCGAGGGTGAGGCTCTAACCTTGGCTACTTAGCGTGATTTATTGCAGGGAGACAGAGAGTCCCCAGTCTCGCTGCTACAAGAGACTGGCTACCGTCAGCTTTCATACAGCTGTCTTCAAATGTAATTCTCTGACCGACAAGGCTTTTAATACAGATTCTTACGACAACATATTTAGGTTCAACAGACCTATTCTCTTAGCTTCGGTATGTAGTAATTATGAAGTGTCCTCATTGGCGGGTAAGAAAAATTCAATAATACAACCAATATTTAGGGGCTTCAACACGGATGACTCTGAGTTCGATCCTTTCAAATGCCTCGGGATCAGTATCCCAAAAATGGAGGACTTATAACATTAGCGAATTAGGGCAGGGCTCACCTTATACCAGCGCTCATAATACAACATAATAGCACCTTTTTTTTACCATACAACATACAATGCCTCGTGATCACTTGTCACAACTTTTGAGGATTTACCATAGTTCAATTACCCCGACCAACTGCCCCTCATAATTAGTTTTACCGAGCATTTCAACGCATTCCTAGCGTGATAAATTACTTCAATGCGCTACATGGCGCTTATACTTTAATTAGCCAAGTTGCCTTCAAAGAATTAATAAATTCAAAATCAACGTTTGATCTACATCTCAAATATACTGCTCAAAAAAATTAAAGCAACACTTTTTTCAAAGGCCACCAAATTTTGAAACGTTGACCTACAAGCTCGAAATCTCAGTATGACGTTTGTCCTGACGCCTACCAAGCATATGCTTCAGCACAACTCCCCAACTTGAGTAGTTTCGGGGTAGCACCCCGAAAACCAGCCCATTTTCGAAAACCGCAAATTGAAGTTTGCGAAAAACGCTGCAGTACTTGTCGCAGGTTGCCAAAGCAGTCGAAAATGAATGAGTCTTGCTCTTAAGGTTCCACGAACACGTTGAAATCGTTACATTTGACGTTTGGGCATTTTCAACCCCCTTCATCATCCCCTAAACATGGACTACCATTGGGGGCGTCTGAGAAGGTACCGGGCGTGTTTAACCACCTGAAAACCTGTACACCGTCCTCAGTTGCTGATTGCAGTAAGTTCTTAAGGCCTCCGGCAATGTCCACACCCCCTAACACCCTCAACTGGCATGGGACCAAACCACCCCTTCTCGATTCACCCCTAAGGAATGTTTTAATCGAGATGTTTATCAGTGCTGCTAATGGGGGGTCTTCCCCTAACGTTTCAAAAAAGGAACTGTGCCTTTGTCACCACCCCTTCCCCTGCAACACCCGTTTGTATGATTTTTCGAATCAGGCCCTTTTTAAGGGCTGAAACGACGTCTTAATCGCTGAAAGGGCTGTAAAGGTCCTTAGAAGTAGTAGTGACACGAAATCAACCCCTTCCGATCGATGATTGACATTCCGTCCCCCAAATTCGAAATTTTTGCACCCCCAACCCTCCCTGTCTGGACGCGTAATGCGTCATGGCAGAGTTTTCAGAGTTGGATGAAAATGAAGCTTATGGCCTGCAATGGAACCCAAAACAGCAGGCTGGATAGAAATTCATCGGTAGGTTGGGAAACGGGACCAAAATTTTTCAAAAAAGTGTACAGCCTACAGTAAGTACGCCCATGCATAGGCAACCCACATCACGTCCGTGCGTGTGGGTTGCCTATGATCGGCAATAAGTTACAAAGTTTGGCAATGGGAGAAAAATGACGTGATGTGGGTTGCCTATGCATTGCTGTACTTACTAGAGGCTGTTAACTTTTTTGAAAACTTTTTGGTCCCGTTTCCCACCCTACCGATGAATTTCCATCCAACCTGCTGTTTTGGGCTCCATTTCAGGCCATAAGCTTCATTTTGATCCAACTCTGAAAACTCTGCCATGACGCGTTACGCGTCCAGACAGGGAGGGTTGAGGGTGCAAAAATGTCAACTTTGGGGGATGGAATGTCAATCAATCATCGGAAGGGGTTGATTTCGTGTCACCACTACTTCTAAGGACCTTTACAGCCCTTTCAGCGATTAAGACCTCATTTCAGCCCTTAAAAAGGGCCTGATTCGAAAAATCATACAAAAGGGGGTAGCAAGGGAAGGGGTGGCGACACAGGCGCAGGTCCTCTTTTGAAACGTTAGGGGGAGACCCCCCATTAGCAGCACTGATAAAAATCTCGATTTAAACCATCCTTAGGGGTGAATCAAGTCGGGGTGGTTAGGTCCCTTGCCAGTTGAGGGTGTTAGGAGGGGTGAACATTGCCGGAGGCCTTAAGAACTTACTGCAATCAGCAACTGAGGACGGTGTGCAGGTTTTCAGGTGGTTAAACACATCCGGTACCTTCTCAGGCGCCCCCAATGGTAGTCCATGTTTAGGGGATGATGAAGGGGGTTGAAAATGCCCAAACGTCAAATGTAACGATTTCAACGTGTTCGTGGAACCTTAAGAGCAAGACTCATTCATTTTCGACTGCTTTGGCAACCTGCGACAAGTCCTACAGCGTTTTTCGCAAACTTCAATTTACGGTTTTCAAAAATGGGCTGGTTTTGGGGGCGCTATCCCGAAACTACACAAGTTGGGGAGTTGTGCTGAAGCATGTGCTTGGTAGGCGTCGGGGCAAACGTCATACTGAGATTTCGACCTTGTGCAGTCAACTTTCCTAATTTGGTGGCCTTTGAAAAAAGTGGTGCTTTAATTTTTTTGAGCAGTATATATATTACTCTTCTCCCTTGACAATAATCATTTTACTATAAAGAACATGTATTCATAACATGTATTAATTCCTCTAAAGGAGCTCGGAAGCTACTACTTTCAATATAAAATTCATCATAATATTCATTCATTTATGTAATTATTATTATTATCATCATTACGCTTGCTTTCTTATATTTATATATTTTATCATTTACACTGATATTTTACTGAATACATTCCCCATGGTATTCATTTACATTTCACATATTTATTATTTTTATCTCAAATTTATCGTTCAGATCGCGCTATTATTCCTTTACCTGTTATTCAACATCCCTATTATTTCTTTCTTTATGTGGATTATACGCAAATATTCCCAAACACATATCATAATGAAATAGTTACTCACATGACTGTCCGGTAAGCGACCGAATCCTCCAACGATGGAACATGTTTGCCCACTCACTGCTTTCTAAGCCATTTTCATTGATACACTTACACTTAATGCCACTTTTTTAACTACACAGAAAATATTTACCTTAATCACTTGGAATATCTTGAATACCATTTTGTATTCGTTTCAATTAACACAATATAAATTCACAAACAATATTACACTCAAAAATTTTCACAATATTTACATTACATAACACTTTTAGCACTTGGGCGTTAATCATTCGCCTTACACACGTGATTTCTTTTCTTTCCCGTTTCCAAGGGTGGCATTTATAGAACGTCGGCTTCCTAATCTGGCCAGATGATGGAAAGTCTCGATTGAGCTACACCTCACTGGAACGGCTGATCTTCAAATCCGGGGTTTGACTATCGGCTTCTATACTTTAACTGCACGATGTCGTTTCTTCTTAGACGCTAACTTGTTCGTCTAGATAAAGTCTGTCCTTAATGTGTTACTATTACGGCCGCTCGAATAGTTTATCGGTGACCTAATAATTTCCTTGCATTAATTTGGTATTACTTTAATTCGTAGCTTATTGGAGTCCTCCCCAATGTTTACTTGTTCGTTTGCCTGCCTAGACAAAGCCTGGAACTATAATTCCTAATTCTGATCGTCCTACGCTCTAATCCCTATCTTTCCGGAACATTAGGTGTTATTTATTTCATTCTACCCTGATCGGGTTCCTTAACTTCGATAGAACTGTTTATTTCACTTCATTGTGTACTTCGAAACTTTATGACGCTTTATGTATATAACTGAACTATTACTCGAGTACGTATCGCCTGTTATTTCTTCAAGTTCACAGCCTAACTTTGACTGTACTAATGAACTTTAACGATAAAGTCTGAAGCTTGCCTATATTAATCCTATACAAGGATTCTGATATGTCTTCACACGGCGATACTAATGACGATTCTGCTTGGCCACTCCCATACGGGGTGCTCGTTGGTGATACAGCGTATCACGACCTCTCAAGGTCTGGTAAAGACTGCATTTACGATGATAGTGATACAGTGTCACGCCCGCAGGCTGACAATTACTGCATGTTGTGATACAGCCGGACACCCCCTCTCGGGTTCTCGGAATAACTGCATGTGGTGTGATGCAGCACCTCCGTACGAGGTCTGTTGTAAACTGCATGATCTTCCTGGCATCGCCAGGGTTTTTATACAAATCGGCGACAAAAAGATAAAATCCACATCTTCTCCAGCACTAACTTTTGAAGTAATTGTCGTATAATTTTTAAAAATATATCTCTGGAAAGCTCTTGTTCTAAACGTAAACTGATTTCTTTGATCATGAAAATCGATCGCACAATTCCAAGATATTAAATAATTTTGCTCTCCAGATACGTGGGTGTTGCGGTTTATTTTTCTATCCCTACCAACTCTGGTCTCGGGGAATCACTAACGACGTCATGCTGCATCTGCACTTCTTTCCTGTGCACATATTATGAACTTTTTCCCTACACAAAAATCTCTCTTCCAAAATGATCAATCAACCATAATGTGTTTCTTACATTAATTAAATGCTCACAAATGGCTTAATTCTAACTATTTCTCTTCTTGCACAATTGCGAGGTTGTCATTTTATTGCTGCGTAAGGTCAATTTCCGAAACCTCATCTCTCTTACACGCAGTGGAAAGTTTTTATCGTTCTATTTATAGTCATGATCGGCTCCTTATCAATGCGTCATGCATGATATCATGTCCGCGTGACTCGTGGTCCGTTATTATTGCGCCACGTTATAAAACTCCCCTTCGTAAAATCTTTCCAAGTCATTCTAAAGACTGTATTTTTTCCTCTCTTCCTTTACCAATAAATTATGGATTCGACCCTTGAACCAATAGCATATGGGTTCAACATATAAGTCCAAATTCCTCTCATATCAGGCCAAGTACAGGCATTATTGAACAGTCGTGAAGCCAGAGTGCCTCTATGTAGCAGAACCTTATCAATCATGAATACTGTTGAAATTGAGAAAAAAGGAAAGGAAGATATTCCGGAAAATTCTAGGTTCCAAGAAGCTACCTGGAGATGGATACAAATTCCAACTGAGGTCAAATCAAGAACTCTATGGCAAGTTTGAAGGGATTTCTGTCAGCTTCAGAAAGAGGAGGTTGATGTTCTATGGACATATTAAACGATTGGGGACCGAGAGATTGGCTAACAAAATTCTCATCCTTCAGGAGAAATGGAAAGTGCAACCTCCATGGCTTCAGGAAGTCCATCCGGACTTAAAAAGGGCAAACAATGGACCGGCCGAAGTCTGGGCCAGGACAGGATTCAGAACCAAAATTTCAGGCATGAAGGATCTCCCTAAAGAAAGACCCACGCTAAAAGCCGAAGGACGATTGAGAAGGAGCCAGAGGCTGAAAGATCTTTGGCAAGAAGCAAAACGAGAAGGAAGAAACACCTTAAAGAAGAAAGCCTGAATGGTTGTTGTGTATTTGTAGTCCATAGGTGTCTATATCAAATAATAATAATAATAATAATAATAATAATAATAATAATAATAATAATAATAATGATAATAATAATAATAATAATAATAATAATAATAATGATAATAACATAACTATAGAATCAGACTATCAAAGAGACAGAACCGACCAGCTCACATGGAGCAGCCCATCTTGTGAGACCAATCACCAGGGAGTCCATTGCCCTTCACGGGACACTTGAGGCTTATTCATTGATTCATTTATCCATTAATTCATTCATTCATATCAATATAAACGACCCAAGATAATTTGGCTCCATAACACATGTTGATCGACTAAAGAATAGATTATACTGTAGTTTGAATCCAAAGTCATTAAATATCGCATAAGGTACCTTTATAACAAGAAAACATCGACATTTGACACTTCTAGGATTGAAACTGCTATATGTGAACATACCAAAGAAGATTACGTTAAATTTGATCGTTCTAAAGTGCTACGTCATCCGTTATCCACGTGAGGACTGGTCACTCCCTCGGAGTGAGAAGATGAACTGAAAAAAAAAAGAGGAACCTTTCATCCAATTAGTTGCCCCAGGATACTTTCAGTCCCATTCAAATTAGCAGCGAGAGATGACTCCATCATCATGGACGTACACACTCCTATCTGCGATGAACTATATCGCAGGTCAAATCCAGAGCTATGATTTATGTTCGTCTGCGTTGCCACACGATAGCAATTTTTAAGCAATTGGAGGAAATGTATTCTCACTACGCTATAATCATTCTCGAATTTCATGATGTTCGGTCTAATATTTCACTCAAGATAACACATTATTTTCTATAGGTTTTTATTTAAATAGAGGCAGACAAGGATCTTTCGTCTCACAGTAAGTTGTATTCTAACTTTCCTAAAAAAAAAAAAAAAAAAAAAAGAGAGAGAACGTACGGTGACTCGGTAATTACCTTAGAATGCTCAGAATTAAACTGAGGCTTCGTTATGAAGTAGATGTTCAAGGAGGATCGTGAAGGGCATAAAACTCGCAGGAAGTAGTCCATAGAACTCATGATACAATACACTGCATTCATGAAGAGATTTTAGGAGACTGTTGTTGAGGGTCTTTGTGACAACGTGGTCATTTAGCCCCATGTACTCGGGTGAGAGTAGAATTTGTATAATAACCTGTGTTATTGTACTGCCTTTAGTAGTGTGAGTATTTGTAATGCTGGTAAGAATTGGAAAGGAGGTGGCCGTGGCCTTTTAATTAGGGACCATCCCGGCATTTGCCTGGAGAAGAAACGGGAAACCACGGAAACCCATTTCCAAGATAGCGGAGATGGTTATCGAACGCACCTCATTACAGTTTGGCCTTTCGAGGTTGAGTGAACTCCGTTCCAGCCCTCAGACCAGAACTAAATTTCTTGGCAGAGCCGCGGTCGAACCCGGACCTCCGGGGCGACAGCTAAACCAGGCAGTGCTATTTTTGGGAGGATAAGAGGTCAAAAATCAGCAGGCCAACTAACAAGTTCAAACGCGCTCTTTGAATGGACATACCGAAGGAGAAGATGAAAGATACCAAAATGTTGAACAGTCCGGCTTCGTTGCTGATTGATTAGCGTGCTAGGCTTTGGCCCGAGGGGTCCTGGATTCGAATCATGGTAGGGACTATGGGGATTTTAATCTCCTGTGGTTAATTCCCCTGTCTCGGGGACTGGGTGGTTGTGACGTCTCAATGATATAAATAACAGAAATTAAAGTAAAAACGAAAAATGTACAACAAAACAAAAGTGAAAAAGAAAAAAGAAAATAAGAGTAAACGTAAATTAGATAAATCCAGACTCAGTTACAAAAGATTAAAATAAAAGTTGATAAACAACATTTATTATTTGTGTGATGGTAAAACTTAGAATAAATGAGACTGCTGATGACGGATGAGTATAAAATATATTACTGCATATATAAGGTGCGTTCAAAAAGTAACGAGCCGGAGGCATAATTACAGAAACCAGTACCTGTATGTTAGAAGCATTGGCCCTGGCTGTTGAGGCACTTGTCCCACTGTGACACGAGGCGGTGAATGGCTGTCTCATGAAATTCCCTGGGCTATGATGTGAACCAGTTCCGCACGTACAGCTGGACGTGGGCGTCCGAGGTGAATCGTTGGCCCCGCAGAGCCCTTTTCAGGGAACCAAACATGGCGTAATCACAGGGAGAGAGGTCTGGACTTTATGGAGGGTGGACGAGAACCTCCCATTTGAATTTCTGCAGGAGTGCCACGACTGTGTTGGCCGTATGAGGTCGTGCATTGTCGTGGAGCGACCACGGTGGCTATGGCGTTCACTGTCACTCGGCGGTCCTGGGTAATGAGTGCATCAACCAGCTGGACGTTGTAATCGGTAATGCAGGGAGGTGCCCCAGACAGGGCATCATCGGCTAACGACACCCGTCCTTCCCTGAAGTGCTTATGCCACGCCTTGACCCTTGCAAGGGACATGCAGTGTTCGCCATACACTTGTGACATTCGGCGATGAATGTCCGTTCCCCCTACACCTTCCGCTGTCAGAAACCGAACAACACCTCTTTGCTCTTCGGTTGACGGATCCATGACACTGTTCGCAATGCGACTGGCAGCGTTGGACGATTGATGCATGCAGCTGCTCGCTTTGTATCGTCACGTGACGTGCACGCGTGCCCTCTAGCGACGGGCTGTGACCTTCCACGCCCTGGTAGGAACCACACCTCGTTACACACGCCACGATTAGCCGATGTCGTCACCGCTTTGTGCATTCCAGCCTCCGGCTCGATACTTTTTGAACGCACCTTATAATTATTCAAATGTGAATACCTGTTAAAGTCTCAACAAACATCAGCCCAAATGTCTACCTTGCGGTGTAGTGAGTAGCATTATTGGCAATCACCGCGGAGATCCGGGCTCGATTGTCAGTTCTGGCAAGAAAGTTAATTCTGATCTGAGGGGTATAACGAGATTCACTCAATATTATGAGGCAGAAATATGAAAATGTTTCTCCATTTCTACTCCAGGCGAATGCCGGGATTGTAACTAAAATAAGACCACGGCCACATCCTACCTAATCTGTTGTTTGAGTCTTCAGTCTTATGACTGGTTTAATGCAGAGCTCCATGCCTCCCTGTCCTGAGCTAATCGTTTCATCTCTACATAGCTACCACACATTATATCAGAGGCAATCTGTTTAACATATTCTAACCTTGGTCTACCCCAGCAGTTCTTGTCCTCGACCCTTCCTTCCAAAACTAAGTTTGCTATTCCTGGGTGTCTTAGTATGTGTCCCACCTACCTACCGCTTCTCTTCAATAGCAGTCACCAGAAACTTCTCTTCTCTCCCACTCGCCTTAATACCTCTTCATTTGTAACCCTATCTACCCATCTGTTCTTCATCATTCTCCTGTAACACCACTTTGCAAACGCTTCAAATCTCCTCCTTTCCGCTGCACCAATAGTCCAAGTTTCACTTCCATAGAGTGCCACGCTCCAGACAAAAGCTTTCAAAATGACTTCCTAATACCTAAATCTATATTCCATGTCAACAGAATCCTTTTCTATAGAAATGCTTTCCTTGCCTGAGCCAACCTACTTTTTATATCTTCTTTGCTTCGTCCATCCCTGGTTATTTTGCTTCCTAAGTAACAGAAGTCTCGTACTTCCTTTAGCTTTTCACTTTCCTACCTACCTACCTACCTATTACCGGACTCAATAACCAATAAACTCACTAGCCATCACATCGGTGCTGGTTAACAGTCAGATTTCGCGGTCGAACATCAATTCGCCTCGATTTTCCTTAATTCCACTCGGTCCTCCGAGGGAACCAAAAAATGAGTTCCTAGACTCCGCTCAGGCTTTGGCAAGGGGTCGGCAAAGGGGTTATCCCCAAGGACGTAAACAAATGCCATAACCCTCCTGCTCGCATACCAAGGGCCGGATCAAACACCTTCTGCAGGGCAAGACATTGTTGTGCAATTGGTCAACCGCTCTGATGTCAAGTCCGCTCATTCGTTAAACCAGGTATAAAGTGTTTGGCACCTTATAACTTATATGGCAGAAAAAACAAGTGATTTAAAATTAATCATAATATTATTTTAAATAAGTCTGCCAAGTTTTCAACTTTTTCTACAAATGTTATGCACTGTTTTTAACATGTGCATAATTAAATGATTGTATGTTTTTTAACCTAGTCAGACATTATAAAATTAAATTTAGTTAATAATAGGTGTATAATTTGTACCTAAAAATACTTTCGATATCAGCTGCGGATGCTAAAAATACTGTTTTCCAGCCTAGAACGGAAAAATCAGCTGCATTCCCACACAATAAATTAGTTATGAATTCTAACTCTTATAGAGCTAGGTTTGTTTACCATAACAGCTATTCATATTTAAAATATCGTCTGCACACCACTTTTTCTATGCAATCATCTCGTCTGTTCTTATCAGTTTACAAGTGATAAGAAATTGTTAAATGAGGACTAGACTAAGTAACAACAAAATGTTCAACAATTCTACTCTATGTTTTGAAATTAGCTGTTCCACTTATTTTAGTAAACTTAAAAATGTAAACACTTAAACAGTGGTTATTGTACTGCTGAAATATAACTGACCACGGTAGGTTATTTTGAGAAGTTATACTTAATTTGTTATCGTTATTAGAAGTTATATTAGTTATATTAGAAGCATTGATTATAATCAATGGTAGAAGTGAGCATGGAAGACTTGTGTCGTTCTAAGAATGCATAAGGATAAAGTGACCGCACCGAGCGGAGTTGAGGGACTCCTCTGAGGACTACCTGGAGTGTAGACTGGAACTGAGGTAACCCTGGCTACCTGACTCAGGTACCCGAGTGGAATTGATGCCCGCCCGATTTCGCGCACCTCCTAATACACGGGAACACATGTTCACGATGTCCCAAAATGTCCCAAAATGTATTACACAACATCAGCGTCACCACCATCCACACCGCCCATATCACTTTTAATTTCTGCATGGAGTGTATAATCATAAATTCAAGATATAAATAATAATATCGTATGACCTCGGGTGCCGGGTGCAAGCTTTGTTAATTGACACGAAAAGGGTAGCTTGCATGTCGAATTTCGTCGATCCTATGAACGCTATGAAAGTCAAGGAGGTTAGATATCTAAGCTCCTTGACACTACAGCGCTTTCTAGTAGAGAATGGAGGAACTTTGTGTTGGTGGAAAATCCTGGGAATAATTTTGCCAATGAACACGGCCTACTGAATTCAAATGGGTTCTTTAACATGCTAACAACGTATGACATCAATGCCGTGATTTTTGTCGCCTTTCAAAAATCACTTACCACGGCCAGGGGTGAACCTGCAAGCTTGGGGTTGGTAGTCCGACACGATAACCACTCACCCACCGTGGCAAGCAAATTCCTGATGTCCTTGGTATACTAAACTTGTACAATATTTTAAATCTTGGGGAAAAACAAGATGTTCAGTAAAGAACATATAGCCTACTTTCTCCTAAATGTATGAGTATAGTTATAACTCGTTGTTATTATCAAAGAGTATAATAGAACTATTCTTTGTTGAAGACCTTAGAAACGATTTACCTCTACCAAACGCCACAACCTAGATAAAAACTGCTACCATCATTGAAGAAAGAAAGAAAGAAAGAAAGATAAGAAGTATATCAAGAATGTTATGGATCTGGAGACATAATCGACCGGACTGGCGGCGTGGCTCAGCGGTAACGTTCTCGCTTGCTGGGCCCTAGGTTGCAGGTTCGTATCCTGGCGCAGTCAGCTGGCATTTGAGGGTGCACAAATGCGAGGGAGCCGTGTCAGTACATTTACTGGCACGTTAAAGATCCCCTTCGGGCCAAAATTCCGGCACCCCGGTGTCCCTAAAATCAGCAGTAGTTAAAAGGGATGTAAAACCAATAACATTATTATTATTATTACGACCTGCCGTGGGCAACATCCAACTTTGAGTTGAGGCATGTCTTTACACGTCTGGTTGTGCATGGCTTTCACAACCCTAATTGAATTAACAAATCTTTCCATGACCCTACAGAGACGTGTGTATACAAACTATGTGGATATTTTCGATAATATAATCCAAACAGAGCGAGTGCATTCTAGCGGCCAGAAGAAGATACTTTTCAATAAAATCTGGAAGTTACCTTTTTGGCAGCTAGATGTCTCGAGTAAATCTGCTGGCGAATTATGTTTTAATTAAATATATATTTTACACCATAATGTGCACAATATAACGCTTAATAACATTTTCAAGTAACGCAAAATAGGCTGTTACAATCCCTTTAAAATAAAAAGTTAAAATGTATCGTAGTATCATCTTGTCATTCTTCAAATTCGATGCGCATAGAATGATAATGGTATAGTAATCAATGGATCCCCACGTAGACTAGTCGTGACATCTATTGGTGAAATATCGAACAATATAATCCTAACAGAGCGAGTGCATTCTAGCGGCCAGAAGAAGAAACTTTTCAATAAAATCTGGAAGTTACCTTTTTGGCAGCTAGATGTCCCGAGTAAATCTGCTGGCGAATTATGTTTTAATTAAATATATATTTTACACCATAATGTGCACAATATAACGCTTAATTTTAAAACATCTGAGTCATTACAAAACAATAAACATATAACATTTCAAGCAAAAAACCTAGCTCTGATCGGGTTTGAACCATAGGCATTTGAGCGATAGGCTAACGCTCTACCACTGAGCTAATTGTGTCAACGAATATCGTTCTATTTAAAATGACTTACATAGAACTTGTTAGCAAATAATGATTTATACTAAACGATTTCATCACTGGAGTATATTATTTATATATAAAGCATTTCATACAAAGTTTATTTATTTTTTATCAGTACGCTATATTGCATGCAATACTCAAATTAGTGAAATATAAGTCCGGCACAAGATATCCGCTGCCATCTTGTCTTATTACTGAATCAGTTCAGCTTTTTAAAATCACGTCTGCACTATAGTATTACAAAATAAACTTTTAATTTCGAACGTGCCTCTTCCTTTAGAACAGTTAAAACGATTCTCGGCTCGATAATCGGAACTGGTGGGTCCCATGATATGGATTATAAAGTTTGCAT
Organism: Meconema thalassinum; assembly: GCA_946902985.2. Classification (NCBI taxonomy): domain Eukaryota; kingdom Metazoa; phylum Arthropoda; class Insecta; order Orthoptera; family Tettigoniidae; genus Meconema; species Meconema thalassinum. The sequence goes on from OX336393.1 coordinate 329,558,945, forward strand.
AATTCGCACGGCCGCCATCCTGAAATGGTATGGCGGACGACCTTGTAATTTGGTCACAAGACGCATCCTATACGAAGGTATGTTGTTACCAAATTTGGTAGAGATCGGATGATTTGGTTAGTCGTTATTTGATTTTACGTTTTGAACGTTTGAGTGGCCGCCATTCAGTTTTAGTAAAGATGGCGGCGATATAAAACATGACACTGAGGTGTCCTTTGCTAGTGCTACCTTTGTACCAAATTTCGTTCAATTTGCATTCACCGTGTTCGAATTGATAGGGGGGGGACAGACATTCAGAGTACACACACTCACACACACACAGACACACACACACACACACACAGACTCACACACACACACACAGACTCACACACACACATACACACAGACAGACACACTTTTTTCGCCCTGTGTTGATCTCATAAGTCTACTTTCATTTTTTGCAAAAATCGAAAGTAGGCTAAAAAGAAAGAAAAAACCTAGGCCTAACATATTTTATGAATTTTATGAACTTCTAAATTGTGCCGAAATTTGAGATTGTTTAGATAAAATAATTTAAATAATTAATACATTCCAAATGTGATAGAAGGCAATAAATGTTACATCATTTCAAATTTCTGGTGAGCACTGCAAACATTTCGGAATATTTCTCTGGGATTTCTGAATTTCTCACTTTACATGTACAAATCAGCTGACCTTCCGAAATTCGGGAGATATGTGCGATACTACTTAGTGTTTGTGTTTTATATAAATTATAATTATCTACACATGCTAACCATATTGGCCTGTCCTTCATTCACAACCGCATGTTCTCCATATTGACCTCAAACTAAATGTACAAGTGAATATTTACTCAAAGAACTTGTTCTTTTCTGAAATTCTAATTTTTGGTTTTCGGTAAATTTTGTTCGGCCATTGTTAGTCATTGAAATTGCCAAATCCTGACTTTTATGCCTCTCACCAAGGTGGTCTGGGTTCGATTCCCGGTCAATGCATGTGAGATTTCGATGTGAAATGCCATGTCCTGCGGTTCAGATTCCACGTAAAAAGGAGGTCCCGTGGCTCATGATCTAGAGATTAACGGTCACGTTAAACTACAAGCTTCATTTTTCCAAATCCTGACTGGTTCGTGCATGTCGGCCATGTGTCTGTGTGGAATGTATATCGCATACTGTTTAATTCAAGGTTTGGAGGCCCCATTAAAGATATTCCTGCAATAAATCATCTTCAAGTTGTTCTTTGTTGTGAAAATATTCATTATATCATATTTGCTGAAAACTATTATGATTCATTAAATCTTCACACTTTGGCTGTATTCTTGTTTGATGTAAGCATTTGAGGTACTGTCGGCCAACATACAGCCCTATGTGGAATGTATATCGCATACGGTTTACTTCAAGGTTTGGTGGCCCCATTAAAGATTCTTATTTAATGTAAGCATTCGAGGTACTGTCAGCCAACATACAGCCCCATGTGGAATGTATATCGCATACGGTTTACTTCAAGGTTTGGACGCCCCTTTAAAGATATTCATACAATAAATCATTGGCACTGGAGTTTTACGAGTAGTTATTTCAATGAACAACAGAGTTCACTGTAAACAAGGGATTGGCGCTCCCGGCAGACACGTAGTAGCATATCATGTCACATGTTACACATCATATGCGACTACTGTAAGGCTCGTAATTATTTAGGATTTATATATTTAGGTGTCCACTTATATTGCTTTGAATTCCAATCCTAATTTGTATACGTTAATCTGTGTTAAGAGAGTCAGATACCCTCGTAGTACTGCCCCTTAAAACAACAATAACTAACTAACTCCATATTGGCCTGTCCTTTATTCACAACCGCATGTTGTCTATATTGGTCCGTCTTTTATTTACAACCGCATGCTCTCCATATTGGTCCATCCTTTACTCATAACCACATGTTCGCCATATTGATCCGTCCTTTATTCACAAGTGCATCACACTAAATAAATCGCACAGTGGCCACCTTGAAATTTCAAATAAACGTATAGGCTAACTCTCAGACATGTAGAACTACAACAACGAAATTAAGTAATAACATAAATCCTTATAGTGTAAGATGCTTGATTTGTCCAAAACAAAAGAACAGAGACACCGTATATTCAAGATGGCGGCTAGGCGTACAATAAAAATGTACAAATTAGTAACTCAGTAAATTGACAATTAACACTAAATTTGGTACAAGAGGAGTATTATTTAAGAGGCCTCGATTACATTAGTAATAAATTGAATATGGCGCAAAATGGCTATGCTAAAAATTTCATAATTTAAAATTAAAACTTTCTCTATTTTAGAACTACAATAGTGGAAATCAGTGATGATAGGGTTGAATTTTATTATGTACTAATGTATATCCAATAAAAAATAACAGCGACTCTAAACGTTCAAAATGGGGACTGAGCATATTATTAAGAGGGAGCGAAGCTTGCGTCGAGAATCGCCCTTTAATTCCAGAAATGGCCACCTGAGAGGTGAGCGCTATTGTCGCGTATCTGCATTATCGACCATGCTACAGAGTAGTGCGCGTAAGGTGGCAGGTGTGAGAGAGAGAGAGAGAGCGTTTTGGATATAAAGAGACAGAGACACTCACTGCGATGTCGCCAGACTGCTCTTCCCGCAGTGTTGCTAAATGCTATTGTCACCCACCACTCTTCCTCGCTCGCTCACCTCCAGCTCGACAAACTCCCTAGAGGGCCTGCCAACCCGAAGGAAACTTACCAACGGCGACCCCAAGACATCCTTTACGGGACTTGATGGCTTTGGCTCGGTGGCCGGTGTTGACAACGTACTCGGGTGACACTCTCAGATGTACAAGAGAGGAAGTACGTCGTTTTATCCACAAACTTGGAATGTGGAAGACTTACCTGGTGAGGATCATTCCACCGCAGCTGTCTTGAGGTTGGGGATGGGACGTTAAAAGCCAAATAAAGTAGTCATTACCAAAATAGGGGAGTATGTATTACCAATAAAAGGGTAAATTACAAATATTTGGAACTACACTCTTTAGGGACAAGAGGTCCCCCTAACAAACTGATTTTATCACACATGAATTAATTGTCCTCGAAAGGACGGTCACAATGTCAGTAACGCTATGTGGCACGGCACGCCACTTAACATGCTTTAGGACACCAACCGGATTATGAAAAGAGCAGGTACACGGAATGGTAATATCTTACAATTAGTAATCAGGTACACAAGAGAAAGCTATCCCTAGCCAAATGGATTGACACAAGAATTAAACTTAGGAACACGTGCGCACCAATCCCCCAGAACAAACATAACTACGAGAAAATGCCACCGCGATGATTGCGCAATACCAGGATGAATTTACAAAGTTACACCCGGAATGGAAATATGTTACCAACACACGTACGAACACATCCAGAACAACGTAAAAGGAAAAGAGAACGAAATTAAATGAAAAGATTACATTACAAATGACAGACTCCAGAAAACGGAGCGGACGGTATCACACGACCGTCACGGGCCCCGAAACGAAGTAGACTCTCTTAAAATGGCGGAGTATAACGGTAACCCAAGGTACCGTTGCACAATATGATGCCACCATGGAAATACTACGATTTAAACTAAATCGACATTTTACAGAACTACAGATGTGTTATAAAAGCAATTTGAGACGCACATGAGGCGTAAAAGGAGGAAAACCAAGAGAAAAATGTCACGTAACCTACAAACACCACGTGGACGTAAGGTGATGCAACCAGGAACAGGGACCCCTCAAAACTAAAATAAATTAAAAAAACTCTACATGGCTGCAATTGGGAAAATTCCAAGAAGCGTGATGTCACAGGAAAATAATAAATAAATTTGGACCCGAACCAAATGGACGCCTACTGTTGCGCAACAAAGAAAACCCTCGCCCCAAAACAAGAAGATTCCCCACTATGAAAAACTAGCTTCCGAAGAAGAAAAATTGATAAACAATTTAGATATTAAACAGTGGGCGACATCAACCCATTATCTGACCGAAGCCCAGAATGTTGCGCCATTCCCACGAGGTAAATAACAACACGAAAAATTACACACGAGTTAATCCAAAACACAAACCAACATGAGTAGACAGACAAGAAGAAATAAAATATCACGCTTCCCAGAATATGCTCAACTACAACCACATACTAAACTAAACAATTAAGCTACGACTAAAGCCATCCCATTAGGTGGCTGATACCTGTATTTTCAACCCCGAGTCATCCGAGCACCCGGCCAAGTCCTTCTCGGTGAACAGTCAAAATAGAAGAGAGAGAGTCCTAACGCGAACATTCGACATATATCTAAATGGCACGATAATTTCTAAAGAGCAGTCGTAACACACACGCACACTAGAATCCCCTGGTTTCTTGAACGTAGTCCGTAAGACACTTCCGTGTTCACTTTTCGTGAGAGTTGGTCACACTGGTCGGTCGCTATGCGCTCGTCTCTTGTCATCTCCCGGCGGTCGATACATCTCGCGATGGTCGTGGTCGGAACAATCGATACAGGTGATGTTGGTTTTATAAATGCGTAATTCCACAAGTTTATTTTTGAGGTTAGGGAACACTAAATTCCAGAACCAGTGCACATCAGGTCCGGGGAAATACCTCGCGTGTTTTGACTGCGAGTGCGATGTTATATCCTGGAAGATTTCGTCTACAATGTGTTCATAGACCAAATTTGCAACTGTCGGCATAGGCCACAATGTTCTTCAGAGATTTTGGTAAGTGAAGGAAATAATGAAGCGTTCGCTCCAACTGGAAATACAGGGATGGGTAAATTTTGGCAGGAATTGAATATCTTAGGTTAGGGTTTACTTTTATGTCAGCTAAGGGGCGTGGAACACATCACAGCTATGAAGCAAGTCAGTAAGCTTTCAACCTCCACTCGGCCGACTTCTCAGTTTTCTTCCCTCAGTCTTTCGGCAGGACTTACGCAACCTGCCCAAGCGGATGTTGTGATGCTGTCAATCGTCACTTCGTCCGTAATTCTCAACGACTGCTATTCGGAACGTATTGTTTTTTTTTCTTGCAACATAAGTTTTCACGTGCGCCCACAATTGGGTTGAACCAAAACTACACAATGTCCACGCAGGGCCGCGACGATAGAGAGCGATCTTGGGCCCCACATTTGAGTTCTTTCCGTGAAATCCTAATATTCATGTTTTTTCTTAAGATATATTAAAATTTCAATATTTGGTTATGTGAAATTATAGGGGAAGAGAAGCTATTCAACTTATTGATTTTTGACCAACCAGGCCTTTTGCGGGGACATAACCTCATTTTATATTCATTCGTGAATTTTGTACTTTTAATTTCGTAGCGTGCTTACATTTTCTAAGTTGCCTTTAGCACTGTAACGCTTGAAATGTCACCTGCTTCCAATAGACTACAGTATATACCTAGGTAAATAACAGTTCTTTAGAAATAACTTGAATTGGACCGAACGTTTTCGCTCTACAACGGCCCAAGAATCACTATTGTTTTAAAGTTTACTCACTTTACCTTTCAAGAGTTTGTTTGGACTTATTTAAAAGACTGATATAGCAATTAAGAAGCCGTGGTTTTCTCTTTCGGGCCCTTCAGTACGCTCGGGCCCCAGGGCTGTATCCCCATTTGCCCCTCCTTCTCGTCGGACCGGTGTCCGCGTTGTCTTGCTATTTCATCAATTTCGTACGTACAATGAGCGGATTTGTGAGGTAACAATTCCACTCGGTTTGTAATGGGTTGTGGGGAATATCATTAGAAGGCAACCACTCGATAATGTAAGCCTTTCTGTTATTCGAGGTCGGAGCTTTGTTAATTTGCACTGAGAGAATGCTCACATTGTCCATAATAACTGAATGTGGACGGAGGTCTGGCAGTAATTATTCAGTAAACCTTTGTTTAAAACGATCGTGTCTCTTCTGAACGGCAATTGTCAGATTTCTCAGAGTTCGATACAAACCCTCCTTTGGTGGCGTAGATTACTATTGTAATCAAGGTTCATTTGTTTTATATCTACGAACATAATACACTAAATTTTGGTACATTCTGTTCAGTACCTTTCCAATAAGTTCTTCCCATTACACTCACCGTGAAATATTACATCAATGGCCACTATATAGCGTGCCAGTGGTGTACCAAATATTCAATTGTATTCCACGGGACTATTTGCGGAACTACGCTTGAACTCACGGGTAGCGCCCTCCGCGGATAAACAAAGCGTTATCCGCATTCGCACGACTGTTATCCGCATCCGCACGACTGGTATCCACATGCGCACGTTTGTTATCCGAATCTACTGGCATTACTATAATATTTTTAATTTGATAAAGCATAACGCATTAAAGCAACACATTTACACATTTGAGAAGAAAGTCGTTCCTTTAGGCTTTGTATGTCAAGTGTTATGTTTAAAATGAATGCTATCCAGCCAGAATTGCAACCCTTTTCAGTTCGGAGTGTTAATTATGCTTAAGGACATAATTTGAATGAGATCAGCTTAAATAATCATCTTACATTTCTCATGAAAATAACATAACGGTAAAAACAAGAAGTTCCGTGAAGAACTATACAGCCTACTTTTCATGCCAATGATTATTCTACAGAATATGAACCTATCTAGAATAATGACGAAATTAAGTTGCTAATATCGAAATTTCCAATTAGTTCGAAATACTGTATACCTGGCATAATGTATCCTAATAGAGCACTACAGTTGGCAGCCCTGATGACTGAATATATTCTTAGTTCCGTCTCTTAAGGTACAAAATACAAAATTTGGTTGAAGTCCAATGAATAGCATGGACGTTACATGCAGTTAAACATTGGATCTAACAGCGCGCGTAAAATCATGTTGGCAACAATGTCATGCATGTATTGGTCAGAAATAATCTGAAATAATATGATCTATTGTTGTGCCAATTTTTAATGAAATCCATTAGTTAGTATAGAAGTTACATGCATTTTAAAATTGGACCTATCAGCAGACTTAGAATCATGTTGGCAGCACTGACGTATATTAGTTCCTCCAAATTCGTCTAGAATGCCAGGTACTATACGTGTGCAAAGTTTAGAGCTATTGGCTTGCATACTTTTTGATATATTGATATTAGGGTAAAAAAATAGGGACAGCACATATTAACAGTTGGCAGCACTGGTTGCTCCTTAGAATACGCATAGTCATATCTGTTATGGTACACATAGCACATACGAAATTTGGTTGAAATCCAAATGATAGTATGGAAGTTACATGTATTTAAAGTTGGACCTGTCAGCAGGCTTAGAATCATGTTGGTAGCACTGACGTATATAAGTTACTCCAAATTAATATAGAATGCCAGGGACTATACGTGTGCATAGTTTAAAGCTGTCGGCTTGCATACTTTCTGATATATTGGTATTTGGATAAAATAAATTATGAGCATTTATTAACAGTTGGCAGCCCTGGTAGGTCTGAAGAATACGCTCAGTCATATCTGGTCATGTACACATACAACATACGAAATTTGGTTGAATTCCAATTGATAGTATAGAAGTTATATGCATTTAAATATTGGACCTATCAGGAGGCTTATAATCATTTTGGCAACACTGCCATGTTTAGCCTCCTGGAAATTAAACTGAAATATTATGATCTGTACGTGTACCAATTTTGAAATAGCTCCCATTCATACTTTCCAAGATATCCAACATGGAGCTCAAATTTCAATTGCGATTTTTTAGCAGTTGGTAGCACTGACATCATTTTCAAATATGGCCGTGAGATATTCAGGTATAGATCTTTACTCCTACCAAATTTTGTTTCGATTGCTGCAGCCGTTTAGGAGTTGATAGGGGGGACACACACACAGCCAGACAGACAGAAGGACAGACAGACAGACAGACAGACAGACAGACTGACACACATTTGCCCGATCTCATAAGTCTACTTTTTCCTCATTTTTGCAAAATGTGAAAAGTAGGCTAAAAATGTCATCTCATAAACATCCGCGTCCTAGTAATGAAATTCAACAAGTTCGGATTGTATTCTAAAAGCCATCCGCAAATTTACTCGAAACATTCTCCACAGCTTATCCGCTATCCTCACAGCCATGCAAACTATATCCGCATGGCGAAAAATATTGCGGAAATCCGCATCCGCGTAGGGCTTTACTCATGAGCGCCCGTAGGGGAGGGGAAAGTAGGGGCCATGGGCCCGGCCTGGAATCCCGAGAATATTTCGACTGTTCATTGTCACACCAGTTTATTTTATAAATTGAGGATACTGATGGTTAACTGATTTAGATGTAGGGATAATTCCACAGTTTTATTTAAATTAGTAATTTGGGATTATTTGAAAATATCTCCAGTTATTTAGAAAATCGGTGAACTGGATTAACATTACCATTTTAATCAACTGCTTGATTTTTAATTTACTGTTCTTAAGAAATGAACATTATGACGATGATTCACAAAAGAAAAAAAACTCCTCCCATTCAAGCCATGAAGATATGTATCCGACGGTTTTAGAGCAGCCAAATAATGAATAACACGAAGCAAGTAAGAAATAAAACTAAATTACGGGGCGGAGGTACGTATCAGCTAGTGACAGGTGTAAAGAAATGGAAAATACAACTTGCCTCCCCCCCCCCCCCCGGAAAGAAATCCTGCGGGTGCCCATGCTTGTATAGCATTGTATATAATTGGGAAACTGAATATATTAGGGAACACTTAATTGTAGAAAAATACTCATCTGTTCGCAAATATTTCATGTTTTACTCAATACGGGAAACTGCCAAATTTCTTTCAAAAGTTAAAATTAGATAAGTTTTTCATGTTGTGCCAAAATATTTGGTATTTCATGTATTTGTCATGGAGGAAAGAAAGAGAGGCGTTGCCCAGAGCTCCTCTCAGTGAAGCAAAGCGCTGAGTCCAAAGTAGGCGTAACCTAGTGTTCTGTGACTTGTATGCGGCAGAGCATTGTGCATGGTTATTTCGGAGTTTTTTTTCTAATAATGGCGTGGAGTGCCTATGGTGGTACGAATCGATAAAACAGAACAGACCAGGAAGCATAAAAATATAGTAGGCCTATTATTTACCATACTTGAAAGTTACAGTATCAATTGAAGCTGAACCGTTGTAAGTTGCATCCATGCAATTCTGTTCCAGGTTGAGTTTATTAATATTTTACTATATCTCAGGACAGGGAAGTATGGAGAGCTGCATCAAACCAATCGAAAGACTTAAGACTCAAACAACAAAACATTATATTGCACTTGCCAGCGCAGCGAAGGGATCTCCTTCCGGTTCTTTCCTCTATGGTATTTGTCTATGATTAGTATATTCATCACACTCCATACTTCTTATAAAATCGAAAATCAAAATTTTAAAACAGAAAAAAAAAAGAAATACCCATTAAAAATTGGCCTACGACTGTAATCCACGCGACTACTGACGTTGCATTTCGAGCCGACCGTCCTAACCAAAACTTCCAATCCTCCGGAAATGTCGCTCATTTTCCAGCACATTGACGTTGTATAGTTTTGACTTACATTAAGCTTCATCAAGGTAATAAATGCAGTAACTTATGTCCCTGATTCACCGATCTCGTACATTACGGTACCGGTACCCTCAAAAATACAGTTCTCGCCGCTATGATGTCACTCCTTTCCAGGAGTAGCTTTTTCTCGTCATGAGTTTTCTCATATTTTTAGCGCTACGCTTATCTTATACTGTAGGTTCATAATTAGTTAAATATAAGAAACTACCAGAGTATTATTGTAGGACAATACTGTTAAATCACAATAGATATGATTTTTATACAGAGTACTTTTTTTCGGTCTAGCGACATAGCCGCGCAGCAGCAAAATGCATGCGTAGCCGGTTGACTCATTACGAGAGATATAGCGCTGCTATGTTGCTAGATGGGCAGGGGTAGATGACCACGCAGTTCCGCCTCTTAAAAAACAACAATAACGAACTTGCTAGATGGATAAAAAAGAAGGACCCTGTACTTTTAATTAATAGCCTAAGTGTATGATAAAACATGTTTCACAATAAATTATACTTAAACTCGTTGAATTAGTAACACTGTTTACAGAAGATTAACCTACTAACAGTTCGTTTAAAAAACGAAATTAAACACAGTAGAATCCCATTCAATGAACACAATACATCAGCTGTAAGTCTTGTTCTCAGCGCTAAAAATAACACGTCACTCTGCCTTACCGACCCGTTTCGCCTGCGCTCTTGCGGCTAAGTAGCGAACTTCTACGGCAGCGGCATTACGACTGGAAGTGTAGGGCATTAAAAACTGCTTCTTTTATAGAAACACCCAGGAGAAAAGCAAGATTCATCTCTATAGAAGCATTCTTAAACAAATACCCTTTACAACCATGTAACTTTTCATCACTTTTGACTTTCACATTGATTTTTAATTTCTGAAGTAAAATCGGTGAATAAAAGGCCTTGCCTTATGGGAAAATTGCTTCTCAGTTTCAATGATACAAAATGTTATTATCAATGAAATCTCATTTGAAAAGTTTAATACGTGCTATCGAAGGTATTTACGTGATTTGAAAGTGAAGTCTTGTTTAATTTCAGCCATTGACCTATTTAAAACGTAGATTTTAACTCTCTCTCAATGCTAAAAGCTGAGCCTGCCACGAGCGGCCGGCCGGCTGACTTTAGCGCCCTCTTAACACGTAATAATTAATAATTCAGAATGTAATTGCGCAATTAAAACAAAATTTTGTAAGAATGAAGTACCATGTAAGGGACTTTGCTAAAATAAGCCATAAGAATAACACACTGAGTGCAACGGGTGGTGGCCATCTTGATATATAATATGATAATGAATAACTCAATGTATTTTGATGCTACAGTAACGAAAGTTAATAGTAATGTATAAAAGATCTCGTTAGCAGTACTCACAATAATATATTACTGAAGATAGTACCATCTTGAAATTGTGGTAAATAAATATTAATAACTCTATATATATTGGAGGTACAATAACTAAAAATTGTATTAAAGTAGAACCGTACAATGGCCTTATATGCCGAAAGCAAAAATACGGCTCAACTATGGGGTGCAATTAGGGGGGATCAATTGCCCTCCCTCCCCACCCCCTCACAGAAGCCAAATAATAACAAGTAGTTCCGTGAAGAACTAGGCTATACAGCCTATTTTCATATATCCTACTTATGTTAATTGCCACTATCAACATACACAATTTCAGTTTGATTGCTGTAATAGATTCGTAGATATTGAGAACCGACTAAATATTTCGGATGGTCGCCATGTTGGATTTTATATATGTAGGTCCTAGAGTTATGTACTGTTACATGCAGATTATTGTGAACGTGTAGTATTCAAACTTCAATCGCATAATTAGGACACAAGAAAAAAAAGGGAGATTTTAAAATTTTTCACAGCTGCCATCTTGAGGTTATGGAAACAATTGAAATAAATTAGATGCCAGTGGATTAACATTCGTATAAGGATTTACTGTACCAAGTTTCACTGCACGCGGATGGTTAAATTGCGAGAAACGTCCATGTGAATATTTATAATTCGCATCACTGCCATGTTGGATTTGTGATCACCAGGTTATTTAAAGTCCTATAGGTGAACTTAAGTTCATAGCCCCTATGAACATTAAAAAATGCAGTTTGATTGCAAAAATAGATTCGTAGATATTCAGTATCGTCTAAATATTTCGGATGGTCGCCATGTTGGATTGTTAAATGTATAGGCCATAGAGTCATGTACCATTAAAGGAAAATTATTGCTTAGGTTCATTATTCAAACTTTCACTTCGATCGCATGACTACATCACAATAAATAAAATCTTAATTTTAAAATTCGCACTGCCGCCATCTTGAGGTTATGTAAACAATTGAACTAAATTAGATACCAGTGGATTACAATGTGTATAAATATTTCCTGTGCCAGGTTTCAGTGCGCTTGGAACATTAAATCGCGAGAAAGGTCTATTTAAAATTTTCAAATTCGCTTGGCCGCCATGTTCGTTTTGTAGTTAACCGGTTTTTGAAAGTCTGATAGATGGACTTCCAGTAGTGCCCTTTATCTCCGTACAAAATTTCAGGGATTTACAGCTAATAGTTTCAGAGATATAGAATGCCGGTGAAATAATTCGCACATCCGCCATCTTGTGATTATGTAAACAATTGAACGAAGTTAGATGTCGGTGCATTACAATGTATATAAACATATACTGTACCAAGTTTCATTGCGTTTGGTTGGTCAAATCGCGAGAAACGTCTATTTAAAAGTCGCAAATTCGCTTGGCCGCCATGTTGGTTTTGTAGTTACCAGGTTTTCAAAAGTCACATAAGTGAACTTATAGTAGTTCCCTCTATCACCATAGAAAATGTCAGGGTAATATCGGTAATAGTTTCGGAGATATTGAATGCTGGTGAAATATTTCGCACAGCCGCCATGTTGGATTGGTGAGTCGTAACAAAATTTGAAGGGCACGGTCGAGGTCGCCGGGAATAGTGCTATGAAATTTCCGAGTTTCATTGAAATCGCTCCAGCCGTTCAGATTTTATTAGGGGGGGACACACACACGAATCACACACACACACACACACACACACGCACACACACACGGACAAAAGGTGATCTCATAAGCCTATTTTTTCAAAATTGAAAATAGGCTAAAAATGCGTAATTTGATTGCATGTTTACTTTGAATAAAACGTATCATCGAATTAAAGCAAAAACAAAAGAATCATAAACGAAAGAATACAAAATTAAACAAGTAGTTCCGTGAAGAACTATACAGCCTATTTTCATATATCCTACTTATGTTAATTGCCACTATCAACATACACAATTTCAGTTTGATTGCTGTCATAGATTCGTAGATATTGAGAACCGACTAAATATTTCGGATGGTCGCCATGTTGGATTTTATATATGTAGGTCCTAGAGTTATGTACTGTTACATGCAGATTATTGTGAACGTGTAGTATTCAAACTTCAATCGCATAATTAGGACACAAGAAAAAACAAGGAGATTTTAAAATTTTTCACAGCTGCCATCTTGAGGTTATGGAAACAATTGAAATAAATTAGATGCCAGTGGATTAACATTCGTATAAGGATTTACTGTACCAAGTTTCACTGCACGCGGATGGTTAAATTGCGAGAAACGTCCATGTGAATATTTATAATTCGCGTCACCGCCATTTTGGATTTGTGATCACCAGGTTATTTAAAGTCCTATAGGTGAACGTAAGTTCATCGCCCCTATGAACATTAAAAAATGCAGTTTGATTACTAAAATAGATTCGTAGATATTCAGTATCGTCTAAATATTTCGGATGGTCGCCATGTTGGATTGTTAAATGTATAGGCCATAGAGTCTTGTACCATTAAAGGAAAATTATTGCGTAGGTTCATTATTCAAACTTTCACTTCGATCGCATGACTATATCACAATAAATAAAATCTTAATTTTAAAAATCGCACTGCCGCCATCTTGAGGTTATGTAAACAATTGAACTAAATTAGATACCAGTGGATTACAATGTGTATAAATATTTCCTGTGCCAGGTTTCAGTGTGCTTGGAACATTAAATCGCGAGAAAGGTCTATTTAAAATTTTCAAATTCGCTTGGCCGCCATGTTCGTTTTGTAGTTAACCGGTTTTTGAAAGTCTTATAGATGGACTTCCAGTAGTGCCTTTTATCTCCGTACAAAATTTCAGGATTTTACCGCTAATAGTTTCAGAGATATAGAATGCCAGTGAAATATTTCGCACATCCGCCATCTTGTGATTATGTAAACAATTGAACGAAGTTAGATGTCGGTGCATTACCATGTATATACACATATACTGTACCAAGTTTCATTGCGTTTGGTTGGTCAAATCGCGAGAAACGTCTATTTAAAAGTCGCAAATTCGCTTGGCCGCCATGTTGGTTTTGTAGTTACCAGGTTTTCAAAAGTCACATAGGTGAACTTATAGTAGTTCCCTCTATCACCATAGAAAATGTCAGGGTAATATCGGTAATAGTTTCGGAGATATTGAATGCTGGTGGAATATTTCGCACAACCGCCATGTTGGATTGGTGAGTCCTAACAAAATTTGAAGGGCACGGTCGAGGTCGCCGGGAATAGTGCTATGAACTTTCCGAGTTTCATTGAAATCGCTCCAGACGTTTAGATTTTATTAGGGGGGGACACACACACGAATCACACACACACGCACACACACACACACACACACACACACACACACGCACACACACACGGACAAAAGGTGATCTCATAAGCCTATTTTTTCAAAATTGAAAATAGGCTAATAAAAAACAACATCCAAAAATCAAAAACAAACACTAAAACAAAAAGCACAAAAATAACAGACAAAATACCTAAAACACACACAGCTGCCATCTTCAATATTATAAGACATTAATACAGTATCACCGGGTGAGTTAGCCATGGTTGTTACGGCATGACTGCTGGCAGTCGCTCACATCCGGGAGTCGAGGAGGTTCGAATCCCCCCGCCGGCAACCTTGAAGATGGTCTTCTGTGGTTTCCCATCTTCCTTCCAGGCAAATGCCGGGGTTGGTCCCTAACTATAGGCCACAGCCGCTACCTTCCAACTCCTCTACCTTCCATTCCAACTTTCCTCCCCAGCGGTACTTGTAGCTCATCCATTGGGTGTCCTTCTCGAAGCAGCTTCAAAACTGGCGAGCTGAACATGTCCTCGGACACTCCCGGCACTAAAAGCCATACGCTAAAAAAAAAAAAAAAAAAACAGTATCAAATATCCACTATTTATTGCAGTTACAATGACGAAACGCAGTAAGTATACAGTATTGCATCAGAGGCTTTCTCTGCAGAATGCAGATGATCAACGATTCTATACATTTAAGATGATTGTACCTTTCTAATGCTAGAATCAATTCCTTTGGATGCAAGACTGGAGTTACAATGAAAATTATGCCCGTTGCTCACAGTAAAATTTTCCTTCAAATTTATTGTACAATAATTTAATTTTATAAAATTTATGTTGCTCACGGTCAAATTCAAGTTTCATAAAACCTTTGATAAAACTTTCCATAAAATAGGACATGTTCTATTCTGTAAAATTAATTTTACGAAACGAACCACTCAGGGAAGCTGACATGAAGATGATGCTGGCGCCACGTGGTGAGAAGATTGTGATGCTCGCTTGTAAACAAACTCTTCGAAAATAAAACATGGAGGACGGTTGTCGTTTGGGGGTAAAATTTACAGTCGATTCGCATTATTAACGCAAGGCGGTCATGAAACTTGCTTTAAGTACATTTGAAAATATGCGTGGTACTGAATGAATTCATTCCAATCAATATTTAAGGTATAATTGTAATAATAATTGGATATTTAACCATACGCGCTGATAAGAAGCGCAACAAAGTCAGTTGGAAAAGTGTGCTAGTGGTATCCTGCTCGCTTGCTGAATTGACGATCCCGGGTTCAAGGCTATCCAGGGGCGGAGTTTTTACTTCCTTTTAATTATTTTATAATTTCCTCCTTACGTCGTACAGCAATATTGCAACTTTGTTTTGTGTTTTCTCCCATTTAAAATTCTTATTTTCCCTAAATACTGTAACCATGGACGGATACCATTCGTGATAAGTATTTGAATTTAAATAGTTAAATATTTATCCCAGAATAATGAAAATGAAAATCCACAGCCTGCTTCCAGTCTCCGACTGGGTCAGGAATGGAATGAATGAAGCCCCCATCTAGCGACGAGGATATGAACTGTGCCGGCTGCCGAGGCCTGACGCACTCCTCTGGGACAATGATGAAATGAATGACAGATGAAATGAAATGATAGTGGAGAGTGTTGCTGGAATGAAATTTTGACAGGGAAAACCGGAGTACCCGGAGAAAAACCTGTCTGCCTCCGTTTTGTCCAGCACAGATCTCACATGGAGTGACCGGGATTTGAACCACGGACCCAGCGGTGAGAGGCCGGCGTGCTACCGCCTGAGCCACGGAGGCTTGTCCAGAATAATAATAATAATAATATGACACGTTCTGTATTTACTGGATGTAGCCAGCGCTTATCACACAGACGCCGTTTAAAGAAAATATAGTTTCATTCTGATGTATTTATTCGTAGGCCTACCCACATAACAAATCTACTTGTTTATGTTGCCCCTAGGATATCTACCTGAACGAGAAAATCCGATTGGTTGTTGTACTCAAACTCCCATGAAAACTGCCGGAAAAAATGGCACCTGTTCAATTTCGTGAGTTGTATGGAAGCTATTATGGAAGGTGGAACCTAGCATGGAAGGTACAAATCACACGGTGCTAGACGCGTCTATACCAGCGTGTACACCAGTACTAGTAGAAGCTTTCATACTAACTAGTGTCGTGTGATACGGGCTCCCAAGCTGTTAGTGTTTTACTGGACGAGTACCAGAAATATCAGTGTTTGTATGAGGTTAAAACACCCATATACCACAATAGAAATGCAAGAAGGGAGGCAGAAATCTCAATCGCCGAATATGTCTCACAAATTCGACCGAACGCAAGCCAGGCTGATGTGAAGGCGAAGATAAACGGATTTCGAACTCACTTGCAGTCTCATTTCAGGAGAAATGCCTTGCCTCATGTTAAGTGTCCTGTCTAATAATTTTGGGACCAACGAGATCTAGGAGTTTCTTAAAACTGCTTTCCTCCATTCTTAGAAAATTCCTATATGAATTCTGATTTCTAACCTCAACTCATTTTCGACCAAGGACAGCATTCCACTACTCTTCTCTTCTTTTTTATCCATTCCCGAGTCCAGGACTTCCTAGCATTTCTTTTCTTTCTTTTTACCACTGTACGACATATAATTGTAGCTAAAGCAGCAATTTTTGCAATTTTTGCTTTGTTTGTTGGAGCCATACTCTCAAACCAATGTGTGTTGAACTGCTGATTCTTGGTTCAGAAGTTTATCGGTAGATGGCGATCCTGATACATCCACGGATTTTATAAAATAATTTTACCGTGAACAACACATCTTGCTTTCGTCTAATTTTTATAAAATTAGTTGTAAAATAAATTTTAAGAAACATTTTACCGTGAGCAACGGGCATTATTAAAGAAGGAATCCTATACCAGGTTAATCTGCCGCCCCTAATTATAATGTTTTATGCAGTTCAACTAAATTGTCAGGAAGGTCGATATTTCTCTGCTTGCATCCCGTATGGTACTAATGCACTGCAGGCATATCCCGCAAATGATCCTGAACACTATTAGTTTTCCCTCGTATTAGTCTGTAGTCACATCAATTAATAGGGTTCAGTATCGTTTGCAGGATTTGCTTGCAGTGCATTAGTACCATAAGGGATGCAAGCAGAGAAATATCGACCTTCCTGATGACAACGCTAATTGGGCTGCAAAATACAATATTTTAGGGGCAGCTGATTCACGTGGTATTAAAAGGCACAACGCTTACCGTTCATTACAAGATCATTCATTCAGACAGCTTGATAAGAATAAAGAGTTATAACTCTGTTCTGAATCTCGGATAGCCAGAGATTGGGGCGAGATTATTATTTATTGCAACCATCACCTGATACATGTGATTATTCATTACAGTGATTCCCTAGTAGCCTGACACAAACATTCTTCTCAGTAAAATAAACAAGGTCTTCTAGAAGAATATTCAGCACACAGAAAGGAATATAAAACTCTCCTGAAAAAGAAAATGGCTCAATACATAGAAAAACAAGTTTGATAGAGGCTGAAGAAGCACTAAAAGACCCCTTCATAGCCATCAGAAGAAAGACTACGAGGAAATCTGGCCAAAGTCAGATGGACATATGGGAAAATCACTTCCCCCAAGTACTGAACCTAACTCAGACACAAGCGGCATATAACACAAGCGTAGAATTGGACACCCCCATCACAACAGAAGAAGTAATTGCGACAATCAGCAAGACAAAAAACATGAAAGCGACAGGCCCAGGCGGCATCTTCAATGAGATCCTGAAAGACTCGGCTGAAATTCTAAGTGATCTATGGCCAAATCTGTTTAACAGATGCCAAGCAACAGGGGAAATACCCAACGAATGGAGAAAATCCATCATTTAAGGTTCTATATAAAGGCAAAGGGGAAGACAACGGCCCAAACTCATACCCAGGAATTGCTCTAGAGAACAATATATTCAAAGTATTTTCAAACATTCACCTCAAAAGGCTCACCCCGACAATAGATCAACTGATTCCCGATCAACAATTGGGGTTCAGGAAAGGAAGGTCCACCCTACATGCTGTCAACGATCTACTGAATGACATAGAACAAGCGCTTAGACACCCTAAATTAATTTGCCATGCAATATTTGTCGACTTCCCGAAGGTCTTGGACCTACTAAACAGATCGAAGCTCATTATAAAACTGGATCATAAGATGGATGAAAAGTCCGAAATCACGTATATGATAAAACTCATCCTGACTTTCAACAGAGATAAACGATGGGATATCAACCTCAAGAGAGGTCACCCAAAACAACGGAGTACTACAAAAAAAAAGATCAGTATCCGTTTATCTGTACGCTGATGACATGGTTCTGGGTTCTACAATCGCATGCGTCTTTGTTGTGTTTCTCATTTGTCCCTCTTTCCTATCCCACATTCCCTTGTTAGAATTAATGTACCTGGCTTTCTCCACTCCCTATTTAGTAATTATATTAGAGTGTCATATTCATTTTCACTTTCTATTCTGTTTATATCTCCCTTATCTACAAACTTTGCTCGTATTAATTTGGTTTCGTTGCATTCCCTGATAAGGTGTGCTGCATCCATAACCTTCCCACAAAAAGGCAAAAGGTTCTTTTTTTTTCTATTTCCCTCTTTGTTTTGTTCGTATTCATCCCTATTAACCACCACATTATCCCTCTCATGTCTCTCTTCAGTGTTATAACTGCATCCATACATGCAAGACAAAGTAGGCTACATGTTCCTTATTGAATATGTTGGGCCGATAACCTAAATGTTGGGCCCTTTAAAACAGCAATTATCATCATCATCATGAACATCTTGTTTGATATTCGAATCAGTATCTCGACTTACAATTTTCGTAACTTATTTTTGACACCCTATAAAGACGAGGTTTTTGACAAAGTTAAGTTTCACCAGGCATTCAAACTGAGCGTGGTATTGCGAGAGAGTGATAATCACTGCTCGAGACAGATTTGAAGGATGTGTGTGTTTGTTCAACTTTTACTCATACTTTGCGGTTTTTAAGGACAGGATGGAGTAAACATATTAGTTTATAAAAAGACTCATGTCTATAAATACGTAATCTTTTATTACATTGATATAATTTATATAAAATATATACAAAAAAATATACAAAAAGTCTATCACAATTATACTACACAATTACACAAAGATACACCATTCTATCAATTACATGTATAACCTTCATATGTACCAACAAGAGAGGAATATCTGCAGAGTTAAGAAGAATTCGGATAAGTACATAATAATTCTTCCGTACATTGCAGATATGTGTCCCTTGACGACTTTAAATTAAGGACGTCAACCTAAGGACTACTGATTTCAGCAGCCCATAAAGCAACATAACCCCTGAATGTGATGTTCAGGGTTGAGATTCGTGGTCGGTGTCACATTCTAATAGGGACCACCCTGTCCTCGACCATAGCTGTAGCCTCCTTGGGCAGCGTTTCGGATGTCAGCAGATCTCTGAGCAGCGGCTGCTCCCTCAGCCGTCTCCTCGTAGCGGATGTTGGGGTTGTAACCAGACTCGTTGGCCTCGTATTCCACCACCTGAGTGCGACCGTCAGGGAGAGTCACACGGTACTCGCCAACAGCTTCTTCGTCCTGGCGACTTTCCTGGTGTCCGAAATCGTTTCCAGATTCAAAATCTTGAACTTCGTAGGAGAATTCGTAGTTGGCGGGCTCCTAAAATGGAAGAAATTTTGAAAAAATTAGAAAGTTTCTTCTAAAATGCTTAAGAGCATGGTTTCTTGAAAACCCATTGTCAATCCCGTGTCTATAATTATATCGTTCGTAGTGAAGCGTGAAGTGAAATAAACTGATATAATGAAACCTACCACTTAATGTCCTTTCTGTTAAGCAGTCAAACCTCAAAAAGCATAATTTGGTCAAATACATCCAAGACATTGCTATAATGAAGCGTACTAAGCAAGATAAGGATGGAAGTATAGTAGTTTGTAACTGCTTTCCTCACTGAACCAGTGTAGCAGCTTTGACTTTTGGAGTATAGCACCTTTCACAGCATCCCCAGGCATCAGCTATGCCCTAAATTCCATTAAC
Source organism: Meconema thalassinum (assembly GCA_946902985.2). Lineage (NCBI taxonomy): Eukaryota > Metazoa > Arthropoda > Insecta > Orthoptera > Tettigoniidae > Meconema > Meconema thalassinum. Next base: position 329,579,261 of record OX336393.1, read on the forward strand.
AGGCACCGCCCATACCTCAGTATCTACCCTACACTCAGAGTCTTAATTGAGAATGAGACATGGATGAAAAGCCATATTTTTCTCTAGCCTGTGCCAATAGATAAATTAAAAATACTACATTCATCGAAATAAGGCAAATGAGACCAAGATCTGGCTAATGTTCTAGCTACAAGAGTCCTGGATCATCACAACGCAAAGTCATCCAAATTTTGTCAATGACTGTATGGCACTGCATACATCGTACTGAGTTGGAAGATGAGTTACCAGCGGGCGTTAACGTATATATTTACATTTCGGAGAGAGATGGAATCATGCTGAATTAATTTAGCCTTTCACCTTGTATTTTATTGCAGTGAAAAGACTTAAAACACAATTCTAAATTAAATTCACCAGAGGGAATTGAAACACAAAAACCTCTCTGGGACTATAAAGTGTGCTTGTAAATCTGGATCGTTTACATCTACAGTACCTACATTTCAGACATTAATTAAGGAACTTTTAACTGGTTTGTATAAACTGTACCTTATATTATGCTTGGTGCAAAGAAAGGACTGAATTTCAGTGTCGATGAAGTTGAATGTTGTTAAGCTCTCAATGATCCAAAGTCGAATATTTACTTAGGCTATAGTTCTTTCTTTCTTTCTTTCTTTCTTTCATTTTTTCTTTCTTTACTCATTTCTTTCTTTCCTTCCTTATTTTCTTTCCTATACAACCATAGACTTATATTTTATTAGTCAGTGAATTAGCCCAATACTATTAGTTTGTGCATTCAGCAGAAGACATTTAAACAAATTGTAATTTTCTTTTACTAAAGCTGAACTTAAATATTGTATGGATGGTTTCGATGAAAAATGTTATAACTTCACTCCTTCTGTGAAATTTAAAGACAAGTGACGATGTTCATATTAAATTATAAATTATTGACTTCCGGAAGATAAATTACATTTTCCCTCTTCAGTTCCCTAAACATGTTCTTTCAAGGGATGGAATCGCCTATCTTACCAATGTTAAATTGGTTTAATTCATGTTCCTTTTATCTCAGAATCTAGTAAAGGTATGATAATGAATGTTATGTCACATTTCAATCAAACTTTACTTGATATATTAATGGAGCGTTTTTTATATTGGACTTCAGGGGCGTCAAACATATTTCTTCGAAACTGTCAAAAAATATAATTAAAAAAACGGCCATAACCCAAACAGATTTACGTTAAACATGGAAACTTTTCCATTTGAGTATTGGTCACTATGAGACAAATTTATGGTAAATATTTCACAGCTCTGTGATAAATATTCTCGTAGAGAAAGGAACATACATATTAAAAAATGTTACTGAGAAAGTGCTTTTAAAACTTTCCACACATGATGATTATTGTTAGCGCAAGTGTAATTTAAAATTATGCCAATTTCTAATGGTTAAACTATAATGTATTGCACATCAATTCAAAGAGCAGACTTCAGAGATCCATAAAATATAAAAAATATAAAATGTTGATTTTGAAAATCAACTAATTCTAGTGTATCCATTATTCTTCTTTGATTGACATCGGACTTCAAGAATGATATCCATACTATCTAAGAGAAATTAATGAATACATTTCTGATATGTTATACTTACAGCAAGGGGATCCTCAGTGGTTCCACGGTATTGGTCACCGAAGGGAGCACCATAGACGGGAGCAGGCGCATTGCTACGAAGACGACCAGCAGCGGCTGAAGCGTATGAAGAACCACCGAATCCATTGCCATTAGGAGCACCATAGCTGCTTGAAGGAGCTCTGAAAGCACCACTGGCACCTCCATTACCACCGAATCCACCATTTCCTCCGAAGCCAGGAGCACCATATTGAGTTGAAGGAGCGCTGAATGCACCATTGTTACCACCGAATCCACCATTTCCGCCAAATCCAGGAGCACCATATTGAGTTGAAGGAGCGCTGAATGCACCATTGTTACCGCCGAATCCACCATTGCCGCCAAAACCAGGAACACCATATTGAGTTGAAGGAGCGCTGAATGCACCATTGTTACCACCAAAACCAGGAGCGCCGTATGTGCTGGAAGGAGCGGATCCTAGACGGCCAGAAGCGCCAGGGGCACCATAACGAGTCGAGAGACCACTACGACTTCCTAGCCGGCTTCGTGAGGACAGAGATCCAGAGCGTCCATTGCCCAGCCTTCCAGATCTGCCTGGGGCACCGTACGTTGAGGACAGAGCTCCGGAGAACCCACCGTTCGAAGGCGGTAAGTATTGGTTTCCTACTGGAGGCTCGGCCAGTACCCCAACTAACGCCGCGGCGGCGAGAACAAGAATCATCTGCAAGAAAAATCACATCCCAATATTTCAAGACCTTCTCCGTTCATGATATTCTTCATATTTTACAAACAATTATTTCATACCATATATTCAGAATTTGGCATTTTTCAAAAAATGATTACTATCTATATACAAAGCACAATAAGGCGTGTTGACATGATTCACAGATCTTTTGCGCAATGACCGAGTGTAACAGTCCATTCAGAGCAGTTCATCAGGTGATACTGCGTACACTTTATTCCACACAGTTGGAATTTACAGTTGTCATCCGGTGTATGGTGGTCGTCAGTCGTGCAGATCTTGCAGTGATTGCCGTGGGCGGCGAATCTTGTGTGGCATTCGATAGTATTTAATAGCTTGAGTCTTCAGTCTTTTGACTGGTTTGATGCAGCGCTCCATGCTTCCCTGTCCTGAATTAATTGTTTCATCTCTACGTAGCTACCACACCCTATAGTACATCTGAGGCAATCTGTTTGACATATTTTAGCCTTGGTCTACCCCTACAGTTCTTATCCTCGACCCTTCCTTCCATAGCTAAGTTTGCTACTCCTAGGTGTCTTAGTATGTGTCTTCCCAACCTATATCTTCTCTTCATTAGCAGTCACCAGAAACATCTCTCCTCTCCCAATTGTCTTAATACCTTTTCATGTGTAATCCTATTTACCAATCTGATCTTCATCATTCTCCTGTAACACCACATTTCAAACGCTTCAATTCTCCTCTTTTCTGATGATCCAACAGTCCAAGTTTCACTTCCATTGAGTACCAAGCTCCAGACAAAGGCTTTCAAAAATGACATCCTAATACCTAAATCTATATTTGATGTCAACAGATTACATTTTGTTGAAGAGCTTTCATTGCCTGTGCTAACGCACTTATTATATCCTCTTTGCTTCGTCCATCACGTATTATTTTGCTTCCCAAGTAACAGAAGTCTCCTACTTCCTTTAGCTTTTCACCTGCCAATTTGACACCCTTAGTGTTTCTGATTTCTTTAGGTTGCATTCCAATATTTTTGTTTTACATTTATTAATTTTCATCGTGAATTCTTTCCACAAGACAGAATCCATACCATTTAAAAACTCACACAAATCCTCTGGTGTGTCAGCTAAGATGACGATGTCATCAGCAAATCCCATAGTTGAAATTATTCCTCGTTACTCCTACTTTGAATTTTTCTCCAATTCCTTCATTGCTTCTTCAAAGTATAGATTGAAGAGTATAGGTGGTATGTTGCAGCCTTGCCTTACACCTTTCTGAACTACTGCAGTACTTCTGGACACATAATTACTAATCATTTTCTGTAATTGGAAATAGCACCTTTTGAACAGACCGTCCTCAAATATTACCCACGTAATCAAAGAAGTAAATTACAAGTAGAAAACGCTTATCCACGCATTACGCTATTTGGATCGGATGATACAACACAAGGCCGTACCGGTACTATAAAGTCTAAAATGAATAAATACGATCCAGTACCTTGCTTTCAAAACGTGAAGATAACTTTGAGTTGCAAGGTTCAGTTAGTCACGAATCACCCAAAATGTGGTTCCTTTAATAAGTGTCGGTAATTCAGTGTCAAGGCACATTTAATATGATATCCTTGTCAAGGCGTTGTTTAGCACGTTACGAGATTGAATTTGCGCGTCTCAAGCGTGAGAGAAAACAGATTACCAGCACAAGGCTCTTCAAGTTAGCAGTCGTTTTGGCACAGTAATAGTCGTGGTGTTGCTTCAACTGATTATCCATGGAGTGTTTTATTTGCGGTGTAGCTAATTTAAATACCCCTGAAAGATGAGGAACCACCCAACACTCGTCAACTGGAGAGAAGGCACTCAGCAATGAGATTCACAACTAGTGGGATATGCCCTGGAGAACACGGGGACCCAGCTAAGCCTGGTATTACTTCCATTTGACTGTGCCTTGTTCCTTTCTCTCGGCCAACTCCTATTTTCTTCCGAATGTGCTGGTGTTAAGTATCTAGACCAGCGGTCTCCAAACTCTTTAGCCTAAAGACCACACTGACACCTCGACGACAGTCGAGTCCCAGGGCCGAGACCTAGCTGGCTCATCATACCAACATACTGTAGTTTTGTATTACGCGCTTTGATCAGTTGCATAAATGTGCTTCAGCTCTCGGCACCACTTAGCCTTTCTGTGTAAAATACACAAAACATATTTACAGAAACAAAATAACTGATGAGCATTTGTGGAACTTGTTTTCAGAAATGAATATCTCATAATTTATTTTTATGGTTGATTCGGTAACATTTGCCTCAGCTGCAGTGGATGATAAAATATTTTCTGATCAATTGTTAATATTTCCCATTGATAAGGCTGTGAGAAAACATGCTTTTCGTTCAAAACTGAATGTATCCATGACATAATATATTGAACTAAAATTAATATTTTTATTTTTAATGAAGGCATTTAATTTCGAATTGTACCTATTAATATTATGTTCAAAATAAATATCACGAATAAGGATAAATGTTTGAGATTACGTGGAGTATCCTGCTTTCCATAGCTAAATACAACAACCATTCTTTTCAAAACTAAATATCTACATTAATTTTTGATCAAAACTCAATATATCCAATCCTCTTCTATGAATAACTTTTTATGCACTACCGGTGTATAAAATTTGGTGCACTTTAGGTGATAGTATGTTGCTCTTTCTAGCTCTCATTCAAACTATATATTACTCCATTTTGATAATCCTCACTGAAGATATACGTTGTTCTTCTCTCCTGTAAAATTTGTGATTGTGGAGATATTCAGTTATGAATGCCATCTCCTCATTTGAAGTCGCTGCTGATAATTTCCACAGTAAACTTGTTCCACAACTGTAAACAATATTGTCAGTGGATAAAACAACTTTTTATTTGCTTCTTTTACAAAAATACTAGTTTTATCATTTTAAATGATCTTGTCGACTTTGTCGTTACGCTGGGGTCTGGCGTTACGTTACGGTGACGGGACGAAATGTACCCAGATGCCCTGAGGTGTGTGACGTCATAGTACCGCTTGGTGCATGTGTTCCCTGACAATCTCTACTTCGTTAGTATAATACAAAAATCCCCGATTCTTGGATGTCACGGGTAATCTCGAGAACCACTGGATGGATTTTGATGCGGTTTTCAACATTCTGTAAAGGATATCTCGAGGAAATATTCTGTAGAAAATAATATGTATGATCAAAGGAAGCCAAGTAGTAACTATTTCTGTGAAAAAGTCGAAAACAAACTTGGTGTCCGTGCACTTCTTAAGCTTACGCTGGGCAAACCGTTAAACATATCAATATACTATGAGCGTAAGAATTGGTCAGCATGAAAAGTTCTACAAAAAAGTCCGCGAGAGCATATCTCTATCTTCAATACATCGCCCACTATATGTGTTTTTATACTGGATGAAAGGGGCACGTCGCCGCGCGCTCTGGTGAGCGCGACGGTATCCCGCACGCTTGACCTTGCTTTGCCCTTGGTTTGCACTTGCCGTTCGCGAGTAATTTGAAACAAGGTAAAGCATTATAAAACTAGATAAATATTATGCTTCGAGCGAAGCGAGAAGCCTCCAGCCTTTCTATCATTTTTCAGCATTTGTAGCATTTAAAATGATACAAAGTCTAGTCTTTCAGACTGACTGTCACTTTTTATAATAAATTTGGGTCAGGAAAACCGAATACCGGTATGACCTTAGAATTTGTCTATTAGCTCTAGTTTTTTAGATACATTATTTGTGATACATGAGATACATGATATCTGTACACAACAGAAGTAACAATTGTTTTAATTCACACTAAGTACAGGTAAATTACGTTCTTTACCCCAGGGCACAAAGTTTCCCTAGAAGGCCAGACCTTTCTGTTGTAATGTGAAGACCTATCCCTGCTCTCCCATAAGAAGAAGAAAGGTTATTCACAAACCATAAACACAATATCGCTGACAATGACTCAGGAGACCTGTACTAAGGATTGCCAACCTACAATTCATTTAAATAAAAAAATCCCTAGTATTTTTCGAAAGTCCATCAAATTCTCTAGCATTTAATGAAATATCGTTATATCTCGGAACATAGAGCTAACTCAGCATGTTAAATACCATATTGGTGTTTCCCATGCTCGAATAAATTAGAAATGACTGTTATTGTTTCTGAAGAATTTTCACTGTTGGTTAGTGTTATTCGTTAAATAAAAAGATTTGATTATAATTTGTTTGATTAGCTTACATTGTACATATTACAATGTAATCAAAACAATCTATGGCGGGTTGGATACCGGGCATGTTCAGCCAGCTACCACGGGCTGGATTGATGGTGCTCGCGGGCCGTAGTTTGGAGACCACTGATGATGTGTTTCACAGCCTATTCTCCTTGCTTTTCTGGTAACATCATGGTTCAGGGGTCATAATTTATCCCCTGTGAGCGGGGTACTGTATATAAGTTAAGTTATTCACAATATGCCTGAATCTTGTAATATCTCGTTTAGACGTCCCGTTCCCGATCCAGATTACGCTCCAATCCAGATTAAGTTGGAACGTATAAATATACTTATCTACAGTAGATTAACTGTTCTCCAAACAGGATTACCCCGATCCTGCTTTCACAACTAAATAATCTCCTCCGTGGCCATAGCGATCGTCGGTGAGTTCTATACACCAGTATTGTGTGAGTGATGTAGGCAGTTTAAATGCTGAGCATTTCGAATTTTCCTGATGTTTGAAAGCATAACATATTCCATTCTGACAATGATGGTTGTATTTATGTTGATTGATGTTAAATATATTCAGACCGAAATAGAAGACATGAAAGAAAACGAATATATCAGAGTTTAAACACGTAGAAATTCTTTGCGTCAGAGAAGTCATTGAAGGCGAATATTAAAAAACTAGATTCGGGCCGGATGAAATGACTTTGGACGAGCAAAACACTATTTTGTAGAGATTCTAAGCAAATGTATAAATATTTTTAACATATTTTTATTTCCCACAGAAGTAGGCTTCTACTCGTAGGGTTGGTACTGCTGTGCCGTCTCAGTGAGGAAAGCAGTGGCAAACTACCTCACTCCTCACCTTGTCTAGTACACCTCATTATAGTGCTCCCTTCGGTATTTGGGAGTTTCAGCCCACGTAACATACAGTGGCACTTTTTGAGGATCCAACTAGCCTCCGGGCTGACTACCTAACAGACAGAAGATCTTCATGACGTGTACTAAACATGACCTAATAGCTGAAAGCATCCTTGGTCAGTACTGGGTTTCTCACTCGGTCAAACACGGCAGTGGTTTCCATTTTAAGCCAGCTGAGTAGAGCACGCGCAAGGCAAATGTGGGCAATCATCTTAATAACATCTTCCATGCTCTGCTTGCCGGCTCGGCGAGCCCAGCTAGCCAATTATTTCTCGCTATGAGCTCTATTCTTTATTTACGTACATTATGGTCTCCCTTTCATTTCTGAAACACATCTCTGTTTACCTTCTTCTATAACCTTGTATTTGGAGACTTATATACTGATAAGACAAATTTAAGTGATAACCTCGTGATGTAGTGGCTAGCATTATTCGCTGTCGCCCTGGAGGTCCAGGTTTGTTTCCCAATTCGGCTAAGAAATTAAATTCTGGCCTGAGAGTTGATACAGTGTTCACTCAGCCTCATGAGGCTGGTAAGTTTGTTTCCCACCTAAGCCATTCTGGAAGTGGTTTTCCGTGGTTTCCCCACTTTTACTCCAGGCAAATGCAACTGAATCCTAACTTAAGGCAACGTCTGCCCCCTTCTCAATCCTATCCCCAAATTACAAATCAACACATTAGTACAGCCATCACAATAACATAAATTACACACACCCAAATACACGGATGACCACCATGTCGCAGACCGCACGCAACAACAACCCCCAAATATAACAACATCAAAAACCATTAGGTCTCACGCCTTAAACTTTCCTTAACCATCTTCTTAGAATTATCAACTACCTGATGGTATAGTGGCTAGCATTCTTGGCTGCCACCGCAGAGGTTTGGGTTCGATTCCTGGCTCTGACAAGAAATTTAATTCTGGTATGAGGATGGTTACACTGAGCCTCGTGAAGCAAAACTAAGAGGAGGCGGGTTCGATTCACTCCTCAGTCATCCTGGAAGTGGTTCTCCGTGGATTCCCAGTTCTACTCCAGACAAATCATGGGAAGGTTCCAATTTATAGCCACCGCTACCTTCTTCACTATCCTCGCCTGAATTACAACTACACACACTAATGCAGCTAGGTTATCAGACAAATTTCACACACATGGGCCTACATGACCTCGATGACGCAAATCCCCTAAATTAATCAACAACAACAACAGAACTAGCAAGAAAATTCTCGGAGAATCTTCTGGTAAATGAAGACATGTTGCGTAAAATGACTCATTACACGAGTACACACTGCAGGATGCCTGAAGCCCACTGGCTTGACGCTCACGAACCCGAAACGCATCCAACTTCGCTAATGACCGACTGACGTTAAATAGCTCTTAAGTTTATCTCATTCCTTGAGGTTCCAGCTTGATGAAACTGTAATCTACCTGAAAATGGCTTTATAATTTTATAGAATACTGTCCATAGGCCGTGGAAATCTTAAGCAGCTCATTGAGAGCTTGATGGAGTGCAAGCTGCTCATCTCTCAATACTTCACACCCCCCTACCTAAGTAGTAACCGAGGGGCATACGAGAAATAAAACGTTGTAGATGATGGCGTATTTTAAGATAATTCCCCAGTAGACTGAGTATATTTCAAACTAGAACTTGAGTGACCCTAATCTCGACTCAAACTTAGACCGTTGAGTGAAAGAAAGACATCCCTCCATTCAGATAACCCTACTCCACTGCAAGCCGAAAATTCAAGTGCATTCTGTCTTGAGGAAAGATGGTTGTTGGTTGGTTCCTCAGTTTAGGGGCTGCGACAACGTGGCCATGTAGCCCCGTGTAGGCTACTTTGGGTGTATGTAGAATCTGTTTGATAACCGTTGTTAATTGTGATGGCCGCATTAGTGTGTGTTATCTGCTTTTAATTCAAGTAAGGACTGCAGACATTCAATTTTAAAGTACTTCCTACTTTTGCTACCAAACGCCACGGCCAATGACAACTAGTTCTGAACTTGGTTACTAGATGCCACCACAGTTGGCTCCTTGCGACGAACTTTGGAACCTAAGAGCGTTAGTCAAATCCGACCTATAATTTATCTTCACACAAGTGTAATTAATGGAAGGTTCTTTTACACGCCATAAATCTATGACATGGGACCGCCGGTTTTACTTCCCCACCGAAGGAAGGCATACTGAGGGATTTTAACGCTCTTAAAAATCCGACGACTTCGGCCGGGTTTGAACCCGCAACCTTTGGCATAGAAGCTCAGCATGCTACCAACTACGCCACCGAAGCCGCGCTTGAGGAAAGAATTCATGATGAAAATTAATAAATGCAAAACAGAAATATTGGAATGCAGCCTAAAGAAATCGGAAACCCCTATGGACGCCGTATTGGCAGGTGAAAAGCTAAAGGAAGTACAGTAGGAGACTTCTGTTTTTACGAAGCAAAATAACCTGTGATGGACGAAGCAAAGAGGATATACAGAGTAGGTTGGCACAGGCATTTATACAGAAAAGGAATCTGTTGACATCGAATATACAGTAGATTTAGGTAATAAGAAGTCATTTTTAAAAGACGTTGTCTGGAGCGTGGCACTCTATGGAAGTGAAACTTGGACTTTTGGAGTTAGATAATATTTGATTATATAAATGTAAACCTCCACACAGTGATAAGATCTGATGATGACCATTTGAAGGTTGAAACGTGCGTAAAATATTGCCTCATTATAATAGTGATCATAATACATGTAATGTTTTCCAGAAGTGTTATTTACTTATTAATCATATATTATATCTGTTGTGTCCCCGCCCAGTCATTGGAAAAATACGTTTACAACTGACAGTTTGTATAGGCGACATTGAAAGAATGGCTCCAAAACCTTACGTGTGTGAATGTGATTCATCGGCAACTGATTTAAAGAGTCTAATGACAGGAACAAATGAATCATTCTTGACTTTTAGCTAATGTGGGACTTGGAAGGGTTCTTAATACTTCACCCAGACCGGCCTTTCGTACAGATGAAGTCCATTAATGGAGGAGATTCATCCAGTGTTAAAATAAAATTACTGCTGATTGGATCGACAATTAGTGTACTGGAAGGTTAAAATCCCTGAAACTACCAGAGATCGAACCTAGGTATTTCCAGTTTGGAAGCTAATGTCTACCATTTGAGTCACTGTGGCTATTATACCGTGATTAGCTGCAATTTCTAGGCAATTGAGTGGGAGAAGGTTTCTGGAGACTTGAATTACGGGTACCAACCCTGCAATTTACTGGAGTAAAGAGGAAGTGGGAGAAGCAACACTGTAGTTGTTCATTAAAACTCCCTGCGGCACGGATTCGGACCACTCATGTTTGGTTCCCAACTCCTCTAGTGTTTTAAATTCACTGTTTTGAAGATTTTTTTAGGTTAAACTGGCAACACAGTTTGTTGGCTTCGCAAAGGAGGTTTCAAATAAACCACCACACATTTTTCTTCAAAATGACTTCACGGGTTGTTAGAATCAATTTTCTATGAAGAAGTACGACTCGATTCTGGAGATATGTACCACCATCAACCATATAAAATAATTCATTTACTGTAGATTTCTGAGATTAAAAGATATGATTGCCTTAACAGTAGCGTTATCTGGGATATATCAATGCCAATTTATGGGTATAATGTATAGGTGCATGAAATATTGAAATGAAAGGCACCTTATCCCACAAGTAGTCGGAAGAAAATAATAGATAATCAAGAAACATCGGAGAGAAAAGTAGACAGCCATGAGTACATTTAGTGGAATCAACGCCAGGCTCATCTCAGGTCCTCTTGGTTGCACCCTATTTTCATCCTACGTAACTGCCTGGTATATTTACCAGCTTCTATGATGTAAGTTACGTGAAAGATTAAAACTTTTTATCCTTAAGCCTTTCATATACAGTTTGGAAATTTAATCCTTCTTCCTTCTAAGATTCTGACTCAACCCTTCGAAAGCCATTCTTCGATATAATTATATTTCCTCCTATGTGAGCCTAGGTAATACCGTTCGGTTTTCCAACTAGCAGCTGGGAATGAACTCATGACTTCGAGTACTGAAATTGTTAGTCCACTTGACTGATAATGATTGATGATGTTGATGATGACGATAATGTACTACGTGATTGTCTCCCCAGGCAATCAGAAATTGGTTTGGCTGTGATGAAGAACCATGAAATTGACTCCTCACCATCGAAGTTATGCTTGATGGAACCCTTCTTACCTTAACCATGGTTGGAGAGCTGCTAGTTGCTTGTTGAGAGGCGAAGAAGATTATGGATGATAGCTGCAAAGAGCTGTCAGTTTATATAGTACTCGGAGAACCAGATCACTCACCGTGCATTGCAAGGTTGTGGTTATTGCGCCATCTCCGCCCCTTGGAGGAGCGCTTCCCACATCCCATCACCGCCTCGCTGAGGTGCATCTTCGGCCCAGTTCGCAGCGTGCGCCTCTGTTGCAGCAACACCCCAATAATCTGGTTCATCATACGACAAGGTCACACGAACACCATCAATAGCATTTCAATATCACTTGGCTAATTGTATAATTAGAGCATATGCTCGAATGCTGAACGAAGAAATGCGAAAGGTAGGTTAGTGCAGCAAATTACCATCTCATCCGAGAGTGCATACACACGAACATGAACACGTAAATGCATAAATTAAATTAATGTAATTAAAAGTAGTAAGTTCTTTACCAGCATTATTCATTTAAACCATGGTATTTATTCCTACTTCATTTAATACCACTTGCTGAAGAAGTAACGATTATTAGTTTGCTGGAAGCCGATGATTACTGTGAGAGGTTTCATTGTGAAATAACCCGCTATCTTTTGTAGGATAAATGTTGAGCCTTAAATCACCCAGTCGAAGATGATAATGATGTTGTTGTTGTTGATTATTTTAGGGGCACTGTGACATCGTGGTCATGTAGCCCTTTACACTTGGGTGTGTGTAGAAGTTGACTAATAACTTGTGTCACTGTGATGTCTGTACTAGTGTGTGAATTTGTAATTGAGGTAGGATTTGGGTGGGAAGCAACCGTAGCTGTATGTTAGGTGCCATCGCAGCATTTGTCTAGAGAAGAAGTGGGAAACCACGGAAAATCACTTTCAGGATGGCTGAGTGTACCCGGGCCTCCGGAACGACAGCCAAGAGCGCTAGTCACTACACCACGAGGTGGTCTCACTCAGACAAATCAACAAATTAAAATGATCGTATAATTGGTCACTATTCACCTCGTCCGGGATAATACAAAGTTTCAGCAATAAATTCACAATGTACAGACAGACAGCTTACTTTATTTATATAGATAATAAGAATAATATTTTTATACTTATTAAAGAGTTTGGCAAATTATAGACCGCATAGAATCAAAGACTATGGTACAATAGTTGTCTTTCGCTTTCTTCCTTGAACTTCTTCCTGTGTTGTCTGATTGTATGTCTTTGTTCCTCAGACATCACCCTCTTAGGTCGACGTTGTACTTGTAAGCTTGAAACATCCTTATAATTGATTTGTCACTGGAACCTCTCCCTGTTAAGTAAGATATCATCTGTGATCTCCAGTATTTGTAGTTCCCATCTTATCTCTTCCAACACCCTGTGGTGTTTTTTAACAATTTAGAGACGGAAACAAAACACCTCTCAGTGAGCTTGTTATTGTTCATTCTGTGAAGGTGTCCATAAAATTGTAGTCTTCTCCTTTTAATTGTAACTGTAATTTCCTCTATATTTCGGTAAAGGTCTTCATATTTCCTCTTCATGCAAATAGTATTACCGTATCTTTTGGGGGCCCAGATTTTTTCAAAGTATTATCCTTTCTTCTTTCCTTTCGTTCTTTCTTTTTTTCTTTCTTTCTTTCTTTCTTCCTTCCTTTCTTTCTTTATTCCTTTCTTCTCCAATTCAATTTCTACTCCCCTCTTGTTCAATGTTACGCATTCTGATTCATATAATACCTCTGGTATAATTATTTTTATTAGCGTATGGTACAAAACACAAAACAATCAACATAAACAATATACATACATACAATAGGTAACACATTACAACTGTAACAATCATGCAAGGGAAAGGGTGTTCAAATATTAATGTCTAAATTTTCTAGCCGTCTTATGGCTTCAGTAGAGGCTATTACAAACTACTGTGTTGATCCAGCGAATGCCCTACTAATACATCCAGTGACAATATGGTTCAAAGTCTGTTTACCTGCAGCACAATCGCAGGTTAGAGAAGATCGCATACCCCACTTAAACATCATTGATGCGCATCTCCCGTGGTTAGTGCCGACTCTGTTGAGAGTTACCCATGTCTTGTGGGGCAAATCAAAGCAAGCAGGCTGGTTCCAGACCTCAACGTAATTGTGGACATCAGGTGCTTGCCTTGACAACACATATTGAGGCAGGTTTAGAAAACCGATTGAAGAGTGGGTCAGTGTCCATTGATCTAACATATAGCCTACTTTCTCCTAAATGTATGAGTATAGTTATAACTCGTTTTTATCAAAGAGTATAATAGAATCATTTCTTGGTAGAAGACCTTAAAAACTATTTACCTCTACCAAACACCACAACCTCGAAAACAACTGCTACCATCATTGAAGAAAGAAAGAAAGAAAGAAAGAAAGAAAGAAAGAAAGATAAGAAGTATCTAAAGAATGTTATGGATCAGGAGACATAATTGACCGGACAGGCTGCGTGGCTCAGCGGTAACGTTCTCGCTTGCTGGGCCCTATGTTGCAGGTTCGTATCCTGTCGCAGTCAGCTGGCATTTGAGGGTGCACAAATGCGAGGGAGCCGTGTTAGTAGATATACTGGCACGTTAAAGATCCCCTTCGGGCCAAATTCCGGCACCCCGGCGTCTCTAAAAGCAGCAGTAGTTAAAAGGGACGTAAAACAAATGACATTATTATTATTATTATTATTATTATTATTACATAATCGACCTGCCGTGGGCAACATCCAACTTTGAGTTGAGGCATGTCTTTGCACGTCTGGTTGTGCATGGCTTTCACAACCCTAATTGAATTAACAAATCTTTCCATGACCCTACAGTGACGTGTGTATACAAACTATGTGGATATTTTCGATTGCTATTTACCTGAAATAAAAGTATTAATTAATTACCTGAACTAGCACCAACGGCTAGAATTCAGTTACTATGTGAAATCGTTTTGTTCTTTACTTCAAATAACATTTTCAAATAACGCACAATAGGCTGTTACAACCCCTTTAAAATAAAAAGTAAAAATGTATCGTAGTATCATCTTGTCATTCTTCAAATTCGATGTGCATAGAATGCCGATGGTATACTAATAAATGGAGTCCCATGTAGACCAGTCGTGGCATCTAATGGAGAAGTATCGAACATGATAATCATAACAGGGGGAGTGCATTCTAGCGGCCATAAACATAAACTTTTCAATAAAATCTGTAAGTTAATCTGTTGGTCGGCGTACAGTTCGCCATGATAATTCACTTTTTTGTTCCTAGATGTCTCGTGAAAATCTTCTGGCGAATTTTGTTTTAATTATATATTTTCCATCGTACTATGCACAATATAACGATTAATTTTAAAACGTCTGAGTCATTACAAAACGATAAATATAAAGAAAATCAAGCAAAAACCTAACTCCGATTGGGTTTGAACCTTAACCATAAGATTGATAGGCTAACGCTTTACCACGGAGCCAAACGTGCGAACGGACATTAACCGATATCAAATGAGTTACATAGAACGTGTTAGCAATTAATGATTTACACTAAACGATTTCATCAGTGGAGTATATTATTTCAATATGAAGCATTTCATACAAAGTGTATTTATTTGTTATCAGTACGCTATATTGCAGGCAATACTCAAATTAGTGAAATATAAGTCAGGCACAAGATATCCGCTGCCATCTTGCCTTGTACTGAGAGGGCTCAGTTTTTAAAAATCACTTCTGCACTATAGAATTACAAAATAAACTTTTAATTTCGAACGTGCCTCTTCCTTTAGAACAGTTAAAACGAATCTCGGCTCGATAATCGGAACTGGTGGGTCCCATGATATGGATTATAATGTTTGCATAATTCTCACGGCCGCCATCCCGAAATGGTACGGCGGATGACCTTGTAGTTTGGTCACAAGTCGCGTCCTATATGAAGGTATGTTTGGTAGAGATCGGATGATTTGGTTAGTCGTTATTTGATTTTACGTTTTGAACGTTTGAGTGGCCGCCATTCTGTTTTGGTAAAGATGGCGGCGATATAAAACATGACACTGAGGTGCCCTTTGCTAGTTCTACCTATGTACCAAATTTTGTTCAATTCGGTTTCACCGTGTTTGAATTGATAGCGGGGGGGGCAGACATTCAGAGTACACACACACACTCACACACACACACATACACACACACACACACACACACACACACACAGACAGACACACAATTTTTCGCCCTGTGTTGATCTCATAAGTCTACTTTCATTTTTTGCAAAAATCGAAAGTAGGCTAAAATAATGGGAATCTCCCCGATCAAACTCAAGATTTTCGAGGCCATAATAATAATTTTAATTGCTTCAATTCCCCTTTGATATTATTTAGGAGACGCGGATATACCCGAATTCAGTCCTAGAAAAGGAGTTTCAACAAGCTTGTAATTATTGAAGGAAAAATTCATGGGAAAAGGTCTATTGGCAGAGGAAGAAACTCTTGGCTCAAGGATATCCGAATATTACATTTTTGCATATTGAAGAGGCCTTTCATTCAGCTTTACGCACGTCATCCTCCGTTCGGAGACGACGTCTTAAGAGGAAGTAGAGTAAAACTACTGTCATGGGTCTCTCATTTTAGTCACCCCCAAATGGCGACAGTCTGTGACGGGATTCGATCTCAATACTTCCGCCCTGGAAGACAAGAGTCTTACTGACTATACCACTCAGGAGGCCCTAATTACTTCATTTAGCGAGATGAGCAAACATGAGGTCTTCTTTATTCCTACCTAAACTAATTACTCATACAAATATTGCATGTTAAATTCTTTGAAAATGAGTACATGAATATATTATTTACAAAGTGTCTGTACATTTAAATTCTTAATAATTACTTATTTTAGAGAATTGGGGCATCTTGGTCATTAGCGCTGTGTACTGGGATCTGTGTTGATTTTTTTTTGATAACGTGTGCTTCTATGATGATAGTAAAAGTGTGTGCAACTGTATGATAAGGAACCATTTTGTTCGTGAGAATGTAAAAATACCTTAGGTAAAACTACAATCAGGATGACTGCTGTGAGCATCGAGATTTAAACCTTTTATCTCTGGTCATTAGCTCTAACTTGTAAAGAAGGTGCGTGACACAACACGTATGGGTACGCTGCTTAGTATTGTATACACAGAATTTAATCTACGGCTGCCAGGGTATAAATCTCTGTAGGCTACAATGGTAGTTGTTGTAGTTTCCGTTGTTGATCCCGTTTTATTTAGATGAGGAGCACACAAAGTGCACTGTAACGTGAAATGCACTACGCTCGTACCGAAAACTGTCCTCTTCCTTCACCTGTTATCGTCTACACCAGAGCATCGCAGAGTGAACTACACAGTGCAATGTTTGCACCAGAGCTGTCACTCTCTTTCAACCGGAATTGTCTATAGGCTACCAGAACTCCACAGAGTGCACTGTGTCATGCACTGCACTTTCCTCCAGTATAAGAACAGTCCCGCCCCCACGCCCACCTTCGCCTAGACCAGAGCTTCACATACTGCACTGCACTTTGCTCGAGTATAATAACCGTCCCGCCCCCACGCCCACCTTCGCCTAGACCAGAGCTTCACATGGTGCACTGCACTTTGCACGAGTATAAGAACAGTCCCGCCCCAACGCCCACCTTCGTCTAGACCAGAGCGTCACATAGTGCACTGCACTTTGCACGAGTATAAGAACAGTCCCGCCCCCACGCCCACCTTCGCCTAGACCAGAGCTTCACATAGTGAACTGCACTTTGCACGAGTATAAGAACAGTCCCGCCCCAACGCCCACCTTCGCCTAGACCAGAGCGTCACATAGTGCACTGCACTTTGCTCCAGTATAAGAACTATCCCGCCCCCACGCCCTGCTTTGCCTAGACCAGATCTTCACATAGTGCACTGCACTTTGCTCCAGTATAAGAACTGTCCCGCTCCCAGGCATACCTTTGCCTTTACCAGCCTGTCCGGCCCCCACGACCACCTTCACCTAGACCAGAGCTTCATATAGTGCACTGCACTTTGCTCGAGTATGAGAACTGTCCCGCCCCCACGCCCACATATCCCCTTACCAGAGCTTCACATAGTGTACTGCACTCTGCTCGTCTATAAGAACAGTCACGCTCCCACGCCCACCTTCATCTAGTCCAGAGCTTCACATAGTGCACTGCACTTTGCTCCAGTATAAGAACTGTCCCGCCCCCACGCATACCTTTGACTTTACCAGGCTGTCCCGCCCCCACGGCCACCTTTTCCTAGACCAGAGCTTCACATAGTGCACTGCACATTGCCCAAGTATAAGAACTGTCCCGCCCCCACGGTCATTTTTGCCTTTACCAGAGCTTCACATAGTGCACTGCACTTTGCACGAGGATGAGAACTCTCCTGCCCCCACGCCCGCCTTGCTTTACCAGAGCTTCACATAGTGCACTGCACTTTGCTCGAGTATAAGAACTGTCCCGCCCTAACGCCCACTTTCACCTAGACCATAGCTTCACATAGTGCACTGCACTTTGCTCGAGTATGAGAACTGTCCCGCTCCCACGCCCACCTTCACCTAGGCCGTAGCTTGACATATTGCACTGCACTTTGCTCGAGAATGAGAACTCTCCCGCCCCCACGCCCACCTTCACCTAGACCATAGCTGCACATAGTGCACTGCACTTTGCTCGAGTATAAGAGCTGTCTCGCCCCCACGCCCACCTTCACCTTGACCATAGCTTCACATAGTGCACTGCACTTTGCTCGAGAATGAGAACTATCCCGCCCCCACGCCCACCTTCACCTAGACCATAGCTTCACATAGTGCACTGCACTTTGCTCGAGTATGAGAACTGTCCCGCCCCCACGCCCTGCTTTGCCTGGACCAGAACTTCACATAATGCACTCCACTTTGCTCGAGTATAAGAACTGTCCCGCCCCCACGCCCACCTTTGCCTTTACCAGAGCTTCACATGGTGCACTGCACTTTGCTCGAGTATGAGAACTGTCCTGCCCCCACTCCCACCTTGCTTTACCAGAGCTTCACATAGTGCACTGCACTTTGCTCGAGTATAAGAACTGTCCCGCCCCCACGCCCAGCTTTGCCTTTACCAGAGCTTCACATAGTGCCATGCACATTGCACGAGGATGAGAACTCTCCTGCCCCCACGCCCACCTTGCTTTACCAGAGCTTCATATAGTGCACTGCACTTTGCTCGAGTATAAGAGCTGTCTCGCCCCCACGCCCACCTTTGCCTTTACCAGAGCCTCACTTAGTGCACTGCACTTTGCTCGAGTATGAGAACTGTCCCGCCCCCACGCTCACCTTTGCCTAGATCAGAGCTTCACATAGTGCACTGCACTTTGCTCGAGTATGAGAACTGTCCCGCCCCCACGCCCACCTTTGCCTTTACCAGAGCTTCACATAGTGCACTGCTCTTTGCTCGAGTATGAGAACTGTCCAGCCCCCGCGCCCACGTTTGCCTTTACCAGAGCTTCACATAGTGCACTGCACTTTGCACGAGGATGAGAACTCTCCTACCTCCACGCCCACCTTGCTTTACTAGAGCTTCACATAGTGCACTGCACTTTGCTCGAGTATAAGAGCTGTCTCGCCCCCACGCCCACCTTTGCCTTTACCAGAGCTTCATTTAGTGCACTGCACTTTGCTCAAGTATAAGAGCTGTCTCGCCCCCACGCCCACCTTCGCCTTTACCAGAGCTTCACATAGTGCACTGCACTTTGCACGAGGGTGAGAACTCTCCTGCCCCCACGCCTACCTTGCTTTACCAGAGCTTCACATAGTGCACTGCACTTTGCTCGAGTATAAGAGCTGTCTCGCCCCCACGCCCACCTTTACCTAAACCAGAGCCTCGCATCGTGCACTGTGCATTTCTACACTGTGTGACGCTTTACACTCGTGTGATTTCCGGCGTGGTTGATGCTTTGTTTAAGGAACTTGAGACAGGGAAGTCATCAGTCCTTTGTGTGTGTGTTGAACCTATTGACCTATGTTATTTTGGAATGTGTGTCAATATGTGTACTAGAAACTGGGACTAGAATTAGAAAGAGGATAGGGGTGGTACTAGCCCAAGTGGCTGATGGGCAGGATATTCTTAACGTCCCTACTTAAAACAATAACAACCTTTTCTTATTGATAATTTTATATCACGTACAATATGACGAACTGAATGGAGCTTTGCAGACAGGCCCTGTTAGATGAGTCAGTCTGCAATTGTAGAACCTTCCCTGTTTTTATTTTTCAGAAACAGTTCTCTTACCAGAGGCAATCACGCCTGACCTCCAGGTTGCCCCTTAATGTCTGCAAAGAGAAGCACGTACTTTGAGGGAATTACCGTGTATTCTATGACATAAGTGATTGCAATGTTTTGTTCTGCATTTAGAAAAGTTACCTTCACTCTCAAAGTAAATATTATTTATGATATTTTGCACCCACTCATGTCAGAGAATAGCCAGTAATCCCTTCGAAGAATGTGTTTCTCGTTGCATACATCAAGGGACAACTTGATTTATCAGATGAAAATTCTACACCATTGTCGCCGGGATTCAAATAGTGGCGGTCCGGGAAAAATGAGAGCGATTAAGTCAATCCACCATCCTTCTCCCCTCATAAACCTGCGTTATTATGGTACCTATGCTGGTTTATGTAGATACATCTGGGAATGAAGTGATCACAGAGAGGACTATAAAGTAAATTTACAAATACTGTATGACTTTCAAAGGTTCAGATAGCTCGAAGCGAACATGGCAATAGCCACGTTTACTTAGGTGTATATTGAATCTGTCTAATAACCTGTGTTTCTGCGGTGACTCTGATATTATATGAAGCTGTAATTATTAGGGTGGAAGATGTGATAGGTGCTCTGGGACTTGAAATAAGGCTATTTCGGCATTTGCATGGAAGTAGTGTGAAAACCTCGGGAAGGAAACCAAACTCAGGATAACTTCTATCAGTGCTGGGATTCGAACCTCTAATCTCCGGACTTGGTAAAAGTCTCCATCGTGGCCATGGTAAGTGATTTACAGCGCATGACTACGCATTGAACTGAATATAGCACCCGATGCCACTCTTTCGACTTAGCACTCGAATCACACTTATAATACTGTAACATTTCGTTTGCAATGAGAAAGAAAACTATGTTTTCCATTAACACTGAAAGCCACGAGACCATCCAATAAGCAAACTTTGTTATGGATGTCTCTACCTACAGATTTGGAAATCATTGAACAGGCTGAGGACGGGGATTTCACGCTGCAAGAACAATCTCAAGAAATATAACATGCTTGTCAGCAATGATGAGCTCTGCGACTGCAGAATGTTTCAAGATCCAGAACAGCTGCTGATCTGCCTTAAGATGGAGGACATATGTTCAAAAGACGATCTTATGGCTGCAAATACTAATGCTGTAACTGTTGCTACTGACTGGCAAAATGTAATTTGATTTGGACACGGAAATTAAAATAAATAAATAAATACCTACAGATTAAGGTCACCCATGAGTGAATATTTGACATTCTAATCCCATTGAGACAATTTTTAAAAAAATCTTATACCACAAATCAATGACAGTGTAAGTATCTTAAATTGTTTGGATATAACGGCAAAATTAATTGCAACCAAGATGAAGGTAATTGGCGTTACAAGTTTATTTATTCATTACTATTTTGCCTCATACTTCGTCAGTGTGTTCTTCGATACACAGGGCTTTAAAGTGGTCATGCTACTTAGGCCTTCAAGACCAAACCAAACCCCGATTCACTAAAGCCTAGACCTACCAAGCAACCTCTGCCCAGCAATTTGGCCTGCAGTTTATGGAGTAACGCGTGGTGAGCGCGTCGGGTCCGCTCGTCCGTTAATCTTAGTCTACGTGACCAGGGCGCTGCCTCACTGTCAAAGAGCACCTTAATTGTCCTCACGAAGCTGAGTTCAACCCGTTCCAGCCCTCACGTCAGCCCTGACGGAGCCAGGAATCGAACCCGTGTCTTCCGGCAGCAAGGCAGGCGCGCTACCCCAACACCACGGTGCTGGCTTCTTAGGTCTTTCGGTTATAAAAATTAGGTGATAAACGTACTAAGCGAATTTACTGAGTTCATTGTTTTTAAGGTAACCGGCAAGTGAGAAGCAGCGGAAGAAAGCAGCTTCATATATTTAACAGTGTACATCACAATTTATTTCAGATATTTCCTTAACATGTTTCTGAAATGTAAATGACACTTCTGCAATTATATGTAGCCTTTAGGGGTTCAGTACGCTGTATCTTGTGGTTGTCAAAACAACAGTGTAAATGTTCGTACAAAGACTTAATTTTTATTTAATTTTCAGGTACAATTTTCTTAAACCTTATTGGGTGAATCTAAATGAAATTTGATATGATGCTTTGAACCTAAGTTTTATATGTGTGGTAGTAAAATTATTCAGAAATCTCAATTGTTTGTTGAAAACCAGACTGACAACCACTAATATATTTACGCATTATTTAACAATTAAGATATGATTCACTAAAATACACCCTCTATCTGAAAAGTTCGGTGAATGGGTCCTTATTACGAACGGATTGTTGGCTTACCTGAAACAGCCGTTACTATCCTTCGAAGTAATCACCGTGGATGGTTATGCACTTTTTAGAACGGCTGTACAAGTCTGGCATAGTATTCCTGAGGGATAGCCTTCGGTTGGGTCGTCACATTACGTTGGATGTCCGAAATGTCCGTAAGCCTCTGGCCTTTCAGGGCTTTTCGGCGACCCTGGACCCCGATACCCCATACTTTGACGCTTGCCTTTGAGGTCGTGCCTCAGGCACCAGGTCTCGTCACCCGTGACGATGGTTTCCAGGACCATTCCATTCCATAGAATATTCGCCCTTCTCACTGCAACCCGTCGAACAGGTGTGCACGTTAGGTTGCATAAATTCACCCTGCTCACTGCCGCCCGTCTATCAGGTGTGCAAGGCAGGTTGCATAAATTCATGCTTCTCTCTTGCTTTCAATTTAGAGTTTTGACGACCCAAACTGAAGGCTATTCCTAAAGAAGACTATGCCAGGAGTTTCCAGGACTTGTGCAGTCGTTCTCAGAAGTGCATAACCATCCACGGGGATTACTTCGAAGTGCAGTAACGGCTGTTTCAGGTAAGCCAACAATCCGTTCGTAATATAGACGCAATCACCGAACTTTTCAGACAGAGGGTGTATGATCTAAACTTACCAGGGCAACCATTTTCACTACAGAGGCTCAAGTCATGTTACAAAAATATGTGTGCAAAAATCTGTTGAATGTTTGCCAAGTAGTTTCTGAGAAAATGGAATTGTAAAATGGAAAAACAATTAATTTGAAAAATATGTAAGTGTTTCTATGAAAATGGCTACTGGTTTATTGACAACCACAAGCTACAGCATACTGAAACCTTGTACATATAACTGCAGAAGTGTCATTTACATTTCAGGAAAGCTTTAAGGAAATATCTGAAATATTTTGTGATATTGGCTACACTGTCAAATATAGGAAGCTGATTCACAATTCCCGGTTCTCTAAAACTCTACTCTAAAACTCTCTCCATGACAAACTCTATTTAGCGTGCTTTGGGTACCAAGGTTTATTTTCATAATTTCTGCTCAACAAGGAGCATTTTATGGAAATACAAACACAAGAAAAGTAAAGAGCGATAAATCAGCAAAACTAACATTAATTCTTTTCTGGCTCAATCATGGAGCCCTAATAAATCTACTTCTCTCTCATCATTTGCCATTCTGACACATAAAATATTACATACCCAGACCCCGTTATATCTCTACAATGCCTTTACACTATTGCATTCTGTTCATAATCGAGAAAATAGATACACAAAATTAACACTTCCGATTCCTATACACCGAACCATGAAGTTCAATAAATATTTTGTTTGCACCACCTCACGCCTCTTCAACACCTTCGATTTATATAATTTCGTCAACATTGCAAGCACTTCAGCTCTCAAAAGACGTCTTTCATCCTGCTTCTTGGAGCAGTATAGCTCTCACATCTGATTACTGCATTATGTTAAAATACTATTATTACTTCAATTATAACATCAGGACGATAGCTGACAACCTGTCTACTTTAATAGCGTTTCTAGTATATGGTGTTTGATTTTCGGGCTGATAGTCTGTATGCACTATTTTGTATATATTTTTTCCATTATTATTATTATTATTGTATTTTTACTGTCTTTCTGTTACTATCGTTGTTAGACTACTATTATTATTTATATTGTGAATGTAAGTGAAATGTTTTATTTTTATAAGCCCTAATCTTATTTTATGTAGGGCGCTACTGTTAAGGAGCTCTTAAGTTCTAAGTGTTGCCGTGAAACTAAAATCAATCAATCAATCTGCTCTTCTTTTCTCCACCTTCCTCTTATCTTGTAGGCTAACCTTTTTTTTTCAGTAGTAAAATGTTAACAAGTATTTATTTTTTCGAAGTTGTGAGGAAGTAGTGGGCATGAGGTTCTAAGACCTGTGTTATTTTGGTGTCTGTAGTAGTGTCTGTATTTATAACTCAGGTGTGGATAAGGAAATATCCCGGCATTAGCCTGGAGTAGAAATATGAAACCACGGGAACATCACTTCAAATATGGCTGAGGTGAGAATCAAATCTACCTTTCTTGTGTCACGATCCAAGACCACAATGGGGAGATGTAGCAAGTCCTGAGATCGAAGATTCGTATCCTAGGACTAACAGCGGCCATCCTTACTGTAGATTCTTCCGAGAGTGGTCACGTTTCAAATACTCAAACCATGTTTGAACGAAGCACACCTAGTTTTTAGATCTAGTTCTATTGACCGCCGTCTTAAGTTAGGAACCATCCCGGCATTTGAATGGAGTAGCTGTTAGCTTTGAGGACCACTTAGATCAGCTGAAGTGGGAATTAAACCCATATTTTCTTAGTTTTCCCTCATGAGGCTGAATGTTGCCCATTCTATCCCTTAGATTAGAATTATTAAATGTCTTGACAAATCGAGAACCTAACCCCAAAAACGTTTACGAAGCCCCTGATAATAGGCAATAAGCCTTACTTGGTTCCCTGTAAGATAGTCTGCCCCTTGTGTCTGGAACCGGTAAACTTGCAGACTTAAAATTCCTAGTATACATTTGTGTTCCATGAGGGAACGGAGCAGAAATCTTAACTTTTGCAAAAAATATTTTGACTGAGTGGTGGTGGTGGTGGTGGTGGTGGTGATGGTGGTGGTGGTGAAGGCCATAAAACACGAACGACCTAATAATTGTAATATATCGATGAAAGGATCTTGACTGAAAGAATAATATGCTTTTGTAAGAAAATGATGGCAAAATGGTGATGGGATGAAGTAAAATAAATATTATTTTGTGAACCACTACCCTCTCAGCCTCTATTTTGGTTGCCGTGGAAGTTAAGACCTCAAAAATCTCAGTTATAATATTGCTGCTTGAGGGTTTTCTTTTCGTTTCTACGCTTTGTTTCAGAAATATTGAACACAATGTTCAGTTAAAGTTGCTAATTAATAATTACTCAGAAGTTCCAGTAAAAATTTCTGATGTTTTTCAGTCAGATGGAGTAATTCGTTTGTGTCGTCGGTGCTGTGCGAGGAACTCTTATATTCTTGTGACCTTTTCTGAAATTATAGCGCATTCGGACCAATTTCCTTTTGCCTGTACCATTGTTTTGTAAGAAACAAGTAGTTCCGTGACGAACTAAACTGCCTATTGTCATATATACTACTTATGTTAATTGTCTCTATCAACATACAAAATTTCAGTTTGATTGCTGTAATAGATTCGTAGATATTGAGAACCGTCTAAATATTTCACATGGCCGTCATATTGGATTTTTATACATGTAGGCTTTAGAGTAATGCTCTATTACGTGAATATAATTGTGTAGGTGTATTATTCAAACTTCAATCGCATGATTACGACACAAGAAATAAAAACGAGATTTTAAAATTTTGAACAGCCACCATCTTGTGGTTATGATTACAATTGAAATACATTACATGCCAGTGGATTAAAATTAGTACTCTATAAGGATATCCCGGACCAAGTTTCACTGTGTTCGGATGGTTAAACCACGAGAAATGTCTATTTAAATATTTAATTTTGCGTCGCCGACATGTTGGATTTGTGCTCACCAGGTTATTGAAAGTTCCATAGGAGAACTTATGTGTATAACCTCTATCAATATACAAAATTTCAGTTTGACTTCTGTCATAGATTGATAGTTATTGAGAACTGTCTAAATATTTTGGAGGGTCGCCATGTTGGATTTTAATATATGTAAGCCATAGAATTATGTACTCTAGATGAGGATTATTGCGCAGGTTCATTATTCAGACGTTGAATTCGATTGCATGATTAGGACACAAGAAATAATAACTTAATTTTAAAATTTTGCACAGCCGCCATATTGAGGTTATGCAAACAATTGAGCTAAATTATATGCCATTGCATTTCAATGTGTATAAACATTTGCCGTACCAATGGCACGGACGGGGTCGGCCCAAATAGTATTATGACCTTACCGAGCTTCATTGAAATCACTCCAGCCGTTTAGATTGTATTAGGGGGGGGGGGCACACACACACACACGGACGCACACTCACGGACAAAAGGTGATCTCATAAGCCTATTTTTTCATAAATGAAAATAGGCTAAAAACGAGATTTTACTATTTCGCACAGCCGCCTAATTGTGGTTATGAAAACAATTGAAATGCATTAGATGTAAGTGGATTGACATTTTTATAAGCATCTACCGTACCAAGTTTCACTCCGCTCATATGGTTAAATCGCTAGAATATCTATTTAATTTTTCAAGTTTGCTTGGCCACCATGTTCGTTTTGTACTTAACAGAGTTTTGAAAGTCGCATTGGTGAATTTCTAGTAGTTCCCTTTATCGAAGTACAAAATTTCTCGTTGATATTAGTAATAGTTTCGGAGATTTGGAATGCCGGTGAAATATTTCGCACAGCCGCCTTGTTGGATTGGTGAGAGGTAATACATTTTGAAGAGCACGGTCGGGGTCGGACGGAATAATACTATGACCTTACTGATTTTCATTGGAATCGCTCGAGTCGTTTATATTTTATTAGAGTGGGGACACACACACACATATACACACACACGGACAGAATGCGTTGTCATAAGGCTTTTCTTTTATAAATGAAAATAGGCTAGGCTAAAAATCTAAGTGCTGCGTAAAATACGAGTACATAAATAAAATAAAATAAATAAATAGCCTTACAAATCCCATAAGGGCTATGGCCTCCTGCTTTGCAGGGAATTGCTCAGTTTTAACTCATCAGGTGAGCAAGTCCTGAGGAGCATTCGGGGTTATTCTTTCTGATTGGGCCTTCTATATAGATGTGCAGCTGATTAAAGATTAAGTAAATTATATTACGATGGCATAAAATTCGCTACAACAATCTTCATTTCTGAGTCTGGCGATATCAAGGCCTCAAATATCCATTAGTATTACGGAAATCATAATAGCCATCAATTAATATCTGGGAGCTTCCCATTGCCACTAAGCACAAAGCTTACCCTGTCTAAGCACTTGAACAATGACAGAAACTGCGAAGTCTTCACTCTTCAGTAAAATCTACGTATATTGAACCGTTTCAAATAGGTCTTTTTAAAATGCAATACAAAACCTTACCGGTGGAGTTTTAACATCTAGTTTGGATGCAGATACCTATACACGTTCTTTAACATCCCACAAATCATTCACTATATTGTGCACATGTGGTCCCGGAACGAATTAATAAGTGTTTCGCAAGATAGTTGAACCTTTTGAATTCCTTGTGATGCAGTAAGGTTATTTTCCCTAGTGAACACGATGATGTTTCCTCAAATTAGAGCGCGAGACAATGTTCCATTAGTTCTGTCCGCCATGCAAATGACTTCTCACATGTGCTACAAGTGTATTACTTCACTCCAGTATGAACAACAGTGTGCTTCTTGAGGTCACAGCTCTGTGAGAAGCCTTTATTGCACACCAGAGATATGTACCGCTTTGCTGCATGCCCACTGAACGGTGTCTTTCTAGTTGATGCATTGTTTTATTGGTCACTGCATGCGAGTCTCCCTAGGTCTT
Organism: Meconema thalassinum; assembly: GCA_946902985.2. Classification (NCBI taxonomy): domain Eukaryota; kingdom Metazoa; phylum Arthropoda; class Insecta; order Orthoptera; family Tettigoniidae; genus Meconema; species Meconema thalassinum. Next base: position 329,607,046 of record OX336393.1, read on the forward strand.
TCCACTCCTGCCTCATCTTCGCTGTTCTTGTCCATTGTTTTCCTCCCCATTTTACGAACCAGTCTGCCCATCTGATTCTTTGTCTCCCAACGTTTCGTCTTCCTGTTCTTGGGTCCCACATCGTCATTTTGTACGTCCATCGGTTAGGATCTAATCTCGCTACATGTCCACCCCATCTCCATTTGATCTGGTCTGCTGATGTCATAGCGTCTTTCATGCCGGTTCTCCTTCTTAAATCTTCGTTCCGTATTCTATCTCTCAATGAGACATGAAGTATCTTCCTTTCCATTTTCCGTTGACATCTCTGGATCATTTGTCTTTGTTTCGATGTTAATGCCCAAGTTTGGCAACCATATAGTAACACCGGTATAACGCATTTTTCCAGAACTTCAGCCTTTAAAGTGTGTTTTTGGGTCTTGTCAGCCAGTATAAACTTTAGGGACCAAAAGCTCTTCCATGCTTGTCCTATTCTTCGTTTGACCTCTTTCTCTGAACGACTTGAAAATGACATGTTCTGACCGAGATATACATATTCTTCAACATATTCCAGTGTTTCTCTGTTCACATTAATTGGGGCTTCTAACGCATTGGTCATCAGCTTCGTTTTCTTCGGGTTCATTGTAAGGCCCACTTCTTTACTTGTTTTGTCTAATTCTTTTATCATTTGTTCCAGCTCTTTCGCTGATTCAGCCACCAAAACAATGTCGTCTGCGAACCGTAAATGGGTTAGTCTTGTCCCATCGATTCTGATGCCATATTTTTCTTCCCAGTCTAGTTTTCTAAACTGATTTTCCAGCAAACAGGTGAATAATTTTGGTGAGAAGGGGTCTCCCTGTTTTACTCCCCTTTCTATCATGATGTTACATCCTTCTCTTTCTGTCTTTATTCTGGCTTGGTTACCGTCGTAGAGTTTGCCAAGGAGTCTAACGAATTTGTTTGGGATGCCTTGTTTTTCCAGTGCTTCTAAGACGCTTCCCTGTTCTACGGAGTCAAATGCTTTGTTGTAATCCACAAATGCGATATACACCTCTAGATTAAATTCCTGAACTTTCTCCATGAGTTGATTTATTGCTTGCAAGTGGTCTGATGTACTGAAACTCTTTCTGAATCCTGCTTGCTCTATCGGTTGCTGTTCGTCCAGTGCCTTTGTCATTCTATTGGTTAGGATCTTCATAAATATCTTGTAGAGGTTCACAATTAGGTTGATCGGTCTGTAGTTGTTTATGTCGTCCTTGGCTCCCTTTTTGTGTAGAAGTATGATAATGCTTTGTTTCCACTGCATTGGTATTTCTTCTGATGTGAGTATGTAATTAAATAATGTTGTGATGACTGGGATTAGGTCTTCTTCACCCCATTTTAGAAATTCATTGTAAATTCCATCTTCACCTGGGCATTTTTCGGTTTTCGTTTGTCGAATGGCTGCTCTTACTTCACTGGGTAGTATTGGAGGTGTTTCTTCCTCTAGGTTTTCTTCTGATGTATTCTGGTCCTGATGCAAGTTGGATCTTTGAGAGTTACTTGAGTATAGTGTCCTATAGAACTCTGTCGCTTGCGTCATTATCTCTTCTCTTGAGGCTTGTCTTTTTTCGTTGTTGTCTTTTACTCCCAGCATCCAATGTTTGCCTGGAGTTAATTCTTTTCTAATCTTCTTTATTGATTTTGTGGTATCCATGATTTCTTTTACCACTTTAGTGTTGTGTTCTCTGATGTCTCTTCGGATTTCCCTTTTTGATTGTTTATTGACTTCCGCATATTCCAGCTTTTTGTGTTCGTTTTCTATGACTTGTGATTTTAGGCGTTCTCTTTCTTCGATCAAACATTTGGTGCTATCCTTAAGTTTTATTCTATTTTTCATACTGTTTCCAGGTGTTGACGATTGTTTGGCTGAGCGGGATATGCAATTTACGAGCTCTGTATAGTGTTGTTGGACTTTTTTCTCCGTTTGTTGGTTGAAGTCTCGTAGGTTTTGTTGTAGTGCTTTTACATACTCCGCCCTGTCTATGCATCCTGGATGTGTAGTTTTGTTGTTGAAGAAGTGTCTCCTTTTCTTCTTTATTCTCACTTTCAATCGTACCATTCTGTGATCTGTGTCAAACTTCAGACCATTTATCACTTGTATGTTTTTCACCTCTGTTAGTCTATTGGTTAGGATGAAGTCTATTTCGTTTTTGATTTTCCCATTCGGAGATTTCCATGTCCATTTGCTTTCTGGGCTTTTCTTGTAAAATGTGTTCACAATTTTAAGTCTTTGTCCCAGTGCAAACTGTATTAGTCTTTCTCCTCTTTCGTTCCTTGTTCCGTATCCGTGAAGGCCCATAGGTTCTTCTTCTTCGTATTCCTTTCTTCCTACCTTGCTGTTGAAGTCTCCAATTATGAATGTTGTGTGTGCTTCGTACTCGGCTAGTGTGTCTTCGAGGAGCATATAGAAGTCTTCAATTTCTTCTTCCGTACTTGCTTCTGTGGGAGCATAGACTTGAATTATTATGAACGTGCTGTCATTTAATTTTAGGGATAATACTATGATTCTTTCTGAGATTCCCTTTATTTCTTTTATATTGTGTTTTAAATGACTTTTTATCAAAAAACCTACCCCTTTTTGTCCTTTTGTTTCCCCTATGAAGCTAAAGACATCCCCATTTGTTTTCTCTATTATGTCTTCGCCGTATTGCCTCACCTCACTGAGGCCTAATATATCGTACCTTACGTTTTCTAGTGCGTTTTCGAGTTCTATTTCTTTATCTTGGGTTCTTAAGGTTCTAACGTTTAGTGTACCAAGTATGAGTTCTTCTTCCTTGTGTGAACGTTGTTTCATCGTTGTGTTGTGTTGAATTCTTCTTCCCCGTTTTTTGAGGATAAGTCTTTCCAGTGTACCCACTGGTCATTTAACAGGATTTTCTGGTATCCAACTCTTACATTGTTATTACCCTTTTCCCTTTCTTCCCTGGCTTTCTGTCGGAGTGATGCTTGGATTTCTCTTTCTTTTATTGTGAGGTCATCATCTATGAGTACATAAGAGCCTATAATTCACAACTTGGTAACAAAGTAAATAAAGCCAGGATATTTTTCAACAAGAGAAACCCAGTTTAAACAGCAACAGTAAGTGGATGAAAGCCATGCTGAATTTTCTCCTTGGATATGAATCCGGTGTATTGCTCAGCAGACCAGAGTCTCTCCACATTTGTCACGTTAATCCAAGACGGCAATATATTGAAGTTGTGGAAAGCAAATTAGTTACAAATAACGTGTGGCAGGCTCGTTCTGTAGATGATAATAATAATAATTATAATATCGTATGGCCTCGGATGCAGGGCGCAAGCTTTGTAATTTGACAGCCAAAGGGTAGCTTCTTGTCGAATTTTGTTGTTCCTTGAAGCACTATGAAAGTCAAGGAGGTTAGATATCTAAGCTCCTTGAACACTATAGCGCTTTCTAGTAGAGAAATGAGGAACTTTGTGTTGGCGGAAACTCCCGAGATTAATTTCGCCATTATGAACAAGGCGTACTGAATGCAAATGGGTTCTTTGACATGCCAACATCGTATGACCTTCGTGTCGTCATTTTTCCCTTCTTTCAAAAGTCACTTACCACGGCCAGGAGCGAACCCGCAAGCTTGGGGTTAAGAGACCGACTCTCACCGACCGTGGCAAGCGTTCCGAGGATGAACCGCGTCGAGTGAATGACAACTTCATTCCAAGACAACAATGGTTTCTGTCGACGGACAGCACTTACATCTTCTTCAAATTGCAAGTAACGTACATTTGGCCATGGGTTTTACTTTCTATTGTTCATTCATTGATTCATTCAATTATTCCTTCTTTCTTTCTTCCTTTCTTTCTTTCTTTCTTTCTTTCTTTCTTTCTTTCGTTCTATCATTCTTTCTTTCTTTCTTTCTTTCTTTTCTTGCCACTGACAGCCGGTAGTATATGGCACGTTTCTTGGGTATTGAGCGCTCAAGTCCCGGCCAGGACGCAGCGTGAGTCCCGTCGATCATGCCAGAAATCACCCTGTAGTTGACCGCATTATTAATCCTTACGTTACTGTATATTTTACTGTGCTGAAGGCCAGTGGAAAGCATACCCCATAAATCACATCTTGCTTTTATCTTGCACTTAAGCAATTGACAGTTTTATTGGAGTGCAATTTTCCTCTCTGAACTGATTTTTTTTCTCTCCTCTTCTTCATCATGAAGGTTCTGCCGTACTAGGCATTGACCATCAGTCTATCAATGATGGTGTGAAGACACGTCCGGGATGGCGAGGCCACTGTGTTCCCGCCCTTTCACTCATATGGCGCGCAGCGTCCTACGTGGGTATGCGGAAGGGTTAGACCTCCACGGTGCTGCAGTCGCAACCAGAGCACATCCGTGATGGTCCAAACTAAGCATGTTGCATCACAATCTCTCTTCTCGCCCGTGGCCGTTCAAGCTATACACACTCAGATTGATTTATGCCTTCACGTTATAAGTCTTACTATACGCGATAAATGATTATCGATATCGCAACGCATGCCACCTCACAGATTGCAAATAAGTAAGCAAATATATAGAGTATAACTAATAATAATAATAATAATATCGTATGCGGCAGACACTCTAATAATGAACAAGAAAGGTCTAATGGGTAAATCTAGAGGCTAAAGAAAGGAAGATTTTAAGGAAAATCCTGGGTCCCATCAAAGAAAACAGCGAGTACAGAAAGCGAACCACGAATTATACAAGCACGTGGAGAAGATCAGAGACACGATTCGAAAAAGAAGGATTGCCTTTTATAGCCACGTGACACAAATGAGCCCAGGCAGGATATCAAAACGGATATTGACGTACTTTCAAGATAAGAAAACCAAAGGGGCATGTTTCACGGAAGTTGAGAAAGATCTACGTGAAATGGAAATTTCCCTTAAAGATATCCAGGAGCGTGTTCCACTTCCGGAAAAACTACGTACGCACAAAGGTTTCCAGGAAAAGCCGAAGCTGAAGACAGGGAAGGAATGGTCCCAAGAGTGAAAAGAACAATACCGGAAACGAATTCGGGAACACTGGGCGGTAGTTAGAGCTCGGAAGAAGAGACAGTTGAACTGACGTGGTCCCTAGTTGGCCGAATCGAAGAAAGAAGAAGAAAAATATCGTATGGCCTCGGATGCTGGGTGCAAGGTTTGTTATTTAACGCCCATATTGCTGCTAGCATGTCGAATTTTGTTGTTCCTTGGAGCGATATGAGAGTCAAGAAGGTTAGATATCTAAGCACCTCTTGACATTATAGCGCTTTCTAGTAGAGAAAGGAGGAACTTTTGTGCTGGCGGAAAACCCCGAGATTAATTTTGCCATCATGAACACGGCCTACTGAATACAAATGGGTTATTTAACATGCCAACAACGGATGGCATGAGTTCCACGATTTTGTCGCCTTTCAAAAATCACTTACCATCCCCAGGAGCGAACCTGTAAGCATGGGGTTGGTAGTCCGACACGATAACCACGCACTCACCGTATAACTTACTAACTATAAATATGTGTCGTTGGCCGAGTCATAGAGTAATTGACACTCTCTAGGTCATATCCGCGTCAGCGAAGAAAAGAGAGATAAGTCCTATGGCAGAAAAAAGAACACAATTATAGACTGGCTTCTTATTTACTTATTTATTTATGTATTTATGTATTTATTTATTCTTGGTTCGTTGAGGCCCCTTGGACACGTGGCTCTCAACTCTGACGAGCTTTCTTCTTAACCCAGTGTTCCTTCATCTTTGCACTAAGGGTTACTTTCCTTTCCTGAGTCCACTTCACTCCCACTCCAGGACGCAATGTTTTACTTGTCAATGCCTGGAGAGTGTCGGAAGTTCTGATCATCATTCTAAATTTATCCCTGTTCAATATATCCTTAGAATCAATTTCTAAAAATGCGAAGTCTCTTCAAACAAGTCTCGTCCATTTAGCATTTGTCCCCTTCCCACTGGTGTTGAAGATTCTTGAGGTCAGTCTCTTGTTGACCATTCTGACTGTGACCGTAGAAAATAAGTCTCCACTTTCTCATGGCTGATGTTATGATCTCCAAATGTTGGTAAAGCTCATTGTTATGCCTGATTCTGTATTCACCTCCCTCTTTATTGGGAACCATTATTTTCCTCAAGATCTTTCGTTTTTTCAGTTCCAAATTCCTGAGTTGTCCCTTTATGGCCATGTTCAAGCATTCTGAGGCATACAGTACTGAAGGTCTTACTTCGGTTTCGTAGCGTCTAAGTTTGAGGTGAAGGGAAGGGGATTTGGACTTGTAAATATATTTATTTAGTTATTTATTTATTTATTTATGGTACACACCAGGGCTCAGTGTGCGCCCCAATAACAGTGCACCTACACAGTAAATTACAGCATCAGGTGTTTCTACATTATTAAGTCATAATATAATAAGTACAATTCTTATCGCTAGGAATTTCACATAGATTTCAAATACAGGGTCTTTATATACCGGTTGAGTCTTCCGCCCCCTTTTTTTTAACTTTTCGGCCACACTTCCAACGTCTGATGCCAGCATGGTCGACAGTTTCCCGTCTGTAGCCACAATGACCCTAAACGACTTTACAAGATACATGACGACATGGAAACAAGACCTTTACAAAAACATGTGTGCGACAATTGACTGCATGAATCCATCAAACTGTCATACGGGCATATACAAAGAACATGCCGATTATACTGTTTCAGTTGGATACGAAATTAACGCTGGGTACGGTGGCATAGCGATCAAAGACGTGAATGAACCTTCGAAGCGGAAAGCAGTATCACATCTCATACGCTTTCAGGCAAGGTGAAGGGAGCAATGGTCCAAGTGCGTAGAAGGTAACGGTCCTACTTTTGGGAGGTGGGTTCGAATCCCACCACCGCTAAATATTTTATGCGCTTTTTCTTTGGGGATCTAATACAAGATGATGATGATGGTGATAGTTGTTTTTAGGGGCCTAACATTTAGGTTATCAGCCCCTAATGGTCTGGGGGTTCATGTAAAATAAATGATATTCAAAGAGGCACATTGTCGATCCACGCGCTTTATAGATTTCTGTACGTTGTGCCTAATACATTTCTTGTAACGCTATTATGAGTAGCGTTGTCAGGTACACGCGCTACGCCAGTAACGGCTCACTTGCCGGCTGCCGTGCACGCATATGTACGGCAGAATACGGTGCTTAAAATCAGTACCGTGAATTTACACTCACCATGTTTAGAGTACATACTGAAAATGTTCCCCATCCACTGACAAACATAATCGGCGTCTGCTTATGAAGTTTCCTGTTACTCCACTTGATTTTGCTTCAGTAAGGAAATTATGACCTTAAGGTCTATTTGCATTGTTTTATTGTTCGATTTATAGGAATGGGTCTCCCTGGAAATTTCACTCGAAACATTTGTCTTTTGTACCTGGAAACGTACGCGTCATGGTGTAATAGTTAGCATGCCTTGTTACAACCCCGGTGGACCAGGTTCAATTCTAGGCACTGCCAAGAAATTGAATTCTGGTTGGAGGCACTGAAACAGTATCGTTAATATGTGATTCGCCCAAGTGAAGTCAATTTTGCTGACTCGAACCGGGCCAGTGGGCTACGCGAGTTTGCTTTACTACGAAACAACTGATGTTGAGGTTCATCCCATAACACAGACGTCAGGTCTGTTATGTTCTTTTTAAAAGGTAGAGACGTTAATGAAAGGCGCGGCACGGCGTTACAAAACAAAAGTAAAGGAGAATTACGAAACAAAAGGATGGGTTGGCAGGAGATTAATCTGCGCCCGGAGGCAGGTCCATACGAGGGGAAGGCTACCTGGCAGGGACCACCCCATCTCATCGTTCATGTTTGAGCAGCCAGGCGTGCATTTCCCGGGTAATTAATTCATTGCGTGTGAGTTATGAATGATGAAAGAACATTATGTCAGATTTCAAGTTGAACTCATTTCATGGTTCATGTAAAGGTCCATCATGCGTAGCCCAAATTATGTTGAGTGAGGTTACGTTACTTATGAAACAAAACATTGTGTGTTGCGTTTCCGATGATGGATGCTAGCTCGAATTCCATGACGTAATCTGAAAACAAGATTATTATAATCAAGGGTTATTGATGGTAGACTACTCTGAAATCGGGTAAAATTCTTGTGTAAATATTACTTTCTCGATAGCTTCTTAGAACCAGCTCCAACACGATAGCTCTGTCCGTATGGTTGCACTTACTTACTCCAATATGAGAGGTTCAATTAACGGTTATTTCTACACTAGCAGTAGAGCCCGGCTTCACCCGGTGGGTTTATTTGTTTTATGGATGATAATGAATACTACTACAGAGCTGGCACATTATACCTGAACTAACAGGAAAAAAATATATATAACATTTTGTGCTGGTGGTGGTGGTTGTAGTGGGGGTGATAAGTAGTACAGTATAATGGACGTAACATTCAGGTCAATTTCCCGTAAAGATAGGCTAATAATGATAAAAATGAATAGAGAAACGGCTATTTTCTAACTACAGCACAGACACATGTTATTTGCAAACAAATTTTAAAAAAATTAGTAGAAAGAGGAATAAGTGAAATAAAAGACAATGCCTAGGGCCTATATCTCATTGGCTGTTAGAAATGTAGAGACCAATAGTGTCGTCTTTTGTCGCATAGCGCCGTAGGAAAGTAATCACAACACTTTGGAAAACTTCGGCTGTCCCGAGCTACTGAGGTAGCATAGTATTATTTATCGCCACATAGAGCTCAACTACCCGACTGCAGCAATGTAATAGCCAATCAGAGCAGATCAGAAACTGACGAAGTGTCACGTCACGTTGTTGTTCTGTGTCGTGTACAAAGAGGATATAGGCCTATGCGAAGTAACTTCGCAACCCGTAAATTTATAATCTTAAATACACGGTATAACAAAATAATCCATCTCCAAATCATCCATACTGCAAGTTTTGAGGTTATCAACAACGCCTCGGTGCACAAGGAATAAACGAATGCCATTGTATTATTACTCCTAGCAGTCGTTAAGACTCGGTTCACTAACTGGCTGGTATAGAGCGCAGCTCGCATCTAGAGAGCTGTGGCACTGCAGGATAAAATTCTCGACTGCCGACTACCGTCTACCGACTGCCAGCTACCAGCTACCAACTGCAACTGCATGTTGTGAATGGTGCCAATAGTATACACGGGGACGATCGCGACTGCCGACTGAGAACTACTACGGACTGCCGACTGCGCATTGTGGAGGGGCCTTATTAGAGCAACGAAGTTTCAATTATTGCAAGTAGTCGGTGTTAATAAAATGAATACCTACGTTGTTTGGAGTGTTTGCTGATGTAATTACAAAATGCTGGGGTACATTATAAACTATGGTTTGAACGCCACTGCTCAAATCCTGGGTGCCAATTTGCACTTCGAATAGGAAGAGATTAGGAGGTGATAAGGACAGAGAGTTATAACTATACCCTTACATTTAGGAGAAAGTAGGCTGTATGTTCTTTCCTGAACATATTGTTCCTTAATGTTAATGATAATAATGAATAGGGAAACGGCTATTTTTGTTCAGTAAGTCGGTAGAACAAGCGCTCCCAAACTGCTCTATCCGCATGCGCTGGCGTTATGGTTAGTGATACGTACACCGTTTCACCTATCTGATCCAAAATTTGTATACTTAGCCTTTGGAACCCTGCGAGTAACACTGTCTACGTGAAATTTATGACAGACCAGTCCATTCCCTGCATTTAGGCCCTTTGGGACAAATCTACACCGTTTCACCGATCTGAACCAAAATTTGTATACTTGCCCTTTGGAACCCTGCGAGTAACACTGCCTACATGATATTTATGACAGACCAGTCCATTCCCTGCATTTAGGCCCTTTGTCACAAATCTACACCTTTTCACCAATCTGAACCAACATTTGCATACTTACCCTTTGGAACCCTGAGAGTAACACTGCCTACTTGAAATTTTGGACAGACCACTCCATTCCCTGCATTTAGGCCCTTTGGCACAAATCTACACCATTTTACCGATCTGAACCAAAATTTGTATACTTACTCTTTGGAACCCTGCGAGTAACACTGTCTGCATGAAAGTTTGACAGACCACACCATTCCCTGTATTTAGGCCCTTTGGCATAAATATACACCGTTTGGCACAAATATACACCGTTTCACCGATCTGAACCACATTTTGTATGCTTACCCTTTGGAACCCTGCGGGTGACACTGTCCACTTTAAATTTAGGACAGACCACTCCATTCCCTGCATTTAGGCCCTTTATTACAAATCTACACCGTTTCTCCTAATTGAACCAAATTTTACATACACTTTGAAACCCTGCTGGTATCACTGTCCACTTGATATTTTGGACAACGCTCACCATTCCCTTCATTTAGAATAACAGACAAAGTAAACTTGAAAACCACGTATTAAGGCCCTAGAACCATTCATGTCCGTAGTATGACGGGCAGTTCGGGCTGCATCACGTCTCCCCTTCCAGTATTCTGGTGCAGAATTGCGAAAATAGTTGCATCTAGCGCTGTTTATAAATTGCAGTCACGGGGAGCGATTGTTGCAAAAATATCTCTTAGGCACCTTAAAACAGTTATCATCATGAAAATATTATGCCTCGGTATAAGTGCAATGGTGTTGGCGCTGTACATTGAGCTTACCAGCTGCAGTAAGTGTTGGTGCTTTCAAATTTACCTTGAATTATTCCGTGTTACTCGTCGGATTCCAATGGGGGAAGTATTTAAATTTTGGTTCAGAGCGGTGAAACGGTGTAGATTTGTGCCAAAGGGCCTAAATGCAGGGAATGGAGTGGCCTGTCCGATATTTCATGTAGACAGTGTTACCCACAGGGTTCCAAAGGGTAAGTATACACATTTTGGCTCAGAGCGGTGAAACGGTGTAGATTGGTGCCAAAGGGCTTAAATGCAGAGAATGGAGTGGTCTGTCCGAAATTTCAAGTAGGCAGTGTTACTCTCAGGGTTCCAAAGGGTAAGTATACAAATATTGGTTCAGATCGGTGAAAAGGTGTAGATTTTTGCCAAAGGGCCTAAATGCAGGGAATGGAGTGGTCTGTCCGAAATTTCATGTAGACAGTGTTGATCGTATGGTTCCAAAGGGTAATATACAAATTTTGTTTCAGATCGGTGAAACGGTGTAGATTTGTGCCAAAGGGCCTATATGCAGAGAATGGAGTGGTCTGTCCGAAATTTCATGTAGAGAGTGTTACTCGCGGGGTTCCAAAGGGTAAGTATGTACAATTTGGTTCAGATCGGTGAAACGGTGTAGATTTGTGCCACAGGGCCTAAATGCATGGAATGGAGGGGTCCGTCCGAAATATCATGTAGACAGTGTTACTCTCAGGGTCCCAAAGGGTGGTATACAAATGTTGGTTGGCATCGGTGAAACGGTGTAGATTTGAGACAAACGGCCTAAATGCAGGGAATGGAGTGGTCTGTCCAAAATTTAAAGTAGACCGTGTTACCCGCAGAGTATACGAATGCATAGAGAATACTACAGTTCAATAAATCCTTAAGCAACACTGAGAAATGGCTTCAAATACCATATCCTATCTCCAATTTACACATGCTAGTGCAACAATCACAATAACGCAGGTTATCACAAACATTTTACACACACGCCCTAGTATACGGGGCAACATGACCACGATGTCTAAGCTCCGCAAATGAAATAACAACTGCCTACACATGAAAACTGCAAAATTATGATAGGTGAATGTGGGAATGTTTGCCACTATGTTTCTCTGACAGGATAGCATTGCATCGATCAGTTTTCCCGTGCCCTTTAGCACATTTTTCCGGACTAGCATGATACAGAGTAAATAGTTGTTGCCTAGTGACAACCTGTCCCTCCATGGTGCGGCGTTGACTATCATGATACAGTGTTAGTCGTTGTCGCCTAACGACAATATGTCCGTCAAGTTATTAGATCGGTGAAACGGTGTAAATTTGTGCAAAAGGGTCTAAATGCAGGGAATGGAGTGGTCTGTCCGAAATTTTAAAGTGGACAGTGTTACCCGTTAGGTTCCAAAGGGTAAGTAGGGGAAGTCCGTGTAATTTGGACAGGCGTGTAATTTGGACTGATGTTACTTTTGGTATTTGCAAGTTTGGCCACCCCCTTTCTCAGGCAAGGTCAGCAAGAGGGTTGAGGGTTCCTTTCGCCCTGCTAGTAATGTTAATCTTGGTCTCAAGGTTGAGGGGGAATAAGAATGTCACCACATTCCTTGTAAGATTATACGACCATACGGAAGTGTGCTGTGAAGTAATTATTTCAACGAAGAGTGTGTGTCGCTTTCACAAGTACCGCTGAAACATAGTGGTAAGTTCTAACATACCTTCATTCACCAAATTTTTTATAATTTTCATATCATTTGAATTTTGAATAAATATATGCATGCCGTGTAATTTGGACTGCCCAAGAGTGTGTAATTTGGTCGTTGAAACAAATGTAATCATTACGTTTCTTCATAGTGACCATTTCGTGGTGTAGCGGCTAATATTTTTGGCCGTCACCCCGGAGGTCCGGGTTCGATTCCTGGCTCTGTCAAGAAATTTTAATTCTGATGGGAGAACTGGAACGGGGTTCGATTCCCACTTAAGCTATCCTGGAAGTGGTTTTCCGGGGTTTCCCAGTTTTACACAAGGCAATTGCTGGGATGGGTCCTAACTTAGGGCCACGGCCGCCTCCTTCCCAATCCTATCCCCAATTTACAAATACATATACTAGTGCAGGCATCATAATAACGCAGGCTATCACACAAACTCCACACTCACACAAGCACACGAGGCCACATGACCATGATGTTGCAAAGCCCTTGAAATAAGCAACAACAACTCTCTTCATCGTTTTATTTCTGATTCTGAAAGAAGTTGCTTTATAATTTGAAAGGGCTTCGTTGTTGTTGCTTATTTTAGTGGCTGCGACATCGTGGTCATATAGCCCGGTGTATTTGGGTGTGTGTGGAATTTATATGCCAACCTGTGTTATTGTGATGGCTGTACAAGTGTGTGGGTATTTGTAAACTGGGGATAGGATTGGTAATGAGGCGGCCAAGGCCTTTAGTTAGGATCCATCCCAGAATTTTCCTGGAGTAGTCGGGAAACCACTGAAAACCACCTCCAGGTTGGCTGAAGAGGGAATAAAACCATCCTCTTCCCAGTTTTGCCTCACAAGGCCGAGTGTACCCCGTTCCAGCACTCAGAAAAAAACTAAAATTTCTTGGTAGAGCCAGGAATCGAACCCGGACCTTTGGGTCTACATGCCAAAAGTGACAATCAGAATTCGCAGTATTGTATTTTATTGTTCAGTATTACCTAATAAATAGCTAACGTACAAGTGTTTATATTTACCAGTCCAAATTACACATCGCCCTGGTCCAAGTTACACGCCATCGGTCCGAATTACACGACATTACATTTTAATATAAACATAAATTTTAAGTTATACGCTGAGATAATAATAACATTTATTTTCACCGAATCATTTGATACATTGTACTAATTATCGTCCATAAAATTTGAGAAAGTTTAATTACGGTCAAGGAAGCTATTGACGTTTCAAGCTAAGTGATCCAAATTAAACGGACTTCCCCTATACAAATTTTGGTTCAGATCGGTGGAACGGTGTAGATTTGTATAAATAACAGACAAGCAAACCAACATTGAGTTATACATATATATTGAACCCATGTACCATTGGCTCAAAAGGGGTCGAATCCATGTATTTGTGAAAGGAATGAAAGAAACACACAGTCTCTAAGGGAACGGAGAGAGATTTCAAGCCAGGATTCTAGCCTAACGTTGTGCAAGCAGCGGGGACCAGGTGTTCAGGAGATGAGATCATGCCTCTTGACTCCTTGAGAGGAGCGGGTCATGGATATTAATAGAACGAGTGGAAAATTTTTACTGTAAGACAGAGAAGCGTGACTCGGAAATCCAGCTTAGCTTGCAGGAAAACGGCAACAGCGCCGATGTGCCAGAAGAAGAATAATTAAATTTAACCCATTTGCAGGAATGAAAATAAGTAAATAAATACTGTACTGTGAATCATTTCGGATTAGAGATTTTTGTGTAAAGAAAAACCTTGTAATAATTGCACAGGAAAAAACTGCAAACGCAGTATACGTCATCGGGGATTCACTGATACCAGAGGAGTGGGGAATTAAAAAAATGAACAGCAACACCCACGCAGCTGAAGACTACACATTAATTAATATCTCCGAAATGCACGATCGATTCTTATGCGCAATGAGATCATTTGACCTTTGGAAGACGAGCTTTCTGGAGATATAAATTTTATAATTGTACGACAATTAGTTCAAAAGTTGGTCACGAAAAGGACTAGGATTTTATCTTTTTGTGACTGAAGAGTATAAAACTCCTGGCCTCACCAAGCCAATCATGCAGTATTCCGACAGTCCGTGAGGGGGCGTCACTCTGTATCACACCGAATGCAGTTTCCGATAGCCCAGGGGGGCGTCACGCTGGATCAGTACATGCAGTTATCAAACGGCCTGAGGGCGCGTCACTGTGCTACATCAGACACCGAATTCCGATAGTCCGTGAGGGGGCGTCACGCTGAAACACACCGAAGACAGTATACCAGCTTTCCTTGAGGGGGAAAACGCTGCATTACATCGCATAGAAAATATCCGACAGCCTCGGGCGTCGCGGTATCAATAACTTGCGTGCCTCCGTAAGGAGTTGTAAAGAAGGAAAATTACAGTATCGCCGTGTTGAAAAAAATAGGAAAATCCTAGTTACAGGATTTAGGTCCGACAGTATAAAAGTTTACAGTGAAAAGTTCATAAAATACAGTCAGAGCAGGCTGCGAACTTAGGACTCAGGGCGATAGGTCTTTAAGTAAACGACCAAAAGTATCATAACGTACGGAAGTACCGTAACAGCGAGATAAAAGGTTTATCTAATTTAAAGAACCCGAGCAGGGACAGAGAAAATAAGGTTCGTAAGTATTCTAGAAGATTAGAAGTGCGAGAACCGAATAAGCAAAGAAGAAGACAGGAAACTATAGACATCGTTTCAAGAAAGCAGACGAACTATTCAAAAGCACTAAGACGCAAGAAGTATTAGTTGCTAAAAATCCATAGGTCACCGATAAATTATCGAGGGGACCGTGAACAGAACAGACTTTCGCTAAGATCAATAAATAGGATCTAAAATGGGAGCCGTTCGTGTCAGAGAAATAGCAGATCGTCAAGAACGGGATTCGGAGGAGTGCTATTGCAGGGAGGAAGTAGATGATTCGAGACTTTCATATTCAGAGAGGATAGGAAGCCGACATTACTAAATTTCACCCTTGGAGACGGGAGGTCAAGAGGTCACGTGTGATAGGCCTAATAGCGGTCTAGTGATCAAAATTTGTGAAGTGTAAATGTATCAAGATTTTGTGTTAAAAGTAATATATTTTCAGTGTTTTTATTGTGTGTTCTAAACGGATACACCAGTGTATTTAAAATGTTATTAGTGTTAAATATATACGTGTTAAATATGAGTCAAGATATGTCTGTACATGCAATGAATTTGTACACGATGGAGTAATTTAAAAAAAAGTGGGCCAAATGACGCATCGCACGAGGAGAAGGGTCAAGAAACGACCTTAAACATGTGAGTAAAGATTTTCATTATGTTTTGGTGTCGGGGAAATGATTGTGTACAAATCCACCGGAGTTTTTTGAGTAAAAGGGATGTTTCTAAATAACTAAATACCGAATAAGAACGCGGTCTGAACAAAAACAGAATTTTGAGAAATTATAAATATTTATGTGAAAGAATAAATCCTGTAGAGGGAATGTATGAATAAAATGTCAATGTATATGACGAATGTTATAAAAGCAAGCGTTTTAATAATAATAATAATAATATAAAGGAAATATAAATAAAGATTAAACTGAATGATATGAAAATAAGAGCGTTGGAGCCTTAATAAAAGTACAAGACATGATATTAATGCATGTTATTAAAAATAGAGCAATTATTGTCAAAGGAAAAGATTAATATAAAAATTGAGATATGTATCAATTGTTAATATGGAATTTATCAGTTCTTTGGAAGACGCTAGGCTTAAAAATAATGTATAGCGCAATGGAGCGCAATTAAAATAAAATGTCACGCTAGGAATGCGTAAAAGTTAAAGGTACTTGGTAAATTACTTATGAAGGGTAGTTGATTGCAGTGAATTGAGTTATGTTGTAAGTCCTCAAATAGTGACATAGATCACGAGGCCATGTGTGTGTTATTTATATTGAAAAGGGGGCAAATGTATGGTATTATTGAGCGTAGGTCATGTGGCTACGGCTGACCCTAAATCGCATTGTGTATAAGTCCTCCAATGTGGGAATGGTTCCCGAGGCATGTTAAGAGATTCGAACCTAGAATCCTCTTGTTGTTGAAGCCCCTAATTATTCGTCGTAGAATGTGTATTACTCTTCCCAATCAATGAGGACCTCTCATAATTAATAAATGCCAAGGTTACGAAAGTGGTTTATGAGCCAAATATGATGATGATGATAATTGTTGTTTTAAGGGGCCTAACATCTAGGTTATCGGCCCCAATGAGCCAAATAATATGGTTGAAAGGAAATAAGTGAAGTTAAATGCCAGGTCTCTCCATAGGACTGAAAAGAAAGGAAGATTTGTTTTAAAAGCATTGAAGAGAGCTCCAACCGTAGACTAGACAGGGAGTCACCCTACCAGTCATAAATCTCGCTCAAGTATAACGGTCAGACCCTCATAGCAGGAGGGTTGGTGAAGGCCGTCTGTAAGAAGGAATGAATACACCGGGAGTGTTTAAAGTTGTTAATGACCCGGACTTTGAACCGAGGTCCTTGTAGATGAAATTATCGCTTGCCAGTTCAGATCGTAGTTTTCTTATGTGATAATGGTCTTATAAGACAAATAAATAAATAACAATCCCTATTGTAATGTTGTATGAAAGTAGGATTCCACGAGTTAAATGAAGGTAACTAGATTCCGGGAGTAATCATAGTTTTTGACTTTGTCAAGTAATCTTTATAACTCTGGAGTACACAAGTATTTTCCCGATCACTATGGTGAATTTGTAAAACTTGAGAGGGATGGTAAATGCTGAAAACATGTGAAGTGCCCAAATATTTAAGTAAAGAATTAACATGTACTTTAAATGTAATTCTATATTTGTTTTGATGGTAAGAAAATATAAAGATAGTATTTGAGGTGTACAAGAAGAATGACACCATTATTATTGGAAAATATCGAGCCAAAGGAGCTCGTAGTTATACGGAACTTTAAGATAGATACTTTATGGAAGTAAAAATAATTATGAATTGTTGGTTTTAAAGGAAACCATGTGTTTTAATACAATATTTGTTTAATTCTTATATTATTCCATGTTCACTTGGAACAAGTAGAAGATTATTGGTCAGTAGTTTATTTATTTTATTGTTTGTAGCGCCATAATTTTGGTTAATTAAATGTTGTAAAATAGGAGTTGATTTTGTTGTTATTTTTGTAAGTGTATCCTCTATTTAATCCAAAATGTGTAAGTCACAGAGTGGGAGAACATACTACAACCCCGAAAATCCCGAATTGAGCAATGCTGGCATACTGTGATTTGCATATTTCTTGCTGAAAGGGCACATGGGGGTATATAAAGTAATGTGCTTGGATTAATAACTAGAGGAACACTAAAGACGGTCATTTCATGTAAAGTAAAATAATGATAGGAATAGCTACAACGTATAATGTTAACTGACCGCATGGGTCCCTAGAAACTCACACCGAGCAGCCCTGGATATAAACAACCCCCCAGCAAAGCATAACTTTTGGCGCCCAGTACGCAGGGATGAGTTTTCCTAGGAAAAACCCGAGTTTTCTCGAAAAATCAAAATTTTCATTAAAAAAATGGTTTTTCGAAATTTTGAATTTTAAATACTTTCATAAAGTTGATGAGATTGAATAAAGATATAAAAAGGGTACGTTGTAGTAAATACCCGTACCAAAGTAAATTTTTAAAGAAATTGGGACACAATGATTCGGTTACCCTCTCTCAAGCATGTTGTAGCGATGTGGCCTGAGTAGTCCACTGTATTCTAATAAGATGGCATTGAGTGAGGAGATGCAACGGCTCTTGGAGGCCATAAACAATAAGTTGGACAGCCAACAGACTGAAAATAAAGAAGAGTTTAAATCCATAAATGAAAGTTTGAATAAGTTGGACAGCCAACAGGAGGAAAATAAACAAAAATTAGAAGCTATCGAAACTAACTGTGTAACAATGAACGGTGAATTGAAGGTTGAGATAGATAAAATAAATAACAAATTTCAAGGGTTTGACACTGATTTTGGGACTAAGTTAAATGATTTAAAAGGGAAAATCACAAGTGAGATTAAAGAGGAAAATAAAGGATTTCATTCAGGATTGCAAGCCCAAATACAGGCCTTGAACGAAAGTATGGGAGAGTCCCAAACTAAATGTCAAGAAAATTTTGGAAATTTAAATAAAAGTTTGAGTTCCATGGAAACTAAATTAAGTAATATGGAAAAAAGGGTGATGATTGTGAAAAGAAACTTGTAACCCAGATCCAAGGTGTGCAGAAAAAATTAGAAGCTCAGATAAAATCTAACAGCGATATTTGTGAAAGTTCCCGGGGTGAGATAAAAGAAAGTTTTAAGATATTAGGAGACAAATTTGAAGGGGTAAAGAACCAAGTAGAAATACTCGAGGGAAAGGTCGATGGAGTTCAGACCGAAGTAACTGAGTTGAAAAATCAAAATCAAAAGGATGCGCAGGACAGGAAAGATCAATTTGAGCGGTCTACCGGGCAGGTAGATGATAACTTAAAGAAGTACGAGGATGGAATAAATCGAAGATTAGATATATATGAGGAGAATCTCCAGAGTGAAAGAAAACAACGGGAGGACGAAAATAAGGAAAGTACCCATAAGATAGATGAAATAAGTCAGGGTATAAATGAGGTTCAGGAAACCATCGGAACATTAAAGGTCCATGTAGGAAAAACCAATACTGAAGTAAATCAGGTCCAAGACCACTTGAGGAGATTGTATAAGAGTCAAGGGAAAACTGAGGAAAAGCTGGAAGGAATTAAGGGAGAGATGGAGAAAAGGATAAAAGAGATACGAAAAGACCTCGATACCATAGGGGACGTTAAGCCAGAAATTATAACAGAACAGGTCATGGTCATCAAGAAAGAGGTAGAAGAACACTTAAATGAAATCAGGGATAGCTTCAGGGACGAGAAAAACCAACTCAAACGAGAACTGGAAACCAGTAAGAAAAATCAGGAAAGAATTCAAAATGAATAAGGATCGCGGTTGGAAAGGACTGAACACAAGAATAGTCAAATGGAAATTCAACTCATGGCTAATGAGGAAAGTGCCCGAAGAGAAAGGAAGCTAGAATTTGAGAGTCAGGATGAGTTTCCAAAGACAGGATGGGTAGATCCTCGTGAACAAGGCACAGATACAGATAGGGACTTAGGAGGTGAGAGCCCGTATAAGAACCCAGGATATCCGATGGCGATGTCAACCCCGTACATGAACCAGGCAAATGGCCAGATAATAAACATCATTAAGTCGAATGAGGACAGACCGGTAAAGTTTACAGGTAATAACATGTCAATTACTCCAAAATACTGGTTAAAGGAAGTCGCAGAGTACTTAAACGAAATGAAAGTTCCTCAGGATCGGAGACTGAGAGCAATTGAGAAGCTGTTGGCAGGTGATTGTCTCACCTGGTTCAGAAGCTTCAGGTACACCTTTGATACGGTGGAAGGCTTTAGAGAAGCATTTTTAAAACGATATTGGGCAGCAGACGTCCAAGAGAATTTGAGGCTAGATCTGTACTCTAGGAAGTACAGCACGAATGCACCAACTAAGTACTCAGAATTTTTCACCACTCAGCTGTGTAAATTCCGGGAACTTGACATTGCTCCAGCTGAGAACGACCTGTGTGCCGCCATTGCAAGACAACTTCCATATGAGATTCAGAGGCTGTTAATCTCATCCAAAGCCAGAAGTGCTGTGGAAGTGGAGAGTGTATTACGTCAATTAGATATGACGACTTCGCACGTTACTCCCCGGCATCAAAGACAGACTGAACAGGTACATATGGCCAGCAGTCAGGAAGACAGAGAGAAACCATCGACCAGAAATAAGTCCACTAGTACTGATACTCAGGGACTGGGTCGAGAGTATGGGCACCAAGAGCCTAGGGGAATACAGCCATACTACAGAGGAGGATATCGAGGAAGAAATCCTAGGAATACGGGTTATAGGCAACAAGAGAGCCGACCCTATAACAATAACCATCAGAGGCAAGAAAACCGAAAGAAATGGGAGAATTATCCCAGAAGGAACGTAAGGCCAGAGGATAGGGATGATGAATATCGGGCCGAAATAGAAGAGAGGTATCAGGAAAGTCTTCGTTATATGAATGAACGACCAGACGAACCTGAAAGGCAAAAAGTCCGTTGGAGTGAGGCAATAAAGAACCGGGAATCACCCGACCGACTAGACGGAGCTCAAAGCTTGAAACTACAAGCTCAATTAAAGAATGAGGGGAAAGGAAGCCCTCAGGATTTAAAAAAACTTCAAATTTAAATCGTCAAAAGTGGAAACATACCAGGAGCTGGGAGGAGGTAGAAATTGTGAATTGGATAGCAAGACCAGATGAGCTGATTAACGAGGATGTGGAAGGAATCCCACCTATCAAAAGAGAATTACCCATAATTATGCTAAGGATCGAAGGATTACTGGTCAGGGCATTAATTGATACCGGATCCACAATAAGTTTAATTACGCAAACCCTTCTAAATGGATTGGAAACAAGGGGCCGCGTATTAAAGATTCCCACATCGAGTGTAAAGATTAAGGGGATTATCCCTGAAAAGTCTTTAACATGTAAATTTCAGGTATACATTGATCTGATCATGGGTAACGCTGAAATTTCGCAATGCTTTTTGCTGGTAAATCAATTACCGTATAATGTCATATTAGGTATTGATTTTATCCGTGAGAACAAGGTCATCATAGACCTAGCGCAGAATTGCATTAGAATTCAAAGAGAAGATGTGGATGAACAAAACATTAACCTACAGGAACAGGATGCGAAAATAGGAGAACAGGTATGGCATGTGGAAGAAGTAACTGAGGAAGGTTATAAGGACATAGAAAAGATATTTGAAGTCCTCAACATAGAACTCGAAGATAATTTGGAAACTGAGTTCGAGACCAACCTGTCAGGAAAAGTAGAGGAAGCTAAAGTTAACCTCGAAAATAAGGAACAATTAAAGAAATTATTATTGAATTTTAGTGACGTATTTGATTCCAAGCCAGGGAAGATTGAAAATTTTAAATACGCGTTCCAAGTCAATGATTGGGCACCGTTCAGACAAAAACCATACCCGGTTGCGGAAAAACATTACCCACAAACGAAGAAAACACTGCAGGAGATGATGAATGCAGGTGTTATAGAAAAGATGGCGACACCATATGTTAGTCCATTAGTGATTGTGAGTAAACCGGATGGCTCAGTAAGGGTGTGTCTAGATGCCAGAAATTTAAATGCAAAAATCATACCAGAAAATGATTCGGCACCACCCACAAAAGAAATACTGAGGAAATTCAAAGGCAAGAAGATTTTTTCAAATATTGACATGACTTCTTCGTATCATCATCTCGAACTGGAAGAGAAAACCAGCTTGTTGACTGGATTTCAGTTCGACCAACAAACATGCTGCTTCAGGAGATGTCCGTTTGGATTGAAGACCGCAGGATCTGCCTTAATAAGAGCGCTTGATCGAAACCTGTCAGAGGAAGTGAAAGATTGCACTATCCGTTATGTGGATGATATTTTGCTTACCTCGGTGAACATTGAGGAACATTTAGAAAAGTTGAAGAATATATTGGAAGACTTAAGAAGGGCTAATTTTAAAATCAATTTAAAGAAGTCAAATTTTTGTCAAAGACAAGTAACATTTTTAGGGCATGTGATTGACAAGGATGGTGTTAAACCAAATCCATGCAAATTAGAATCGATAAGAGATTTTCCAAGGCCTTTGAAGGTGAAGAACGTTCGCCAGTTTTTGGGATTGATTGGATTTTTCTCAAGACATTGTCCATCATACACAAAAACTGTTGCACCACTACAGGACCTTCTGAAGAAGGGGGGCAAGTGGAAATGGACGGAGGAAACAGAAAAAGCATTTGTGGAGGCCAAGGAAATGCTCTTAAACTATGTGAAGCTAGGATATCCTGATTTTAATCAGAGATTTATCATTCAAACAGACGCATCCCAGATTGGAATAGGGGCAATGCTATATCAGAAAAACCCGGATAACCCTGATAAGAAAAACTATCTAGCTTTCACAAGTCGGAGACTGAAACCACACGAGAAAAATTATACGATCAGCGAAATCGAGCTGTTAGCGATATTGCACGCGCTGCAATATTGGCGAAAGATCGTATATGGGTTTCAAGTCACTTTAAGAACGGATCATAAAGCCTTAACCTTTTTGATGAAGACTGATTTATCCAGTCAAAGGTTGATGCGTTGGGCTTTATACATTCAACAGTTTGATGTAAAGATAGAATACTGCTCAGGAAAAGAAAATATAGTTCCAGACTATTTAAGTAGACAGCCAGAGTCCACAGAAGAGGAAGTAATGGCTATTGATTTAGAAGACAGGGATCAGCGTACTCTAAATGAGTTAAGAAGCATTAGTCAACGGCAACGTGAGGATCCATGGATGAACATGCTCATATCTTTCCTTGAGGGAAGTTTGATAAGGGGAACACCGGCGTACACGGAAGCTAATAAGATAGCTCAAGATTACACATTTTATAATGGATTATTATATAAGTTTGTGGACTCTGACCATACACGATTAAGGATTGTTGTACCTGCAATTTTGCAGAGGAAAATAGTATGGTTAGCCCATAGATCGTTCGGACATATGGGAGTCGACAAAACAGTCTCGATGCTGAAAGAAGCATTTGTATGGCCGAGACTGAGAGAAACTGTAAGGGACACGCTAAAGACATGTGATCTATGTCAAAGGATCAAACCAAATGCATTTCTGATGAGACAAAAACCTATACCATTGTTGCCCGAGAGGCCAGGTCAAATCATTTCTATTGATAATTTTGGACCTTTGCCCAAGGCAAGAAGAGGAAATCGACACATAATGGTGGCTATGGATGTCTTCACAAAAATGGTTGTCCTTGCTCCCATACAGAAGACTAGTACCAAACAGGTGTTAAAACGACTCAAAGAAAAAGTGATACCGATTCTGGGAAAACCTGAGAATTTGTTGTCGGATCACGGTAGTTGTTTCACCAGTGTAGAGTTCAGACAAGAATTAGAAAGACTTGGAATACGTCAGATTTTGTCAAGTATTCGCCATCCTGAGGCAAATCCTGTATAAAGAGTGATGAGGGAGACGGCCAAGTATTGTAGAATATACTGTGCCGAAGAAAATTGGAAGTGGATAGATATCTTGGATATTATCGAATTTTGTATAAACAACACAATCCATGAATCTACGGGAGAGATACCAATAACGTTACATCGGAATGAGCAACCAGAAAGACCTTGGAGTCTGTTAATTCCTAGGCCAGCAGATGCTCTGCCGGGAAGAGATGTACGTATTAGAAGAGCCTTTGAGCATCTAAAAGCTCAAGCCGACAGGAGGCAAAGAAGAAATAGGCACAAGAGGTATCATCGGCCACTACTAGCAGGGGAAATGGTGTTAGTAAAAAGACCAGCCATTTCGGATCCAGGGAACCGCGTGTACAAAAAGTTTCAGAAAATGTACCACGGACCGTATCAAATAATAAGAGATTTGAGAAATAATGCCTATAGAATTCGGCACTGTGAAACGAATCACGAAGTGACCATGAATTCAGCGAATTTGAAAGTATATTACCCTCCCGAAGACTTCGATGAAGCCAATGAACAAGCCCTGGTTATGGAACAATTTAGAGATGAGGAATCCACTTTTGATAGAAACGAGAATAAGGAAGAAAAAGGAAACAGAGCTCAAGCATTCGAGTGCGAATACGAATTGGAGAAATTATATTGGGAAATAAAAGAAATAATTGCTTTTGTTGAAGAAGAAAATTTCAAATTAAGAAAGGAGAATGATGAAATAAGGAAACGGGTAGGGATAGACCACACCCGTAAAGAAGAATGAGGTTCTGGAGACTTGAAGTCCAGACAAATAAAGGAAAAGGAAAGAAAGGGTAGGGACAGAGCGTACCCAACCTACACAATTACCGGATATGACTTAAAAAGATGAAAGAACAGAAGGTACGGATAACGTTATGATGGCTTCGACAGTTTAAAGAAAAATAAGATCTTTATGAATAATTGAAATAAATTTCTTCAATTTTTTTCGGAAATTTCTTTACCTAAAGAGGGGAGAGATGAACCCATGTACCATTGGCTCAAAAGGGGTCGAATCCATGTATTTGTGAAAGGAATGAAAGAAACACACAGTCTCTAAGGGAACGGAGAGAGATTTCAAGCCAGGATTCTAGCCTAACGTTGTGCAAGCAGCGGGGACCAGGTGTTCAGGAGATGAGATCATGCCTCTTGACTCCTTGAGAGGAGCGGGTCATGGATATTAATAGAACGAGTGGAAAATTTTTACTGTAAGACAGAGAAGCGTGACTCGGAAATCCAGCTTAGCTTGCAGGAAAACGGCAACAGCGCCGATGTGCCAGAAGAAGAATAATTAAATTTAACCCATTTGCAGGAATGAAAATAAGTAAATAAATACTGTACTGTGAATCATTTCGGATTAGAGATTTTTGTGTAAAGAAAAACCTTGTAATAATTGCACAGGAAAAAACTGCAAACGCAGTATACGTCATCGGGGATTCACTGATACCAGAGGAGTGGGGAATTAAAAAAATGAACAGCAACACCCACGCAGCTGAAGACTACACATTAATTAATATCTCCGAAATGCACGATCGATTCTTATGCGCAATGAGATCATTTGACCTTTGGAAGACGAGCTTTCTGGAGATATAAATTTTATAATTGTACGACAATTAGTTCAAAAGTTGGTCACGAAAAGGACTAGGATTTTATCTTTTTGTGACTGAAGAGTATAAAACTCCTGGCCTCACCAAGCCAATCATGCAGTATTCCGACAGTCCGTGAGGGGGCGTCACTCTGTATCACACCGAATGCAGTTTCCGATAGCCCAGGGGGGCGTCACGCTGGATCAGTACATGCAGTTATCAAACGGCCTGAGGGCGCGTCACTGTGCTACATCAGACACCAAATTCCGATAGTCCGTGAGGGGGCGTCACGCTGAAACACACCGAAGACAGTATACCAGCTTTCCTTGAGGGGGAAAACGCTGCATTACATCGCATAGAAAATATCCGACAGCCTCGGGCGTCGCGGTATCAATAACTTGCGTGCCTCCGTAAGGAGTTGTAAAGAAGGAAAATTACAGTATCGCCGTGTTGAAAAAAAATAGGAAAATCCTAGTTACAGGATTTAGGTCCGACAGTATAAAAGTTTACAGTGAAAAGTTCATAAAATACAGTCAGAGCAGGCTGCGAACTTAGGACTCAGGGCGATAGGTCTTTAAGTAAACGACCAAAAGTATCATAACGTACGGAAGTACCGTAACAGCGAGATAAAAGGTTTATCTAATTTAAAGAACCCGAGCAGGGACAGAGAAAATAAGGTTCGTAAGTATTCTAGAAGATTAGAAGTGCGAGAACCGAATAAGCAAAGAAGAAGACAGGAAACTATAGACATCGTTTCAAGAAAGCAGACGAACTATTCAAAAGCACTAAGACGCAAGAAGTATTAGTTGCTAAAAATCCATAGGTCACCGATAAATTATCGAGGGGACCGTGAACAGAACAGACTTTCGCTAAGATCAATAAATAGGATCTAAAAGGGGAGCCGTTCGTGTCAGAGAAATAGCAGATCGTCAAGAACGGGATTCGGAGGAGTGCTATTGCAGGGAGGAAGTAGATGATTCGAGACTTTCATATTCAGAGAGGATAGGAAGCCGACATTACTAAATTTCACCCTTGGGGACGGGAGGTCAAGAGGTCACGTGTGATAGGCCTAATAGCGGTCTAGTGATCAAAATTTGTGAAGTGTAAATGTATCAAGATTTTGTGTTAAAAGTAATATATTTTCAGTGTTTTTATTGTGTGTTCTAAACGGATACACCAGTGTATTTAAAATGTTATTAGTGTTAAATATATACGTGTTAAATATGAGTCAAGATATGTCTGTACATGCAATGAATTTGTACACGATGGAGTAATTTAAAAAAAAGTGGGCCAAATGACGCATCGCACGAGGAGAAGGGTCAAGAAACGACCTTAAACATGTGAGTAAAGATTTTCATTATGTTTTGGTGTCGGGGAAATGATTGTGTACAAATCCACCGGAGTTTTTTGAGTAAAAGGGATGTTTCTAAATAACTAAATACCGAATAAGAACGCGGTCTGAACAAAAACAGAATTTTGAGAAATTATAAATATTTATGTGAAAGAATAAATCCTGTAGAGGGAATGTATGAATAAAATGTCAATGTATTTGACGAATGTTATAAAAGCAAGCGTTTTAATAATAATAATAATAATAATATAAAGGAAATATAAATAAAGATTAAACTGAATGATATGAAAATAAGAGCGTTGGAGCCTTAATAAAAGTACAAGACATGATATTCATGCATGTTATTAAAAATAGAGCAATTATTGTCAAAGGAAAAGATTAATATAAAAATTGAGATATGTATCAATTGTTAATATGGAATTTATCAGTTCTTTGGAAGACGCTAGGCTTAAAAATAATGTATAGCGCAATGGAGCGCAATTAAAATAAAATGTCACGCTAGGAATGCGTAAAAGTTAAAGGTACTTGGTAAATTACTTATGAAGGGTAGTTGATTGCAGTGGATTGAGATATGTTGTAAGTCCTCAAATAGTGACATAGATCACGAGGCCATGTGTGTGTTATTTATATTGAAAAGGGAGCAAATGTATGGTATTATTGAGCGTAGGTCATGTGGCTACGGCTGACCCTAAATCGCATTGTGTATAAGTCCTCCAATGTGGGAATGGTTCCCGAGGCATGTTAAGAGATTCGAACCTAGAATCCTCTTGTTGTTGAAGCCCCTAATTATTCGTCGTAGAATGTGTATTACTCTTCCCAATCAATGAGGACCTCTCATAATTAATAAATGCCAAGGTTACGAAAGTGGTTTATGAGCCAAATATGATGATGATGATAATTGTTGTTTTAAGGGGCCTAACATCTAGGTTATCGGCCCCAATGAGCCAAATAATATGGTTGAAAGGAAATAAGTGAAGTTAAATGCCAGGTCTCTCCATAGGACTGAAAAGAAAGGAAGATTTGTTTTAAAAGCATTGAAGAGAGCTCCAACCGTAGACTAGACAGGGAGTCACCCTACCAGTCATAAATCTCGCTCAAGTATAACGGTCAGACCCTCATAGCAGGAGGGTTGGTGAAGGCCGTCTGTAAGAAGGAATGAATACACCGGGAGTGTTTAAAGTTGTTAATGACCCGGGCTTTGAACCGAGGTCCTTGTAGATGAAATTATCGCTTGCCAGTTCAGATCGTAGTTTTCTTATGTGATAATGGTCTTATAAGACAAATAAATAAATAACAATCCCTATTGTAATGTTGTATGAAAGTAGGATTCCACGAGTTAAATGAAGGTAACTAGATTCCGGGAGTAATCATAGTTTTTGACTTTGTCAAGTAATCTTTATAACTCTGGAGTACACAAGTATTTTCCCGATCACTATGGTGAATTTGTAAAACTTGAGAGGGATGGTAAATGCTGAAAACATGTGAAGTGCCCAAATATTTAAGTAAAGAATTAACATGTACTTTAAATGTAATTCTATATTTGTTTTGATGGTAAGAAAATATAAAGATAGTATTTGAGGTGTACAAGAAGAATGATACCATTATTATTGGAAAATATCGAGCCAAAGGAGCTCGCAGTTATATGGAACTTTAAGATAGATACTTTATGGAAGTAAAAATAATTATGAATTGTTGGTTTTAAAGGAAACCATGTGTTTTAATACAATATTTGTTTAATTCTTATATTATTCCTTGTTCACTTGGAACAAGTAGAAGATTATTGGTCAGTAGTTTATTTGTTTTATTGTTTGTAGCGCCATAATTTTGGTTAATTAAATGTTGTAAAATAGGAGTTGATTTCGTTGTTATTTTTGCAAGTGTATCCTCTATTTAATCCAAAATGTGTAAGTCACAGGGTGGGAGAACATACTACAACCCCGAAAATCCCGAATTGAGCAATGCTGGCATACTGTGATTTGCATATTTCTTGCTGAAAGGGCACAATATATATATGTATGTATATATATATATATAGACTACGTATAGATTACGTCACATTTCACTTGAGGTCTGTCCATGGTTTCCCAAACCTAATAGGCTATTATATAAAGTCTTTCACGATCATAAGAATAACAACTATTACGAAAGTGACAAAAAAAACTCAAATAGAAACCGCAATTGGAACAATTGATCATTTCATACAAAACAAGTAGTTCCGTGAAGAACTAAATAGCCTATTTTCATATATCCTACTAATATCAATTGCCTCTATCAACATACAAATTGTCAGTTTGATTGCTGTAATACATTGGTAGATATTGAGAACCGTCTAAATATTTTGGATGGTCACCAGGTTGGATTTTTATATTATAGGCCTTAGATTGATGTACTATTTTTATGAAGATTATTGTGTAGGTGTTTTATTCAGACTTCAATCGCATGATTAGGACACCAGAAATAAAAGTAGGATTTTAAAATTTCGCTCAACCACCATCTTGTGGTTATGAAAATAATTTTAATGAATTAGATTCCAGTCGATTAAAATTTGTATAAGCATACCCCGTATCAAGTTTCACAGCGCTCGGATGGTAATAATAATATCGTATGGCCTCGGGTGCCTGGTGCAAGCTTTGTTAATTGACACCCAGAGGGTAGCTTGCATGTCGAATTTTGTCGTTGCTTTGAACGCTATGAAAGTGCTTTCAAGTAGAGAATGGAGGAATGTTGTGTTGGCGGAAAATCCCGAGATTAATTTTGCCATTGAACACGGCCTACTGAATTCAAATGGGTTCTTTAACATGCCAACAACGTATGACATGCATCTCGTGATTTTTGTCACCTTTCAAAAGTCACTTACCACGGCCAGGGGCGAACCTGCAATCTTGGGGTTGGTAGTCCGACACTATAACCACTCACCTACCGTGGTAAGCACGGATGGTTAAAACGCAAGAAACGTCCATTTGAATATTTCATTTTCGCGTCGCCGCCATGTTAGATTTGTGCTCGCCAGGTTATTGAACGTCCCATAGGTGATCTTATGCTTATAGCCTCTATACACTTACAAAATTTCAGTTTGACTGCTGTGGTAGATTAATAGATATTGAGACCCGTCTAAATATTTCGTATGGTCGCCATGTCCGATTTTAATATATGTAGACCTCAGAGTTATGTATGCTACTATTAGATGATGTTTATTGTGTACGTTCATTACGCAATCGTTGATTTCGATCGCATAATTAGAACACAAGAAATAAAAACTTAATTTTCAAAATTCGCACAGCCGCCATCTTGAGGTTATATAAACAATTAAACTAAATTAGATACCAGTGCATTACAATGTTTATAGGCATTTACTGTACCTAGTTTCATTGCGTTTGGATCATTAAATCGCGAGAAAAGTCTATTTAAAACTTTCAACTTCGCTTCGCCACCATGTGCGTTTTGTTGCTAACCGGTTTTTGAAAGTCTCATAGATGAACTTCTAGTAGTGCCCTTTATCTACATACAAAATGTTATGGTGATACCGGTGATAGTTTCAGAGATATAGAATGCCGGTGAAATTTTTCACACAGCCGCCATCTTGAGGTTATGTAAACAATTGAACGAAGTTAGATGTCGGTGCATTACAATTTGTATTAATATATATTGTACCAAGTTTCAATGCGTTTGGTTGGTTAAGTCGCGAGAAACGTCTATTTAAAATTCGCAAATTCGCTTGGCCACCATGTTGGTTTCGTAGTTACCAGGTTTTCAAAAGTCACATAGGTGAACTTCTAGTAGTTCCCTTTATCTCCGTACAAAATTCCAGGTTGATATCGGTAATAGTTTCGGAGATATTGAATGCTGGTGAAATAATTCGCACAGCCGCCATGTTGGATTGGTGAGATGTAACAAACTTTGAAGGGCATGGTCGGGATCGCATGGAGTAGTACTATGAACTTACCGAGTTTCATTGAAATCGCTCCAGCCGTTTAAACGTTATTAGGGGGGACACACAAAAATTCAGCACACACACACGTACACACAGACAGACACTAGGACAAAACGTGATCTCATAAGCCTATATTTTCATAAATGAAAATAGGCTAAAAATACATATACAGTATATAACAATTTAGATAGCACCGACACAAGACTCACAAATTAAAACTAATCGGACACTGAAACGTGCACATGATCATCTTGTCAGCGATACACAGGTCGTCCAGCAATCAAATCAATTCCTTCTACCTAATTAGAGAGTTGAGAGGAACCATCAACCCTACCATTTAATTCTCAAATAGTTAAACAGTGTACTGTAGTTGTTTGTACAATTATGACATAATCTCACCACATGTATGTACTTAAGGTGATGAGGGAGGCAAGCGCTCAAACCAGTCATAACCATTTAAGAATTTCTAAAGTTTGTGTGGAAAGATGAATTACATGTTTAGTTACGAAAGCCTCGCCCAATATTTGCAGCCGTGTAAACACAGTCGTGCGCTGCTGGTCTCGTTAAGCAAACCACATGCAGCACTTGACTCTTAACCAGTCGCAAGGTCTTCGTTATGTTCCGGGTTTCTCACAAGCCTGGGCAGAGTCACCTTACGAGGGCTATCTCTTAAGGAACGTTCACTGTGCAATAAAATCTCAACTGTCAAATATTCATAAGCAAGAATGTACACACATAGCGGCTTCGGTAGCGTAGTCGGTAGCATGCTGAACTGCTAAGCTCAAGTTCGCGGGTTCAAACCCAGCAAAAGCTATCGGATTAGAGCGTTAAAATCCTTCAGTATGCCTTCCTCCGGAGGGGGTGTAAAGCCGGCGGGTCCATGTCATAAATATATGGCATATAAAAGAACCTGCCACTTGGTAGTGTGTAGCCAAACGTGTAGGTTATATTAGGTGTTAGAGACGCTCTATCAAGTTCCAACGTTCGTCGCTAGGTGTCAGTGGTAAAGGCATCTGGTTGCCAAAGTTGGAACTATTTGTAATTGAACTTGCTGTGAGCCTATGGGCGTTCAATTTAAACGGTAATGGCTGCAATTTATATATAATAATATATGATAGAAGATATATCTACAATCTACACAGAATCCAGAGGGCAGTTATTCTAGCCGAAGGACATGAAAGAGAAGCTGGTATTCAGAAAGGTGAAAGGCAAGGCTGCAACTTATCTGCCATACTTTTCAACCTATACATTGAACAAGCAATGAATGAAATGACAAAAAAGTAGGAGTCAAGTTTCAAGGAGAAATCCGTAGAGTAGTGGTCAGCATGGTTAGCTGCCGCCCCGGAGGTCCTGGGTTCGATTCCGGGCTCTGCCACGAAATTTGAAAAGTGGTACGAGGACTGGAACGGGGTCTACTCAGCCTCGGGTGGCCCAAATGAGTAGAGGGGGTTCGATTCCCCGTCAGCCATCCTCGAAGTGGTTTTCCGTGGTTTCCCACTTCGTCTTCGGGCAAATGCCGGGATGGTACCTACTGTAAGGCCACGGCCGCCTCCTTCCCTCTTCCTAGCCTATCCATCCCAATCTTCCATCCGTTCCCATCCCTCATGAGGCCCCTGTTCGCTTTGCAGGTGAGGCCGCCTGGGCGAAGTGCTGATCACACCTCCTCAGTTGTATCCATCCCGACCAGATGTTCCAAGCTCCAGGACACTGCCCATAGAGGCGGTAGTGGTGAGTTCCCTCGCTGATTCCGTGGGATCCACCAACCTAGAGGGTAAATTGACTAAATAATAAAAATAAAAAAAAATAATTTCAACTGTGAGATTTGCGGATGACAATCGTTCACCAGAGGATTTGTATGCGTCTTTGAACGGTACGGACTCCGTTATGAAGTAGTAATTCATGATGAAAATCAACAAGTAAAACAAAACTGATGGAATGTTGCCAAAATACATCAGAAGCCTCTATGGACGTCAAATTGGCAGGTGGAAAGCTAAAAGAAGTAGGAGACTTTGTTGTAGGAAGCAAAATAACCAGTCATGGCGAATCAAAGAGGATATAAAAAGTAGGTTGGCTCAGGGAAGGAAAGCATTTCTACAGAAAAGGAACCCGTTAACATCGAATATAGATTTAGGTATTAGGAAGTCTTTTTTGAAAGCCCTTGTCGGGGCCGGGATACTCAATGGAAGTGAAACTTGGACTATTGGTGCAGCAGAAAAGAGGAGAATATAAGCGTTTGAAATGTGGTGTTACAGGAGAATGATGAAGATCGTATGAAAGATAGAGTAACAGATGACGTGGTATTAAGACGAGTGGGAGAGGAGAGATGTTTCTGGCGACTGCTAATGAAGAGGAGAGATCGGTCGGTAGGACACATACTAAGACACCCAAGAATAGCAAGCTTACTTATTGAAGGAAGGGTCGGGGACAAGAACTGTAAGGGTAGACCAAGGTTAGAATATGTTAAACAGATTGTCTTGGATGTGAAGGAAGGAAGGAAGGAAGCTTGTAGTTTAACGTGACCGTTAATCTTGTGATCATGAGCCACGGGACCTCCGTTTTACGTGGAATCCGAACCACAGGACATGGCATTTCACTTCGAAAATCTCACATGCATTGACCGGGAATCGAACCCGGACCGCCTTGGTGAGAGGCATACAGCTAGACCGCTGAGCCACCACGCCCCTCTTGGATGTTAGGTGTGGCAGCTATGTAGAGATGAAAAGATTAGCTCAGGACAGGGAGGCATGGAGACCTGCATCAAACCAGTCAAAGAACCGAAGACTCAAACACACACATTTTTTTTTTTTTTTTTTTTTTTTTTTTTTCAAATGAAGGCTTTGACCTATTAGGTCGTGTACGGTTCCCTCCACAATTGTCTCTGCCGGTGAGCTCTGGATGCGCATGTTCATGTAAATTGTCAGTAGCTCAGAGAGCTTGGACGGGTCACAATCGTGAATAAACCACGAGCTGTGTGCTCCGCTGCTGGCCACCAGGCACCAGCACCTCCAGTGGATGGTACTCGATCACTAGAGGGGGCGTGGTGGCTCAGCGGTCTAGCTGTATGCCTCTCACCAAGGCGGTCCGGGTTCGATTCCCGGTCAATGCATGTGAGATTTTCGAAGTGAAATGCCATGTCCTGTGGTTCGGATTCCACGTAAAAAGGAGGTCCCGTGGCTTATAATCACACGATTCACGGTCACGTAAAACTACAATCTTCCTTCGATCACTAGATTCGCTAGAATAGGCGAGCTCCCAACGACCCCGGCGTTATTTCCTTGGAGAACAACTGTAGGCTAAAGCACGAATAATATTGTTGTTGCTGTTGTTTCATTTGAGGGGTTTGGACAAGGTGGTCAGTTAGTCCCGTGTACTCGGGTGTATATAGCATAAATGCCTGATAACCTGTGCTATTGTAGTACCTCTATTGTGTATTTGCAATTCATGTTAGGATGGGAAGGAGGTGGTTGTAGCCTTAATTTAGGAACTATCCCAGCATTTGTCTGGAGTAGATGTGCTAATCGACAGACAACCATTCCTAAGACAGCTGAGGTGAGAATCGAACATTTTTCTTCTCAGTTTTGCCTCACGAGGCTGAGTGTACCCAATATCAGCCCTAATACCAGAATTAAATTTCTTGGCAGAGCCTGCAATTGAACCCAGGACCTTTGGAACTCCAGTCTCAATACATACCGCCCACCTCGTTGCGTAGTGACTAGCTTCTCAGCAGTCACCCCGGATATTTGGGTTCGATTCCAAGCTCTGCCAAGAAATGTCATTCTGGTCTTAGGGATGGAACGGCGTTCACTGAGCCTCGTGAGGCAAAACTGGGAAAACTCTGGTAAAATCTTCCCCCCGATCGGATTATAATTGGCATAGGATACGCTTGGAAGGTCACTCAATACCAGGGGTTCTCAAACTTTTTCTGTCGCGCCGCCCTCCTGAAACACGAAATATCTAGCGCACCCCCTCACCTCCTCCCCCCTCACTTTCTCTTCTTTCCGATGGAGGGTAAGCACTATCACTTTCATGGGGCCTCTTTTTACCACTGCTAATAAGCCTCGTATCCATGGCTAATGGCGTTATTTGTATCAGTTTATTGTAAAATAAGCTAACCACTTCCACTGAACACGCACTAGAATTCACCTGTTCAGTCACTGTCATTGGACTGACTGCAAAGGCCTGGCTGATTTCGAGTCGACAATTGCAGAAATAGAGTAATTTATAATAGACTAATAATGTATTGCAACCAAATGGTCATAATATAACTCTGAGGTATACATCAAAGATAATTATATCGTTAATGTTTGGAAACATTGTCACTTATTGACATAGTTGTGTCACGGTTCCTTGTTTACTAGCACATTTCATTGCATTATATACATCACATTATTTGTCCCAAAAGACACATACGCAGCTTGGTCCCGGCTTGTGAAATCCTATGTTTCTGCATACCTTATGGTGGAAACCGTGGACAGCAAATCTGGTCAGAATATGCCTCAGATCATATCCTCCGTGCGTCCATTCCCTGTTGATCATCGCGTCAGGTGAGTAAAAATCATCCCATATCATGGATCTCATTAATTGTAATACAGTAATGTATTCTTGTAAGGAAGTGGTGATCACAATGGCAAGCGGCTTATTGTCATTAGTGGATGTTTGGGGGTGGCTGATGAAAGGGTGCTGTGTGGGAAATGTTACTCTACACCTTGTCTCAGAATTCCTGCTGGCACGATCTACTGGTCAGTTCTTGTGAAATAAGACAAAGTACGAGTTGATTAGTCTTGAATGGTCGTAGAGGCTTTCTGTCTATTATAGGTAGCTGTGTGGATAAACAAAACGTTATCCGCATCCGCACGACTGTTATCCGCATCCGCCCCACATACGCACGACTGTTATCCGCATCCGCCCCGCATACGCACGACTGTTATACGCATCCGCCTCGCATACGCACGACTGTTATACGCATCCGCCCCGCATACGCACGACTGTTATACGCATTCGCCCCGCTTACGCACGACTGTTATACGCATTCGCCCCGCATACGCACGACTGTTATACGCATCCGCCCCGCATACGCACGACTGTTATACGCATCTGCCCCGCATACGCACGACTGTTATACGCATCCGCCCCGCATACGCACGACTGTTATACGCATCCGCCCCGCATACGCACGACTGTTATACGCATCCGCCCCGCATACGCACGACTGTTATACGCATCCGCCCCGCATACGCACGACTGTTATACGCATCCGCCCCGCATACGCACGACTGCTATACGCATCCGCCCCACATACGCACGACTGTTATACGCATTCGCCCCGCATACGCACGACTGTTATACGCATCTGCCCCGCATTGTCACGACTGTTATACGCATCCGCCCCGCATACGCACGACTGTTATACGCATCTGCCCCGCATACGCACGACTGTTATACGCATCCGCCCCACATACGCACGACTGTTATACGCATTCGCCCCGCATACGCACGACTGTTATACGCATCCGCCCCGCATACGCACGACTGATATACGCATCTGCCCCGCATACGCACGACTGTTATACGCATCCGCCTCGCATACGCACGACTGTTATACGCATTCGCCCCGCATACGCACGACTGTTATACGCATCTGCCCCGCATACGCACGACTGTTATACGCATCCGCCCCGCATACGCACGACTGTTATACGCATCTGCCCCGCATACGCACGACTGTTATACGCATCCGCCCCGCATACGCACGACTGTTATACGCATTCGCCCCGCATACGCACGACTGTTATCCGCATCCGCCCCGCATCTGCACGACTGTTATCCGCATCCGCCCCGCATACGCACGACTGTTATACGCATCCGCCCCGCATACGCACGACTGTTATACGCATCTGCCCCGCATACGCACGACTGCTTTCCGCATCCGCCCCGCATACGCACGACTGTTATACGCATTCGCCCCGCATACGCACGTCTGTTATACGCATCTGCCCCGCATACGCACGACTGTTATACGCATCCGCCCCGCATACGCACGACTGTTATACGCATCCGCCCCACATACGCACGACTGTTATACGCATCTGCCCCGCATACGCACGACTGTTATACGCATCCGCCCCACATCCGCACGACTGTCATACGCATTCGCCCCGCTTACGCACGACTGTTATACGCATCCGCCCCGCATACGCACGACTGTTATACGCATCCGCCCCCCATACGCACGACTGTTATACGCATCCGCCCCGCATACGCACGACTGTTATACGCATCCGCCCCGCATACGCACGACTGTTATACGCATCCGCCCCCCATACGCACGACTGTTATACGCATCCGCCCCGCATACGCACGACTGTTATACGCATCCGCCCCGCATACGCACGACTGTTATACGCATCTGCCCCGCATACGCACGACTGTTATACGCATCCGCCCCGCATACGCACGACTGTTATACGCATCCGCCCCGCATACGCACGACTGTTATACGCATTCGCCCCGCATACGCACGACTGTTATACGCATCCGCCCAGCATACGCACGACTGTTATACGCATCTGCCCCGCATACGCACGACTGCTTTCCGCATCCGCCCCGCATACGCACAACTGTTATACGCATCCGCCCCGCATACGCACGACTGTTATACGCATCCGCCCCACATCCGCACGACTGTTATAAGCATTCGCCCCGCATACGCACGACTGTTATACGCATCCGCCCCGCATCTGCACGACTGTTATCCGCATTCGCCCCACATACGCACGACTGTTATCCGCATCCGCCCCGCATACGCACGACTATTATACGCATCCGCCCCACATACGCACGACTGTTATACGCATCCGCCCCACATACGCACGACTGTTATACGCATCTGCCCCGCATACGCACGACTGTTATACGCATCCGCCCCACATCCGCACGACTGTCATACGCATTCGCCCCGCATACGCACGACTGTTATACGCATCCGCCCCGCATCTGCACGACTGTTATCCGCATTCGCCCCACATACGCACGACTGTTATCCGCATCCGCCCCGCATACGCACGACTATTATACGCATCCGCCCCACATACGCACGACTGTTATACGCATCCGCCCCACATACGCACGACTGTTATACGCATCCTCCCCGCATCTGCACGACTGTTATCCGCATTCGCCCCACATCCGCACGACTGTTATCGGCATCCTCCCCACATCCGCACGACTGTCATACGCATCCGCCCCGCATACGCACGACTGTTATCGGCATTCGCCCCACATACGCACGACTGTTATCCGCATCCTCCCCGCATCTGCACGACTGTTATCCGCATCTGCCCCGCATACGCACGACTGTTATCCGCATCCGCCCCGCATACGCACGACTGTTATACGCATCCGCCCCACATACGCACGACTGTTATACGCATCCGCCCCACATACGCACGACTGTTATACGCATCCGCCCCGCATCTGCACGACTGTTATCCGCATTCGCCCCACATCCGCACGACTGTCATACGCATTCGCCCCGCTTACGCACGACTGTTATACGCATCCGCCCCACATACGCATGACTGTTATACGCATCGGCCCCGCATCTGCACGACTGTTATCCGCATTCGCCCCACATACGCACGACTGTTATCCGCATTCGCCCCACATACGCACGACTGTTATACGCATCTGCCCCGCATACGCACGACTGTTATACGCATCCGCCCCACATCCGCACGACTGTCATACGCATTCGCCCCGCTTACGCACGACTGTTACACGCATCCGCCCCGCATACGCACGACTGTTATACGCATCTGCCCCGCATACGCACGACTGTTATACGCATCCGCCCCGCATACGCACGACTGTTATACGCATCCGCCCCGCATACGCACGACTGTTATACGCATCTGCCCCGCATACGCACGACTGTTATACGCATCCGCCCCACATCCGCACGACTGTCATACGCATTCGCCCCGCTTACGCACGACTGTTACACGCATCCGCCCCGCATACGCACGACTGTTATACGCATCTGCCCCGCATACGCACGACTGTTATACGCATTCGCCCCGCATACGCACGACTGTTATACGCATCTGCCCCGCATACGCACGACTGTTATCCACATCCGCCCCGCATCTGCACGACTGTTATACGCATCCGCCCCGCATCTGCACGACTGCTTTCCGCATCCGCCCCGCATACGCACGACTGTTATCCACATCCGCCCGGCATCTGCACGACTGTTATACGCATCCGCCCCGCATACGCACGACCGTTATATGCATCCGCCCCGCATACGCACGACTGCTATCCGCATCCGCCCCGCATACGCACGACTGTTATACGCATCCGCCCCGCATACGCACGACTGTTATACGCATCCGCCTCGCATACGCACGACTGTTATACGCATCCGCCCCGCATACGCACGACTGTTATACGCATCTGCCCCGCATACGCACGACTGTTATACGCATCCGCCCCGCATACGCACGACTGTTATACGCATCTGCCCCGCATACGCACGACTGCTATCCGCATCCGCCCCGCATACGCACGACTGTTATACGCATCCGCCCCGCATACGCACGACTGTTATACGCATCTGCCCCGCATACGCACGACTGCTATCCGCATCCGCCCCGCATACGCACGACTGCTATCCGCATCCGCCCCGCATACGCACGACTGTTATACGCATCCGCCCCGCATACGCACGACCGTTATATGCATCCGCCCCGCATACGCACGACTGCTATCCGCATCCGCCCCGCATACGCACGACTGTTATACGCATCCGCCCCGCATACGCACGACTGTTATACGCATTCGCCCCGCATACGCACGACTGTTATACGCATCTGCCCCGCATACGCACGACCGTTATATGCATCCGCCCCGCATACGCACGACTGTTATACGCATCCGCCCCGCATACGCACGACCGTTATATGCATCCGCCCCGCATACGCACGACTGCTATCCGCATCCGCCCCGCATACGCACGACTGTTATACTCATCCGCCCCGCATACGCACTACTGCTATCCGCATCCGCCCCGCATACGCACGACTGTTATCCGCATCCGCCCCGCATACGCACGACTGTTATACTCATCCGCCCCACATCCTCACGACTGTTATACGCATCCGCCCCGCATACGCACGACTGTTATACGCATCCGCCCCGCATACGCACGACTGTTATACGCATCCGCCCCGCATACGCACGACTGTTATACGCATCCGCCCCGCATACGCACGACTGTTATACGCATCCGCCCTCATACGCACGACTGTTATACGCATCCGCCCCGCATACGCACGACTGTTATACGCATCCGCCCTCATACGCACGACTGTTATACGCATCCGCCCCGCATAGGCACGACTGTTATACGCATCCACCCCACATACGCACGACTGTTATACGCATCTGCCCCGCATACGCACGACTGCTTTCCGCATCCGCCCCGCATCTGCACGACTGTTATACGCATCTGCCCCGCATACGCACGACTGTTATACGCATTCGCCCCGCATCTGGTCGACTGTTATTCGCATCTACCCCGCATACGCACGACTGTTATACGCATTCGCCCCGCATCTGCACGACTGTTATGCGCATCCGCCCCACATACGCACGACTGTTATACGCATTCGCCCCGCATACGCACGACTGCTTTCCGCATCTGCCCCTCATACGCACGACTGTTATACGCATCTGCCCCGCATACGCACGACTGTTATACGCATTCGCCCCGCATCTGCACGACTGTTATACGCATCCGCCACACATACGCACGACTGTTATACGCATCTGCCCCGCATACGCACGACTGCTTTCCGCATCCGCCCCGCATACGCACGACTGTTATACGCATCTGCCCCGCATACGCACGACTGTTATACGCATTCGCCCCGCATCTGCACGACTGTTATACGCATCCGCCACACATACGCACGACTGTTATACGCATCTGCCCCGCATACGCACGACTGCTTTCCGCATCCGCCCCGCATACGCACGACTGTTATACGCATCCGCCCCGCTTACGCACGACTGTTATACGCATCCGCCCCACATCCGCACGACTGTTATACGCATTCGCCCCGCATACGCACGACTGTTATACGCATTCGCCCCGCATACGCACGACTGTTATACGCATCCGCCCTGCATACGCACGACTTTTATACGCATCCGCCCTGCATACGCACGACTGTTATACGCATCCGCCCTGCATACGCACGACTGTTATACGCATCCGCCCTGAATACGCACGACTGTTATACGCATCTACCCCACATACGCAAGACTGTTATACGCATCCACACGACTGTTATACGCATCCGCCCCGCATACGCACGACTGTTTTCCGCCTCCGCCCCGCATACGCACGACTGTTATACGCATCCGCCCCGCATACGCACGACTTTCTTCCGCATTCCCACGTTTGTTGTCCAAATCTACTGGCATTACAATACTATTAGGTAGATTTCATTAGAAATCTAATTATTGCAATGGGTACCATGTTTCCACTTCCGGAAAATTTCGACATATCTTCGCGTTTCACATCCCCCAGACCCCAAAACCACCGTCAGTTCACAAGTTTATATATAATTTATGTATATATATATATATATATATATATATATATATATATATATATATATATATATCAGTTTCTTGTGGACACGATAACTGCCGTAATTTTGCACCAATCACTTTGAATTTTTTACATAATATGTATCCCTAAAAATCTCGGTCGAGTTCGTTAATGGGCAAAATCGGTCGAAGGGGGTGAAAATGGGGGGCTTTTTTTCGAAAAAGTGAAATTTCGCTATAACTCTCTTAATACGTGAAATATCGAATCCATTCAAAGTTCATAATATGTGTCGGATAAGTGCCAAAAATTTATGTCAAATAAGTTTTTTGATAGCACCAACCATTGACCAAAGGGGCGGAAAAAAGTGGGTTTTTCGGGAAACATTAATCATATCTCTCCTAATAGGCACAATATCAAAACCGTACAAAATGGAAAATATTCCCCTAATAATTACCTAAAACTTTTGTCTGAAAGAATTTTTGATATGACCCACCATTACGCCAAGGGATGAGAAAAATGATTTCGGAATTTTAAACAAGTAGTTCCGTGAAGAACTATACAGCCTATTTT
The DNA here is from genome assembly GCA_946902985.2 of Meconema thalassinum. NCBI lineage: Eukaryota > Metazoa > Arthropoda > Insecta > Orthoptera > Tettigoniidae > Meconema > Meconema thalassinum. The sequence goes on from OX336393.1 coordinate 329,648,580, forward strand.
CATATATCCTACTTAAGTTAATTGCCACTATCAACATACTCAATTTCTGTTTGATTGCTGTAATAGATTCGTAGATATTAAGAACCGTCTAAATATTTCGGATGGTCGCCATGTTGGATTTTATATATGTAGGTCCTAGAGTTATGTACTGTTACATGCAGATTATTGTGAACGTGTAGTATTCAAACTTCAATCGCATAATTAGGACACAAGAAAAAACAAGGAGATTTTAAAATTTTTCACAGCTGCCATCTTGAGGTTATGGAAACAATTGAAATAAATTAGATGCCAGTGGATTAACATTCGTATAAGGATTTACTGTACCAAGTTTCACTGCACTCGGATGGTTAAATTGCGAGAAACGTCCATGTAAATATTTATCATTCGCGTCACCGCCATGTTGGATATGTGATCACCAGGTTATTTAAAGTCCTATAGGTGAACTTAAGTTCATAGCCCCTGTGAACATTAAAAAATGCAGTTTGATTGCTAAAATAGATTGGTAGATATTCAGTATCGTCTAAATATTTCAGATGGTCGCCATGTTGGATTGTTAAATGTATAGGCCATAGAGTCATGTACCATTAAAGGAAAATTATTGCGTAGGTTCATTATTCAAACTTTCACTTCGATCGCATGACTACATCACAAGAAATAAAAACTTAATTTTAAAATTCGCACTGCCGCCATCTTGAGGTTATGTAAGCAATTGAACTAAATTAGATACCAGTGGATTACAATGTGTATAAATATTTCCTGTACCAGGTTTCAGTGCGCTTGGAACATTAAATCGCGAGAAAGGTCTATTTAAATATTTCAAATTCGCTTGACCGCCATGTTCGTTTTGTAGTTAACCGGTTTTTGAAAGTCTTATAGATGGACTTCCAGTAGTGCCCTTTATCTCCGTACAAGATTTTAGGGAGATACCGCTAATAGTTTCAGAGATATAGAATGCCGGTGAAATATTTCGCACATCCGCCATCTTGTGATTATGTAAAAAATTGAACGAAGTTAGATGTCGGTGCATTACAATGTATATAAACATATACTGTACCAAGTTTCATTGCGTTTGGTTGGTCAAATCACGAGAAACGTCTATTTAAAAGTCACAAATTCGCTTGGCCTCCATGTTGGTTTTGTAGTTACCAGGTTTTCAAAAGTCACATAAGTGAACTTATAGTAGTTCCCTCTATCACCATATAAAATGTCAGGGTAATATCGGTAATAGTATCGGAAATATTGAATGCTGGTGAAATATTTCGCACAGACGCCATGTTGGATTGGTGAGTCGTAACAAAATTTGAAGAGCACGGCCGAGGTCGCCGGGAATAGTGCTATGAACTTTCCGAGTTTCATTGAAATCGCTCCTGCCGCTTAGATTTTATTAGGGGGGGACACACACACGAATCACACACACACACACACACGCACACACACACGGACAAAAGGTGATCTCATAAGCCTATTTTTTCAAAATTGAAAATAGGCTAAAAATGCGAAGTGCCATCAGAGGTTACCATAACAACGCTTTTAAATTGATAAGGGATGATGTATCACAGGATGCCAAGACAACGCCATTGACGAGATCACATTCATTTTTTTAGCCTACTTTTCACACTTTTCAAAAATGAGGAAAAAGTAGACTTATAAGATATATCCGGGAAAATGTGTCTGTCCTTCTGTCTGTCTGTCCTTCTGTCTGTCTGGCTGTGTGTGTGTCCCCCCCCCCCCCTATCAACTCCTAAACGGCTGCAGCAATCGAAACCAAATTTAGTATGAGTAAAGATGTATACCGGAATATCTCCGGCCCATATTTGAAAAAGATGCCAGTGCTACCAACTGCTAAAAAAACGCACTAGAAATTTGAGCTCCGTGTTGGATATCTTGGAAGGTAATCATGGGAGCTATTCTAAAATTGGCACACATGTAGATAATACTATTTCAGTTTAATTTCCAGGTGGCCATACAAGACAGCGTTGCCAAAATAATTTTAAGCCTTCTGATAAGTCCAATTTTTTAAATGCATATAACTTCTACACTATCAATTGGATTTCAACCAAATTTTGTATGTAATATGTGTACATAAACATATATGACTGAGTGTATTCTCTTAAGAGCCACCAGGGCTGCCAACTGTTAATAATTGCTCTCTATTTTGTATCCAAATATATCAGAAAGTATGCAAGCCGACAGCTTTAAACTATGCACACGTAAATTACCCGACATTTTACATTAATTTGGAGTAACTTATATACGTCAGTTCTACCAACATGATTCTAAGCCTGCTGATAGGACCAATTTTTAAATACATGTAACTTCTATACCAACAAATGGATTTCATACAAAATTGGCACAAAAATATATAATATTTCATATTATTTCTGACCAGCACTCGCATGACATTGTTGCCAACATGCTTTTACGTGTACTAATAGACCCAATGTATAAATCCATGTAACGTCCTTTGGACTTCAACCACATTTTGTATTCTGTACCTTAGGAGATGGAAGTAAGAATATATTGCCACCAGAGCTGCCAACTGTATTGCTCTATTAGGCTACATTATGCCTAGTATACCTTATTTCGAACTAATTAAGACATTTCGATATTACCCACTTAATTTCGTCATTATTCTAGATAGGTTCATATACTGTAGATTAATCTATGGCATGAATCTTAATTTTAAGAAAAGTAGGCTCTTTAGTTCGTCACGGAACTTCTTGTTCCATCTGACTATGAGGGAAGCGGCTAACTGGTAGCATGCTGAACTTTTATGCCCAAGGTGCTTGTTCAAAGCCGAACAAAGTCACCGGATTTTCTAAGAGCGCTAAAAATCCGTCAGCATGCTTTCCTTCGGAGGGGAAGTTACAACGTTCGTTGCAAGTTGCTGGTTGCGGTGGCATCTAGCAGTCAAGTTCACAGATAGGTGTCGTTGACGTTAGTATTTGGTACAAAATTAGGTACTACTACTTAAAATTGACCGTCTGCAGACCTTACCTGAATTACAGACTAATACAGTCATCACAAATAACACCGTTTATCAGACAGATTCTACACACACCCAATGTACACGGGGTTACATAACCACCTTGTCGCAGCCCCTAAACTGAGGAACCAACCAACATCTCGGCGGGAGATAAAATTTTGCGTGAAGAAGTAACAGACTGTTAGATAGTTACACATTAGTTCCAAACCTTGCATAAGGACAGTGTGATCACAAGTATAAATAACAAGTAGTTCCGTGAAGAACTATACAGCCTATTTTCATATATCCTACTTATGTTAATTGCCACTATCAACATACACAATTTCTGTTTGATTGCAGTAATAGATTCGTAGATATTAAGAACCGACTAAATATTTCGGATGGTCGCCATGTTGGATTTTATATATGTAGGTCCTAGAGTTATGTACTGTTACATGCAGATTATTGTGACGTGTAGTATTCAAACTTCAATCGCATAATTAGGACACAAGAAAAAACAAGGAGATTTTAAAATTTTTCACAGCTGCCATCTTGAGGTTATGGAAACAATTGAAATAAATTAGATGCCAGTGGATTAACATTCGTATAAGGATTTACTGTACCAAGTTTCACTGCACTCGGATGGTTAAATTGCGAGAAACGTCCATGTGAATATTTATAATTCGCGTCACCGCCATGTTGGATTTGTGATCACCAGGTTATTTAAAGTCCTATAGGTGAACTTAAGTTCATAGCCCCTATGAACATTAAAAAATGCAGTTTGATTGCTAAAATAGATTCGTAGATATTCAGTATCGTCTAAATATTTCGGATGGTCGCCATGTTGGATTGTTAAATGCATAGGCCATAGAGTCATGTAGCATTAAAGGAAAATTATTGCGTAGGTTCATTATTCAAACTTTCAGTTCGATCGCATGACTACATCACAAGAAATAAAAACTTAATTTTAAAATTCGCACTGCCGCCATCTTGAGGTTATGTAAACAATTGAACTAAATTAGATACCAGTGGATTACAATGTGTATAAATATTTCCTGTACCAGGTTTCAGTGCGCTTGGAACATTAAATCGCGAGAAGGGTCTATTTAAAATTTTCAAATTCGCTTGGCCGCCATGTTCGTTTTGTAGCTAACCGGTTTTTGAAAGTCATATAGATGGACTTCCAGTAGTGCCCTTTATCTCCGTACAAAATTTTAGGGAGATACCGCTGATAGTTTCAGAGATATAGAATGCCGGTGAAATATTTCGCACATCCGCCATCTTGTGATTATGTAAACAATTGAACGAAGTTAGATGTCGGTGAATTACAATGTATATAAACATATACTGTACCAAGTTTCATTGCGTTTGGTTGGTCAAATCACGAGAAACGTCTATTTAAATGTCGCAAATTCGCTTGGGCTCCGTGTTAGTTTTGTAGTTACCAGGTTTTCAAAAGTCACATAAGTGAACTTATAGTAGTTCCCTCTATCACCATAGAAAATGTCAGGGTAATATCGGTAATAGTTTCGGAGATATTGAATGCTGGTGAAATATTTCGCACAGCCGCCATGTTGGATTGGTGAGACGTAACAAGATTTGAAGGGCACGGTCGAGGTCGCCGGGAATAGTGCTATGAACTATCCGAGTTTCATTCAAATCGCTCCTGTCGTTTAGATTTTATTAGGGGGGGACACACACACGAATCACACACACACACACACACACGCACACACACACGGACAAAAGGTGATCTCATAAGCCTATTTTTTCAAAATTGAAAATAGGCTAAAAATTAACCCCAAATGACAAGAAGGTTACCATCCCCATAAGACAGTAAAATGTTAAAAGTATGCATAGAAAGACGAAACAAGTAGTTCCGTGAAGAACTATACAGCCTATTTTCATATATCCTACTTATGTTAATTGCCTCTATCAACATACACAATGTCAGTTTGATTGCTATAATAGATTCGTAGATATTGAGAATCGACTAAATATTTCGGATGGTTGCCATGTTGGATTTTATAAATTTAGGTCCTAGAGTTATGTACTGTTACATGCAGATTATTGTGTACGTGTAGCATTCAGACTTCAATCGCATAATTAGGACACAAGAAAAAACAAGGAGATTTAAAAATTTTCACAGCTGCCATCTTGAGGTTATGGAAACAATTGAAATAAATTAGATGCCAGTGGATTAACATTCGGATAAAGATTTACTGTACCAAGTTTCACTGCACGCGGATGGTTAAATTGCGAGAAACGTCCATGTGAATATTTATAATTCGCGTCACCGCCATGTTGGATTTGTGATCACCAGGTTATTTAAAGTCCTATAGGTGAACTTAAGTTCATAGCCCCTATGAACATTAAAAAATGCAGATTGATTGTTAAATAGATTCGTAGATATTCAGTATCGTCTAAATATTTCAGATGGTCGCCATGTTGGATTGTGAAATGTATAGGCCATAGAGTCATGTACCATTAAAGGAAAATTATTGCGTAGGTTCATTATTCAAACTTTCACTTCGATCGCATGACTACATCACAAGAAATAAAAACTTAATTTTAAAATTCGCACTGCCGCCATCTTGAGGTTATGTAAGCAATTGAACTAAATTAGATACCAGTGGATTACAATGTGTATAAATATTTCCTGTACCAGGTTTCAGTGCGCTTGGAACATTAAATCGCGAGAAAGGTCTATTTAAATATTTCAAATTCGCTTGACCGCCATGTTCGTTTTGTAGTTAACCGGTTTTTGAAAGTCTTATAGATGGACTTCCAGTAGTGCCCTTTATCTCCGTACAAGATTTTAGGGAGATACCGCTAATAGTTTCAGAGATATAGAATGCCGGTGAAATATTTCGCACATCCGCCATCTTGTGATTATGTAAAAAATTGAACGAAGTTAGATGTCGGTGCATTACAATGTATATAAACATATACTGTACCAAGTTTCATTGCGTTTGGTTGGTCAAATCACGAGAAACGTCTATTTAAAAGTCACAAATTCGCTTGGCCTCCATGTTGGTTTTGTAGTTACCAGGTTTTCAAAAGTCACATAAGTGAACTTATAGTAGTTCCCTCTATCACCATATAAAATGTCAGGGTAATATCGGTAATAGTATCGGAAATATTGAATGCTGGTGAAATATTTCGCACAGCCGCCATGTTGGATTGGTGAGTCGTAACAAAATTTGAAGAGCACGGCCGAGGTCGCCGGGAATAGTGCTATGAACTTTCCGAGTTTCATTGAAATCGCTCCTGCCGTTTAGATTTTATTAGGGGGGGACACACACACGAATCACACACACACACACACACGCACACACACACGGACAAAAGGTGATCTCATAAGCCTATTTTTTCAAAATTGAAAATAGGCTAAAAATGCGAAGTGCCATCAGAGGTTACCATAACAACGCTTTTAAATTGATAAGGGATGATGTATCAGAGGATGCCAAGACAACGCCATTGACGAGATCACATTCATTTTTTTAGCCTACTTTTCACACTTTTCAAAAATGAGGAAAAAGTAGACTTATAAGATATATCCGGGAAAATGTGTCTGTCCTTCTGTCTGTCTGTCTGTCCTTCTGTCTGTCTGGCTGTGTGTGTGTCCCCCCCCCCCCCTATCAACTCCTAAACGGCTGCAGCAATCGAAACCAAATTTAGTATGAGTAAAGATGTATACCGGAATATCTCAGGCCCATATTTGAAAAAGATACCAGTGCTACCAACTGCTAAAAAAACGCACTAGAAATTTGAGCTCCGTGTTGGATATCTTGGAAGGTAATCATGGGAGCTATTCTAAAATTGGCACACATGTAGATAATACTATTTCAGTTTAATTTCCAGGTGGCCATACAAGACAGCGTTGCCAAAATAATTTTAAGCCTTCTGATAAGTCCAATTTTTTAAATGCATATAACTTCTACACTATCAATTGGATTTCAACCAAATTTTGTATGTAATATGTGTACATAAACATATATGACTGAGTGTATTCTCTTAAGAGCCACCAGGGCTGTCAACTGTTAATAATTGCTCTCTATTTTGTATCCAAATATATCAGAAAGTATGCAAGCCGACAGCTTTAAACTATGCACACGTAAATTACCCGACATTTTACATTAATTTGGAGTAACTTATATACGTCAGTTCTACCAACATGATTCTAAGCCTGCTGATAGGACCAATTTTTAAATACATGTAACTTCTATACCAACAAATGGATTTCATACAAAATTGGCACAAAAATATATAATATTTCATATTATTTCTGACCAGCACTCGCATGACATTGTTGCCAACATGCTTTTACGTGTACTAATAGACCCAATGTATAAATCCATGTAACGTCCTTTGGACTTCAACCACATTTTGTATTCTGTACCTTAGGAGATGGAAGTAAGAATATATTCAGTCACCAGAGCTGCCAACTGTATTGCTCTATTAGGCTACATTATGCCTAGTATACCTTATTTCGAACTAATTAAGACATTTCGATATTACCCACTTAATTTCGTCATTATTCTAGATAGGTTCATATACTGTAGATTAATCTATGGCATGAATCTTAATTTTAAGAAAAGTAGGCTCTTTAGTTCGTCACGGAACTTCTTGTTCCATCTGACTATGAGGGAAGCGGCTAACTGGTAGCATGCTGAACTTTTATGCCCAAGGTGCTTGTTCAAAGCCGAACAAAGTCACCGGATTTTCTAAGAGCGCTAAAAATCCGTCAGCATGCTTTCCTTCGGAGGGGAAGTTACAACGTTCGTTGCAAGTTGCTGGTTGCGGTGGCATCTAGCAGTCAAGTTCACAGATAGGTGTCGTTGACGTTAGTATTTGGTACAAAATTAGGTACTACTACTTAAAATTGACCGTCTGCAGACCTTACCTGAATTACAGACTAATACAGTCATCACAAATAACACCGTTTATCAGACAGATTCTACACACACCCAATGTACACGGGGTTACATGACCACCTTGTCGCAGCCCCTAAACTGAGGAACCAACCAACATCTCGGCGGGAGATAAAATTTTGCGTGAAGAAGTAACAGACTGTTAGATAGTTACACATTAGTTCCAAACCTTGCATAAGGACAGTGTGATCACAAGTATAAATAACAAGTAGTTCCGTGAAGAACTATACAGCCTATTTTCATATATCCTACTTATGTTAATTGCCACTATCAACATACACAATTTCTGTTTGATTGCAGTAATAGATTCGTAGATATTAAGAACCGACTAAATATTTCGGATGGTCGCCATGTTGGATTTTATATATGTAGGTCCTAGAGTTATGTACTGTTACATGCAGATTATTGTGACGTGTAGTATTCAAACTTCAATCGCATAATTAGGACACAAGAAAAAACAAGGAGATTTTAAAATTTTTCACAGCTGCCATCTTGAGGTTATGGAAACAATTGAAATAAATTAGATGCCAGTGGATTAACATTCGTATAAGGATTTACTGTACCAAGTTTCACTGCACTCGGATGGTTAAATTGCGAGAAACGTCCATGTGAATATTTATAATTCGCGTCACCGCCATGTTGGATTTGTGATCACCAGGTTATTTAAAGTCCTATAGGTGAACTTAAGTTCATAGCCCCTATGAACATTAAAAAATGCAGTTTGATTGCTAAAATAGATTCGTAGATATTCAGTATCGTCTAAATATTTCGGATGGTCGCCATGTTGGATTGTTAAATGCATAGGCCATAGAGTCATGTAGCATTAAAGGAAAATTATTGCGTAGGTTCATTATTCAAACTTTCAGTTCGATCGCATGACTACATCACAAGAAATAAAAACTTAATTTTAAAATTCGCACTGCCGCCATCTTGAGGTTATGTAAACAATTGAACTAAATTAGATACCAGTGGATTACAATGTGTATAAATATTTCCTGTACCAGGTTTCAGTGCGCTTGGAACATTAAATCGCGAGAAGGGTCTATTTAAAATTTTCAAATTCGCTTGGCCGCCATGTTCGTTTTGTAGCTAACCGGTTTTTGAAAGTCATATAGATGGACTTCCAGTAGTGCCCTTTATCTCCGTACAAAATTTTAGGGAGATACCGCTGATAGTTTCAGAGATATAGAATGCCGGTGAAATATTTCGCACATCCGCCATCTTGTGATTATGTAAACAATTGAACGAAGTTAGATGTCGGTGAATTACAATGTATATAAACATATACTGTACCAAGTTTCATTGCGTTTGGTTGGTCAAATCACGAGAAACGTCTATTTAAATGTCGCAAATTCGCTTGGGCTCCGTGTTAGTTTTGTAGTTACCAGGTTTTCAAAAGTCACATAAGTGAACTTATAGTAGTTCCCTCTATCACCATAGAAAATGTCAGGGTAATATCGGTAATAGTTTCGGAGATATTGAATGCTGGTGAAATATTTCGCACAGCCACCATGTTGGATTGGTGAGACGTAACAAGATTTGAAGGGCACGGTCGAGGTCGCCGGGAATAGTGCTATGAACTATCCGAGTTTCATTCAAATCGCTCCTGTCGTTTAGATTTTATTAGGGGGGGACACAAACACGAATCACACACACACACACACACACACACACACGCACACACACACGGACAAAAGGTGATCTCATAAGCCTATTTTTTCAAAATTGAAAATAGGCTAAAAATTAACCCCAAATGACAAGAAGGTTACCATCCCCATAAGACAGTAAAATGTTAAAAGTATGCATAGAAAGACGAAACAAGTAGTTCCGTGAAGAACTATACAGCCTATTTTCATATATCCTACTTATGTTAATTGCCTCTATCAACATACACAATTTCAGTTTGATTGCTATAATAGATTCGTAGATATTGAGAATCGACTAAATATTTCGGATGGTTGCCATGTTGGATTTTATAAATTTAGGTCCTAGAGTTATGTACTGTTACATGCAGATTATTGTGTACGTGTAGCATTCAGACTTCAATCGCATAATTAGGACACAAGAAAAAACAAGGAGATTTAAAAATTTTCACAGCTGCCATCTTGAGGTTATGGAAACAATTGAAATAAATTAGATGCCAGTGGATTAACATTCGGATAAAGATTTACTGTACCAAGTTTCACTGCACGCGGATGGTTAAATTGCGAGAGACGTCCATGTGAATATTTATAATTCGCGTCACCGCCATGTTGGATTTGTGATCACCAGGTTATTTAAAGTCCTATAGGTGAACTTAAGTTCATAGCCCCTATGAACATTAAAAAATGCAGATTGATTGTTAAATAGATTCGTAGATATTCAGTATCGTCTAAATATTTCGGATGGTCGCCATGTTGGATTGTTAAATGTATAGGCCATAGAGTCATCTACCATTAAAGGAAAATTATTGCGTAGGTTCATTATTCAAACTTTCACTTCGATCGCATGACTACATCACAAGAAATAAAAACTTAATTTTAAAATTCGCACTGCCGCCATCTTGAGGTTATGTAAACAATTGAACTAAATTAGATACCAGTGGATTACAATGTGTATAAATATTTCCTGTACCAGGTTTCAGTGCGCTTGGAACATTAAATCGCGAGAAAGGTCTATTTAAAATGTTCAAATTCGCTTAGCCGCCATGTTCGTTTTGTAGTTAACCGGTTTTTGAAAATCTTATAGATGGACTTCCAATAGTTCCCTTTATCTCCGTACCAAATTTTAGGGAGATACCGCTAATAGTTTCAGAGATATAGAATGCCGGTGAAATATTTCGCACATCCGCCATCTTGTGATTATGTAAACAATTGAACGAAGTTAGATGTCGGTGCATTACAATGTATATAAACATATACTGTACCAAGTTTCATTGCGTTTGGTTGGTCAAATCGCGAGAAACGTCTATTTAAATGTCGCAAATTCGCTTGGCCGCCATGTTGGTTTTGTAGTTACCAGGTTTTCAAAAGTCACATAAGTGATCTTATAGTAGTCCCCTCTATCACCATAGAAAATGTCAGGGTAATATCGGTAATAGTTTCGGAGATATTGAATGCTGGTGAAATATTTCGCACAGCCGCCATGTTGGATTGGTGAGTCGTAACAAAATTTGAAGGGCACGGTCGAGGTCGCCGGGAATAGTGCTATGAACTTTCCGAGTTTCATTGAAATCGCTCCTGCCGTTTAGATTTTATTAGGGGGGGACACACACACGAATCACACACACACACACACACACGCACACACACACGGACAAAAGGTGATCTCATAAGCCTATTTTTTCAAAATTGAAAATAGGCTAAAAATGTTAACTAACCTCCAATTGTAAAATACTTTCTCGCAATAAATGAGGTCTGATCCTCCTACGAAAACCTTCATATTTTGTCTATTATAGCCTATCCCCTAGTTTGCCCGGTGAAATCTACCTCCGCCTTCCGGCGTGCCGAGAGGAATTTTATTTTTAATTAGATTAAGCAACATATTCAGACATTTGAGGAAAATGTCGTTCCTTTGGCTTTGTATGTCATGTGCTATGTTTAAAATGAATGCTGTACAGCCAGAATTGCAACCCTTCTTGTTCAGAGTATTAATTATGCTTAATGACTTAATTATTTTGAATAAGACTAGCTTAAATCTTACATTTGTCATGAAAAAACACAGAACGGAAAAATGTGTCGTCATAAGCATCCGGCTCTTAATAATGGTATTCAACAAGTTCGGATTGTGTTATAAAAACTAACCGCAAATTTCCTCCTAACATTATCAGCAGCTTATCCGCTATCCGCACAACAATGCTAACTATATCCACACGAGGAAAATTTTGGGGATTTCCGCGGGTTTATCCGCGGATATCCGCATTCGCCCAGAGCTTTAATTATAGGTTCATGGATGTGAGGATAGCAATATTAGTTACAGAATATGAAAGATAAATATTTCAATTATAGCCGGGGCCCCCCTTTATCACTCTCTGCGCCCCTCTCAGGGGCGCGTCCCCCACTTTGAGGTCCTCGGCTCTATACGACGGTGGTAAAGGAAATTTATTTAATTAAAACGGTTGAAAACACAGAAAAGGGAGTCAGAGCGCGTAAGTGGAAGGCAGCCGTTCCCATGCCACATTGTCGAAGCGACCAGTCAACCGCCAGCCTTCTATTTCCACGCGCTGACTCCTTGTTCCGTGCTTTCTCAAACGCTTTAATTTATGAACGAATACAGCGACATTTATGACTTTATATTTGGTATTCTCAATTCCATCTGTCTGTTTAAACATCACAACCATCCATCTCGGCTCCAATAACAAGTTTGAAAAGTCATCTTTAAGTGGTTTGAAAATTGAAAATTATATTCAAATATTGGAACATTTATTTAACCAAATTATTTTGAAGGATATCTATTTTATTTTATTTAAATTAGATTCCATTATTTTACATTTTACACGAATACTTATCCATTAGATTTTATATTTTCATCGTTTTTATTCATTGTTTTTCCAGTTTCTTCATTTCATCCTGTATATATTTTACTTAATTTCATGTATCAACAGTTTTATTAAATTAATTTCTTAAGGTTTAATTATAATCTGCTGAAGAAGGTCCCATTGTTGGACCGAAATATGTACTAATTAGAACATAATTTGAACTGATTGGCGTAGCTTTCTAATTAATTATCGTTTTAAAGAGGCATAATATTAATTTTAGCCGAATTGTTTACTACCATCGTATAGAGCAGGCGTTTTCACTACCAGAGCTCCCTTGCGGGAAAAGGTGGGTTCGATTCCAACCTCCAGCCACCCTAGAAGTGGTGTCCACTGCTACACCAGGTGACGGACGGGATGGTTCCTAAATATTAGTTTGAATTACCGTGTTGAACTGCTATGCCCAAGATCGCGGGCTCAAACCCGGTCGAAATCGTAGGGTTTTTTAAGAGTATTAAAATCCTTTAGTATGCCTTCCTTCGGAGGGGAAGTAAAGCCAGCGGGCCCATGTTATAGATTTATGATTTGTAAAAAAGAACCTACCACTACAATTGGTGGCATGTATCCAAATTTGTTCGTTAGGCCTATATTTCGTAAGAAACGCTCTATTTGTTTTATTGTATGCAGAAAAGGAAGCTTATAGTTTAACGTGACCGTTAATCTCGCGATCATGAGCCACGGGTTATTGTATTCTACCGCCCTCTGAATGAAGAGGGTTGCATAAAGGGGCGTTGTAGCCTCAGTGGCCTGTATAAGAGAAATAATCAATTCAAATTCAAAATAATCAAAATCAAGTTGCTATGTGTCAATGGCAACTGGTAGCCAAAGTTGAAAATACTTGAAATTGAACTTGTCCAGTTTCATTCATCTTCATTCATTTCATCTCATCCACATTGCGACGGTACTTGTAGCTCACCTTATGGGTGTTCACATAGAAGCAGCTACAAACTCTGGCGTGCCGAACATGTATGTTCTCGGACACTCCTGGCACTAAAAGCCATACGTTAAATAAATAAAATCCTAAATTAAAGCCACAGCCACCTTGTACCCAAACCCTAGCCTCAATTAGATAAACACACACTAGTACAATGACACTGCTTATCAGATACATTCCACACACACCCAATACACGGGGCTACATGACCACAATGATGCAAGCCGAAAAATGTTTCAAAACCAGTAGTACTTGTAGTATTAGTAGTAAGCCTAATGAAAAATCCACAGCTTGCTTCCAGTCGGCCGACCGGGTCAGGGAATGGAATTATTTAAGCCCCCATCTAGCGGCGAGGATATGAACCGTGCCGGCTGCCGAGGCCTGACGCACTCCTCTGGGGCAATGATTAAATGAATGACAGATGAAATGAAATTATAGTGGAGAGTGTTGCTGGAATGAAATATTGACAGGGAAAACCGGAGTACCCGGAGAAAAACCTGTCTGCCTCCGTTTTATCCAGCACAGATCTCACAAGGAGTGACCGGGATTTGAACCACGGACCCAGCGTTGAGAGGCCGGTGTGCTGCCGCCTAAGCCACGGAGGCTCTAGTAAGCCTAATAGTACTATTAAAGTAGAGAAGCGCACGTTGGCCAGCCTCTATCCACCCTTGGGGCAAGTACGAAAATTATGAAATATCCGAATACGTGCAAATAGTATTAAATATGTCCAAACTAGCCACGTGACAAATCAGTCTCCTCTCAACATTCCCACGCTGATTCGCACGCGTTTCTTCAGCTCCACTTAGTAGCACTCTGCGCTCGCCTTTTTAAGCCTTCAGGCTGAAGAAATAAGCGTATTACTTCAAAATGCTTTATGGAGCCCGCCAGCAAGCACACGCTATGCTCCCACTATGGACAGTAAGATCTCTTGATGTCCATAAAAAGGTAAAATGCATTCAACTCTTAGTTACGAGTAGCAGCGTAACCTAAATATAGCCTGGTACCATACATCAAACTACTGTACTGCCAGTGGGTGTTGTGCCTGTATGTGTGTGTGTCTGATAAAATTGCTGCTGAAGATTACGAAATTATACGTAATACAGTGTGGGAGGTCTAGAACAGGTTATCCCCAAAGTAAGAGGAATGATTTTGATTGCTATACCAGAATGCTTCTAATGCCATTCAGTTAAACTAAGATTAAAATGCTATTGCTATTTAATAAACGTATCTACTGTCTACATAGTCATCTTTGCCGACACGCCTGAGGATTTGAATGCGTTTTTGATGGTATGGACTCCGTCTTGAGGAAAGAATTCATGATGAAAATTAATAAAAGTAAAACAAAAATATTGGAATGCGAAATAAATCAGAATCCTCTATGGACATCAAATTGGCAGGTGGGAAACTAAAGGAAGTAGGAGACTTCTGTTACTTAGGAAGCAAAATAACCAGTGATGGACGAAGCAGAGTGGATATAAAATGTAGGTTAGCCCAGGCAAGGAAAGCATTTCTACAGAAAAGGAATCTGTTGAAATCGAATATAGATTTAGGTGTTAGGAAGTCATTTTTGAAGGCCTTCGTCTGGAGCGTGGCACTCTGTGGAAGTGAAACTTGGACTATTGGTGCAGCAGAAAAAAGGAGAATTGAAGCGTTTGAAATGTGGTGTTTACAGGAGAATGATGAAGATCAGATGGGTAGATAGGGTTACAAACGAAGAGGCATTAAGACTAGTGGGAGAGGAGAGATGTTTCTGGCGACTGCTAATGAAGAGAAGAGATAGGTTGGTAGGACACATACTAAGACACCCAGGAATAGCAAGCTTAGTTATGGAAGGAAGGGTCGAGGAAAAGAACTGTAGGGGTAGACCAAGGTTAAAATATGTTAAACAGATTGCCTTGGACGTAGGGTGTGGTAGCTATGTAGAGATGAAACGATTAGCTCAGGACAGGGAGGCATGTAGGTCTGCATTAAACCAGTCAAAAGACTGAAGACTCAAACAAAATCTAATGTATACAATAATAATACCAATAATAATAATAATGTTATTGGTTTTACGTTCCTTCTTAACTGCTGCGAGTTTCAGAGACGCCGGGGTGCCGAAATTTTCCCCGAAGGGGATATTTACCGTGCCAGTAAATCTGATGACACGGCTCCATCGAATTTCGCACCCTCAATGTTCAACTAATTGCACCAGGATTCGATTCTGCAAGCTTGGGCACAGCAGGCGAGAACGTTACCGCTGAGCCACGCAGCCAGTCAATGTATACAATACCAGATATGTTGTTGTTGTTGTTGTTGTTGTTGTTGTTGTTGTTGTTGTTGTTGTTGTTGTTGTTGTTGTAGATTCATGATATTGATCTCCAAACAAGGACTTGCCCTGCCATGTTTCATTGTGCATGGATGATTAGATCACCAGAAATGTCAATTTAATATTTGAAATTCGGGTAACCACCGTGTTCTTTTAGTGTTTATTATGGTTTTGAATGTTACGTATATAAAAATAATATATAGTAGTGTATCGCCTTACAAATGTAAATTGAAGGTGATTGCTGCAATAAGTTCGGAGATATTGAGTTCTAGAAAAATACTTCGCGTGTTCGCCATGTTGGATTGGTGAAGATAAGTTAAATTTGAAAGGCATGGTTGAGGTTTCGGGAGATGGTGGTAACTTATTACTAAATTTCATTAATATCAGTTTTGTTGATCAAACGTTATTTGGACAAAATTCGATCTCGTAAGCGTATATTTCATATGATGAAACTGGGGTAATAAACAGTAGCATTTTGATATGGAGCTATTAGATCTAAGATTTAACCGACCAATGGTGAAAGTCATCGATGTTATTTAGCTACAGGTGTAATCAAGTACTAGAGCCGGCAAGACTATGAGAAGCTAGGTACAGAGCTGATGCACTGTTTGATTGGATGAAGACTGCTGGTTTGTTATAGTTTGTTGGTGAAATATATCTATATTCATTGGGTTTTAAACTGCTCACTTGCTTCAAGTTCCTTGTTTGTTCTAAATTACACTTTATAGATGGAACGATAGAGCAGAAACAAAGATACTGATATTTATACAGTAAAGCCAGCATTTGACGGAACCGAACGGGAATAACAATGTTTTCCGTTAAAGATTGGTTTCTGGTTAACGCAGGTAGGTCGGTGCTGAATTAATTAAACCATGGACATGCATAAAAATAACATGTTCTTCATATCTTAAGCCGCTTGACTATGTGACCGCCACTTCCATAAAAGAATAGGTTCTTCTATTTCTGCCATTGTTGACTCGAAATCAACCAGGCCTTTGCAGTCAGTTCAAAAACATTGAGTGAACAGGTGAATTCTAGTGCGTGTTCAGTGGAAGTGGTTAGCCTGATTTACAATAAACTGATACAAGTAACGCCGTTACCCATGGATAAGTGGCTAATTAGCAATGGTTGATATTATTATTTTAACTGGTAGTTGCAGTAATTAGACAGAAGCAAATACTGTACTGTAGATCTTGTGGTCTGTCATATTTTTAAAATTATTAAAATATTTATTAAACACAATGTGTACATTAATTTACAAACATTAGTTTACATATTTACTTCTGTTTATCACCAGTCCTTCGTTAGCGTGTTTAGCGGCTGGGTTCTATTTCCACATTTCAGCAAGTGATACTTGGGGCATGGTTTGTTGCATAATTCATAGACGCAGGCGTTCTCCGGTTCGTGGTATGTTTTGTTCCGACATATCTTGCCATGGAACCCGTGGGCGTCAAATCTTGTGTACAGATGGCGAAGCACATAGTTCGGTCCCTTACAGGCTTCTGCTATCATCGCTTCTGTGTCCATTATTTGCTCCGGGACCTCATTGGCTTTGTTCTGTCTTTCCTTGATGACAGTTTTGTAAGCGTGTGTTTCCGTTAATGCGAAGCAGAGTTTTATGTCCTCTATGAAAAATGACTCTCGCGCTATTGTATAGCCTACGCGTAGCTGTTCCTTGTGAATTTAGAGATCGAGAGGGCTCGCTTTAGGAATCTGGCTTTAATGCTTTCTATTTTTTAGATTATTTATTTCTTTATTATTCGCTAATTGGCCAACTAGGGACCACGATAAATTCCACTATACATTCTAGCGTTTATTCAATTTACGGATGATCCAATAGGTTTTCATTAACTTGCTGTGTCGAGCACGGCGTTCATCCGACCACTTTGCACCGGTTGTCCATTTCTCATCTCGGAAAGTCCCAAATGTAACGATGCTTTTTCGGAAATTGTCTCATTTGTGCTCGTCATCAGGTCCTAGGCCCATTTCTTGGAGGTCTTTCTTGACGTTAACGTACCCGGGAACTATTGTTTTTGGTTTTGAGTTGAAATTGTTAAATATACGTTTTGTCCATCTCGAGTCGTCCATCCGTCGCAAGTGACCGTAGAAGCGAGCCCTGCGTTGGCGCATTGTGTCCGTGATTTTTTAAAATCATTATTATTATTATTATTATTATTGATAGGAGTAGCCTATGAGAAGTGCTAAGAGAGGAAAGAAGAATAAGTGGGGGCGCTAGATATTTTATATTTCAGAAGGGGGGCGTGACAGAAAATGTTAGAGAACCACAGCTCTAGCTAGACGACAGTTGAGAAGAGTGGTGGTTGATGGATTCGAATCCTACTCTCGGCCATTATAGAAGTGACCAAAATGTTACTGACCACTAATTGTAGCAAAAAAGTAGGTTGACTCAGGAAAGAAAAGTATTTCTACAAGATAGGAATCTGTTGACATCGAATATAGATTTAGGTATTAGGAAGTCATTTTTGAAAGCGTTTGTCTAGAGCGTGGCACTCAATGGAATTGAAACTTGGACTCTTGATGCAGCAGAAAAGAGGAGAATTGAAGCGTTTGAAATGTGGTGTTACAGGAGAATGATGAAGATCAGATGGGTAGATAGAGTTACAAACGAAGGGGTATTAAGACGAGCGGGAGAGAAGAGATGTTTCTGGGGACTGCTAATGAAGAGAAGAGGTAGGTTGGTAGGACACGTACTAAGACACCTAGGAATAGCAAGCTTAGCTATGGAAGGAAGGGTCGAGGACAAGAACTGTAGTGGTAGACCAAGGTTAGAATATATTAAACAGATTGCCTCGGATATAGAGTGTGGTAGCTATGTAGAGATGAAACGATTAGCTCAGGACAGGAAGGCATGGAGGGCTGCGTCTAACCAGTCAAAAGACTGAAGACTCAAACAACAACAACAACAACAACAACAACAATTGTAGCAAGATGGAACAACAAGCTATGAACGCAGGTGGTTGGTTGCTAGCTATGTAACAAAGAGGGGGAAGTATTGTATACAGTACATACAGCTGGAATCATCAGCGCGTGATGTCTTAACCCTAGAACTGCTGCAGGTTTATCTGTCAAATGCTGCAGTAAATTCCCATAAAGTACACACTAAAGGAATTTGGTATCTGTACGCATACTGTGTTCATGAATATGACTTAACATACACCAATATAAAGCTGAAAGACTGTTCTATATTATATTGATATAGGTGAATCATTCAGACTCGTCACTTTGAATTAATCATAAAAAGTATTTTATAAAAAATAAAAAAATAAAAAATTATTGACTTTTCTGCTCTAGAAAACCATATTGCCGAGTTAAATGTTCATCAGAGACATCATAAATGAAAAGTTCATAGTTTTTTGTTACTAATTCAATAACCAGTTTCAATTAATTCCTGTTATTTACTAAATAAATATTTTTACAAAAATATGACATTTCTCGATTTTGAAGTACATAATCGGCGCGCGATTACGGGGAGGCAAGTTCACAGGCCCAGGATGATGAACGATAAACGGTACATTTTTACCTGGAAAGTCACTTTCTTCGGGTTGAATATCAGTCTAGTTCACACTTACCACTTCACGGCTAACATTAGGCATGTGTACAGGGTCTGTCGGAACATGATAAACATCGCTTGCATTGATGGGGATTTCCATAACTTGCGTGACATCCTGTTCGCCGGTATCACTGCCACTACTTTCACCATCTTCATTTTCATACGAATCCACACAATAATCACTGTGATCGTCATACTATCACACGAATCGTCAAAAATCAAGTGCTAAATTTCTGAATCGTCTACATAGTTGGCGGCCATTTTGCTCAATCCAACTTCAATATCAACATGGAAGTACTTCCACTTCTGCAGCCAAATAATAGCTTGCATACTGTCATTTGTTTGCCAAGGACTTACACTACGAAAGATAAAAGCATCGGGAACCAGCATAACTTGAAATTAGTGCCATCTGAAGGCTAACAGTAGTACTATATTTGAATTCCAAGACCGTCTTTCAGAGAGACGGTCGCACTTGATTAAACAACACACCGTCTTCCTGGAAGACGGTCCGCAGTTCTAGGGTAGGGGCTCGCACATTTACCACTAAATTTGCACAAGAGTCAGCTGATCCATTGGCCACCTCAACCCACCATGTTAGCGAACCTGACCAAAGGAACATTCACGCTCAGGGTTGGCAACTTCTCGCAGATAAAAACTAACAAAATGTATGGCTCTGAGTATACAGTAATACTAATCATTACCATACCTGCAATATTCATCCCTTTCTGAAGGGTTGCCGCTAAGAACGTTCCAAGTGACTAAAGTAACGGGGCCATGGCCGCTCTCTACCCAAATCATACCTTAATTATAAATACACACACTAGTACAGACATCACAGTGACACAGGTTATCAGACAAATTCTACTCACGCCCAAGTACACGTGGATAAATGACAACGATGTTGCAAAGTCCCTAAATCAATTAACAACAAATCTTCCCTCAGCATCCCTGCAAGGCCGTCCGCGCCAGAAGCACGCTGGCGTGCTGTACGGACACCTCTGCTGTATATTCTATTTCCTACGAATTATTCAATATGATTGACACAATGTTATGCCATATTGACCTACAGCTAATTTTTTCAGCGTAATTTTACGGTAGTTACCAAAGTAAATACAGTAGGCCTACATATTTATTTATTAATTTATTCATTTATTTATTTATGAATGTATTTATTTATTTACTTATTTACTTATTTATCTATTTATGTATTTACTTATATACTTATTTATTTATTTATCTATTTATGTATTTCTTTATTTATTTACTTATTTACTTATGTATTTATTTATTTACTTACTTGTTTATTTATTTACTTATTTATTTACGTATTTACTTATGTATGTATTTATTTATTTACTTACTTGTTTATTTATTTACTTATTTATTTACGTATTTACTTATTTATTTATCTATTTATTTATGTATTTATTTACTTACTTATTTATTTATTTACTTATTTATTTATTTATTTGGTAGCAAACGTCTACTATACGAAGAGATTATCATAAACGTGAGAAATATCCTGTCACAAAAACAAAAAATTCAGTTAGTATTTTCTGCATTTTTGATTCGTTGGTTCCTCAGTTTAGGAGCTGCGACAACGCAGTAATGTAGCCCCGTGTACTTTGGGTGTGTGTAGATTCTGTCTGATAACCAGTGTTAATTGTGATGGCTGTATTAGTGTGTGTTATCTGTAATTCAGGTAAGGACTGCAGACGATCAATTTTAAGCAGTTCCTACTAAATTCTACCGTCAATGACACCTAGCTGTGAACTTGGCTACTATATGCCACCAAACCTACACCTGGTGACGAACGTTGGAACTAATAGAGCATTAATCAAATCTAACCTAGAAATTTAGCTTCACACAATTGTAGTTAGTGGAAGATTCTCTTACATGCCATGAATCTATTACATCAGCCCGCCGGCTTTACTTCCCCTCCGAAAGAAGGCATACTGTGGGATTTTTAACGCTCTTAAAGAATCAGACGACTTCGACTGGGTTTGAACCCGCGATCTTGGGCATAGAAACTCAGCATTCTACCAACTACGCCACTGAAGCTGCTTTCCCGCATTCTAGATCTTGCATAGTACACGATAAATCTTGCACCACACTGTCTGCAACCAAAGACAAGCGCGCTAACAAATAATTAATTTCTGCCGCTGAGACAGTAATTTATTAGTGGAGCTGTAAACTGGAAGAACATGGGTCCGAGTTGAAGCAACAGGCTATCAGAAATCTGATCTCACAATCATTTTCTGCTTGTTGTAATAAAGCATATAAGCACATGGAAAACAGGTCGATGGCACGTAGAGATTTACTGAACCTCACATTCAGAATACAATCTGCCAACATAATGCTCGTTCCTTTGGTATACAATATTCAAAACTTACTTCCACAGTCAACGGGGATGGGTAGGATGGTGTAGTGGTAAATCTACTGTCAATTGTACATTCCATTAAAAGGAGTCTTAATAATTTTACGGTCATTTATTGTACACTTCTTCTCTAGTAACATCTCAATTATTTTTGTAGCGACAAAGGTATTCTCAACAAGATTAAGTGTTGGACTTAATGTTAGCAGCACGTTGCATAGTAAAGAAGTTACTTAGTAAAGGTCTGAAACAGGTTCGTTTGTTTGAAAATACATAGATCTTACAGCACAAGTCACCTTATAAATTATTGCTGCTCCAAAGATTTGCAAAAACAAATAGAGACTGGTCTGAGGATGACATTTTCTTATTTATTTATTTATTTATTTATTTATTTATTTGGGGAGCATGATGGAGCAGTGGCTTAGCTGCTCGTCTTTCACCCAGACGGCCGGGGTTTGAATTCTGGTGACAGTGGGGAGAAATTTTCACTTGAAAAATCACGTGGCGTCAGGAAGGGCATCCGGCCTTAAATTCCCGGCCAAAACCAAAAAATGAGCATAGTTGGCTCCCGCAACCCCAATTAATTGGGTAAAGCCGAAGAAAGTTTATTTTCTTATTTATATATTTATTAATTTATTTATTTATTTATTTATATATCTATTGATTTATTTTTATATTCTTATTCATTTTATTTGTTTATTATTTATTTATGTATTTATTTATTAATTGATTGATTGATTGGTTGATTGATTGATTGATTTATTTATATATTTATTGATTTATTTCTATAATCTTATTCATTTTATTTGTTTATTATTTATGTAGGTATTTATTTATTAATTCATTTATTTATTTATTTATTTATATATTTATTGATTTATTTTCATATTCTTATTCATTTTATTTGTTTATTATTTATTTATGTATTTATATATTTATTAATAATTGATTGATTGATTGATTGATTGATTGATTTAAGTTATTCATTTATATTTTTATTTTTATTTTCTTATTTATTTATTTGTATAATAATATATTTATTTATATATTGATTGATTTATTCACTTATATATAAATTTACTTTTATTTTCTTATTTATTTATTTATTTATTTATTTATTTATTTAAAAGCGTGAAATTACCTGCAATGCTATGAAAGGACCAGCTGGTAATTTTACCGTTGTTCAGGGGACACCCTAAGGAACAACTCAAGAGTTGGCAGCAGTTTCTTTGAGGAATAACCAGGATAGCATATTTTGCTACGTTGCAGGCCATGATTTGCAGAATAGATAGAATTTAATTCCACCATCTAAAACGGTTTTTCGCTGAATCGACACATCAACTGCAGGCAAATAGAGCCTCTCTAAAGGGCTATGAGAGTTTAATTCCCAATTGTGATCCAGATTAATTGCTTCTGTCACTCTAACCCCCTTCGCTACTTCTTTAGAGGAGCTAACACAATCTACCTCTAAATAAGAATAGTACCTGTCACAGATATCTAGATAACTTGCAATGTTGTGTCAACATTTCTACAAAGTCGATATATGCCTTTGTTAAACATAAATTAGGATCCAGGCTTCTTTCCACTCCTCCTTCTTCCACAGCATCCAGCAGTTTCCCATTTAGCTTCACGACGCTGGGAGACCCCGTACCAGACCAAACCAAGACTTATAAATTCTTGGCAGAGTCTGTAATTGAATCTGGGACCTCTGAGATGGCAACCAACCATTACTAGCGACTGCGCTACCACCTAGAATTTATCATCAGAACATTCGAATACAGCGATTAATATTCGTTGATCTTGATCCGCAGTAGAATATATTGTTGTTGTTGTTTTTGTTGTTGATTATTTAGGGGTTTTGTAGCATCATGGTCTTGTAGCCCCGATTACTTGGGTGTGTGTAGAAGTTGTCTGATAACCTATGTCACTGTGATGTCTGTCGGCTTACTAGTGTGTGTATTCTTATACGAGGAAGGATTTGGGTAGGAAGCTGTTGTTGTTTTTTCATTTGAGATGCATGGACATCATGGTTATATATCCCGGTGTACTTGGGTGAGTGTTCAATTTTGTCTGATAACCTGTGTAATTGTGACCGCTGCATTAGTGTGTGTATACAGTATAATTCAGGTAAGGATTCAATCAAGCAACGTTTAATATCCGTACAGCACCTTGTATTTCAACAAGCCATTACAACCAACATTCAATTATACTCCTAGAAAAGGACAAAGAGTTATAACCATGCATTTTGGAGAAGGTAGGCTATATGTTCTTTACTGAACATCATGTTCATTAGTACTATTTACTGTTTAAATTGCTACATTGACAATATTATTTTCAGTGTTTGTAACATTCCTACTAATTGAACCTGTTTTTCATAAGTGCGGTTTACTGTTTAAAATGCTACAGTGACAATATTATGCTCAGTGTTTGTAAAATTCCTACTAATTGAACCTGTTTTTCATAAGTGCGGTTTACTGTTTAAAATGCTACAGTGACAATATTATGCTCAGTGTTTGTAAGATTCCTACTAATTGAACCTGTTTTTCATAAGTGCGGTTTACTGTTTAAAATGCTACAGTGACAATATTATGCTCAGTGTTTGTAAGATTCCTACTAATTGAACCTGTTTTTCATAAGTGCGGTTTACTGTTTAAAATGCTACAGTGACAATATTATGCTCAGTGTTTGTAAGATTCCTACTAATTGAACCTGTTTTTCATAAGTGCGGTTTACTGTTTAAAATGCTACAGTGACAATATTATGCTCAGTGTTTGTAAGATTCCTACTAATTGAACCTGTTTTTCATAAGTGCGGTTTACTGTTTAAAATGCTACAGTGACAATATTATGCTCAGTGTTTGTAAGATTCCTACTAATTGAACCTGTTTTTCATAAGTGCGGTTTACTGTTTAAAATGCTACAGTGACAATATTATGCTCAGTGTTTGTAAGATTCCTACTAATTGAACCTGTTTTTCATAAGTGCGGTTTACTGTTTAAAATGCTACGGTGACAATATTATGCTCAGTGTTTGTAAGATTCCTACTAATTGAACCTGTTTTTCATAAGTGCGGTTTACTGTTTAAAATGCTACAGTGACAATATTATGCTCAGTGTTTGTAAGATTCCTACTAATTGAACCTGTTTTTCATAAGTGCGGTTTACTGTTTAAAATGCTACAGTGACAATTAGTTTATATGTTTGTGAGGTTATTAATACGTGAATGAAACAAACCCTTTTTAAACAAATTTAAAAAATTGCATTCGAACTGAAGTGAAATTTGCCTCATGTAATGTATTTCAGGAATAGGCAATAACCCATCTCATGTGGGTACATTCGTGTTGACCGACTGAAAAGCACCAAACTTTTGTTTACTATGGCAACACTGATAAATGGCTTCAAACTCCATTATGACCGTAATGAAATTTCGATTGCGTCTGTCATCCAGAAAGTTAGGCTCTGTTATTCTGAGAGGAGTTAACACCAACGGCTACACTAGTAAGTTGGCGACATTGCCGCTCTCTCGTCTAAAGGCGCACACTTGTAAAAGCAGATGTTTCTTAGGTATGACCAAGCC
Organism: Meconema thalassinum; assembly: GCA_946902985.2. NCBI lineage: Eukaryota > Metazoa > Arthropoda > Insecta > Orthoptera > Tettigoniidae > Meconema > Meconema thalassinum. The sequence goes on from OX336393.1 coordinate 329,673,754, forward strand.
AATTTTTTCCGTGTTGGACAAAACAGTATCATCACTATGATTATTAAGCTATAAAGGCTATAAATAAGCGAATCCTTATCTCACCGTGATTAAGAGCAATGTGCATGGATCAATAACGATCAGTTTGGAGCAGATGAAGGGGAAAGTTATATAAAAATGATGCAACGAGTAGAATCCAATGATAGCCGCAGTATTTTTGAGAGTAATAGCACGGTACATACTACTCATTTCAAGTAATTGTGTCGTACATAACCTCGAACAACACGATGCTGATCGGAACGGAATATTTTCGTTCGAACTTTCATTACATCCATCAGTTACAGATTAGGTGAGGGGTATTCAATTCCATGAAGAAAGCTGAGGGCTATTCAATCCAAGTGCACTCATTCAGAAGACTGGCATTACAGCACGATGCAGACCTAGTGCAGTAGAGAACTAATTCGTGATTCAGAACGAATTATAAAATATGGATTATAAGGTAAAACAGGAGAAAGTATTACGCCATTCTTTCCTTCATTCCTGTTTTGGTCATCTTCCAATAATTGTGTAGTAGCACAGGAACAGTAGAAAGCATCGTGGCGCACGAGAATAAGTAATAACTTGACTGCCTTCTTAGCCATAATAGTCCGGTGGCTTAACGCCATATATTCAACCAATTGTGCAAATCGAGGTAAAAGCGATTTTTAGTTACGTTATGGGGTCCATAAGGAACGATTTCAGCCACGGAGGCTTTCTGTACACCCCCTGGTTAATTTTTTACAGCCCTCCAAACATGTGATAGGGCGCGTACCCTTATTTTATGGGTTACAAATTCGTAATTATTTGTTATGGGCAAAATTAATAAAATTAGTATCATTTCCGATGTTTATGAGGGCAAAGAATTCATTTATGGGGTCGAAGTTCCTGGCAAGTCTTCTCCATTTCCCTCGGTCCCATACGACATATTCCCTTAGATGTTTCTCCCTCAAGTCATCTCGTATGCAGTCCCTCTAACTTCTTCTTGGTCTTCCCCTTTCTCTGTCACCTTCCACTACCATTACTGTCATTCCCTTGCCAACATAAGGGTCGTTAACAAATTCACAAAGAAATTTTATAACATGGTCCGGCTAGCTCAAAAGAGTTGCCAGCGTTTCGCCCCAGTGTACCAATGGGCTCTTCAGTTGGTATGGTACGCCTCACCAGGACGCGTGGCTAGTACATACTGAGAAGGCCGCTGCAAGGCACAAAATGTCGCCACGAGCTAGCCGGATAATTTTATCAAATTTCTTTGTGAATTTGTAAATGTACATAACTCAGTCGGACAATTTTACATCCTGTTTCCTTCGGGAACAGATATTTCCAACATAAGTGTCGTCCCTTCTCTTGACATTTCCATACCACTATAGTATTCTCCCATGAACCTTCTTTGATATCTCCGTCACTTTAACACTGCCTCTTAGTCTCTCATTTCTATTCCTATCGGCTCTGGTGACGCCACAAATTCTTCTTAACATTTTCATTTCAGCTACATCCATTGCCTTAGTTGGTGCCCATGTCTCTGCTCCATACATCATTGCAGATCTCACTACTGACTTATACACCATTCCTTTAGTCCTCAGGTGTATCCTTCTATCACACAATACACCTGACGTCCGTTTCCAGTTCATCCATACTACCTGCACTCTGCGTGCTATTGCCATGTCTGAATTGCCATCACTGGACACTGTTGAACCTAAGTAGTTAAAACTATCTACTTTCTTCAAATCTTGCCCATCCAATTGGATTGTTTCTTCTCCTTTTCCTCCTAGCCACAAGTACTCCGTTTACTTCCTATTGATTTTCATCCCTCTGTCTTCCAAAGCTTTTCTCCAAATCTCCAGCCTCATTTCCAGCTCATCCTTTTTGGTGCTACATAACACTAGATCGTCTGCGAACATCCGACACCAAGGAGCTTGACCTCTAACCTTTTCTTATAATACATCGATGACCAGATTGAAGATACGAAGGTGGATCAAAAGGTTAGTTGCACTAACGCGCTGCAGCAGCACGCTGTGTGTTGCAAACGAGGGCACAGCGGAGAAAGGGACAGACACTGCCCACACGTCTGTTAGGCAGGTCGCTGTGGTGTCTCGTCTTGTATAGTGTGAATAGCGGCCGAATGAAATGGCGCGTCGATTGGACGTTCACTCGAAATATGAGGTTGCACCGGTTGCATAAAGCGATTACAGAGAAGCGCCGGGGGAAATTGAGCGCCGGTGTGATTTTGTAGCACGATAACGCAACACCACACAAGGCCCGCCAAACGAGCGAACTTCTGCAGCGTTTCAAGTGGGAGGTCTGGCAAGATCCACCCTACAGTCCCGACCTAGGGCCATGTGACTTTCATCTGTTCGGTTAGCTCAAAACGGAGCTCGGTGGTCGACATTTCCAGACCGATGAGGAGGTGAAGGCCGCTGTCTCCGTGTGGTTGCAGAACGCTGGAGGAACTTTCTGTGCATCCGGCATCGACAAGTTGGTTGTGCGTTCGGAGAAATGTTTGGAGTCTCTTGGAAATTATGTGGAAAAGTGATGTTACATTGTCTGTCGTTATAGGCGTGTTGCTGTTGTATAGGTGGTGTAATACATGGCCATAACTGGGAAGTGCAACTTAATTTTTGATCTGCCCTCGTATAAGGGCTCAGCGCAGATCCCTGATGCAACCCAACTTGTGCTGGTATCCTGTCTGTGAGTCCTACACTGCTTCTAAGCCACATTCGAGCACCATTATACATGTCCTGAATAAGCACTTCCCTCTCTCTCATACACCTCCAGATTTCTTAAGAACGAAGGATGAAAATAAAATAAAGGGTGTTACAGAAATGTCACTTTACATTCGAGACTTTTGAAACTTTTTGTATTCTTTCTCATTTCAAGTATTCGTACCTTCATTTTTTATTTCCTAGGGTTATGAAATTATTGAACTTCAACTCACTGGTGAAATAATCGATCGAATTTTAGAAATGTTTGAAATTAATATTATAGGTGGATAATCGAAATGTTAAAACTCAGCAATTTTTCTAGGTTTATGCGGTGTCTTGTGTGGGATTTCACCTAGGAACACTATCTGGCTCATGGCATAAACCTAGACAAATTTCTGAGTGTTAATTCACTGGCCGTGAAATCCAAAATACAATGGAAATGTTAGTTTACAATTTTTCGATTTATAATGGCTTGTTGGTCATATTTCACAGTAGTTTTTAAATTATGTTTATTATCTGGTTGAATTTTCACTTCCTTGTTCTAAAAAGTAAGATTTGTGGTTATTGTTGTTGTTGCTGTTTCTTTTAGGGGCTGCGACATCGTGGTCATACAGCCCTGTCTATTGGTATTGGACGGCGAAGAAAATCACTGTGGTAACGTGTTGAAATAATATGGTGTTATACGTATACCGTATATAATATTTCCCACTGCAAATTGCACAATATATTACATCTGAGTAATTATAAAACAATAATTTAAAAAATCAAGTAAAGAAACCCAACCTTACCCGGTTTCGAACCCCATCTGAACAGATGAATTCAGCAAAGCTAACACACGGCTAAACCTGACCATTGCTACGGCAGTGTTATCAACAGTCATAGATACAACTCCTTAGCAAATAATGGCTTGGAGTAATTGATTTCTTCAGCGTATTATGCATTTATTGTAAACCATTTCATATTACATTTATATTATTTCTATCAGTATATTACATGCAACATCCTCAAGCTACTGAAATATGGGCTATGCACCAGATGTTGTCGTGTGACCGAGTATGGCTGAGCCCGAGCGCTCCCTAAATCACTGCTACAGTATAATATTATAATATAAATTTATGTTCGACCCTGACTATTATATGTCTGAAAAGTGTATCATAATGATGGTCATTATAACACTATTTTTCATTATGAAACAGTTTCTCCCACCAATCACAGCTCTATAAACAGTTGTTTGACCAATTAGATAAGGATACCTTCGCACATGCACTCTAAATCCAACATGTCTATATAAATTACCGAAAGTGCACCATCCAAATGTTCGCGTAAATAAACAGGCGAATATGAGACAAGAAATAGCACTGTACCTTAATATCCCCAAATCCAATTTCTACACAGCGCGTTGTTTTCAAACGAATTCGGTGACATTTTTACTGAATACTGGTGCACAATCTGAACATATGGCATTGAAGCTCACAGAGCGCATGCGTCGGTCGGTCAGAGAGCTTGGAAATCAGATATATCCTACCCAGCGCAGCACCCGATCACAAAATTCTGGTGACAATCTCAACAGATATTTATGAATATTTATGTTTAAACATATAATAAAGTTATAATTATCGTCGAACATAAACAGTCGTATGCAACGCGCCTATAATGGTAACTAAGACACTCGTATGGAAATTATAAAACTCGCATACGCTCGTTTTATAAATATACTCGTGTCTTAATTATAGCCATTATAGGCTCGTTGCATAATGTACTATTATAATATCCAACGGGTCACGTCCTAGAGCACAGTTTAAACCACCCTCTGTTCGATAAGAGGAACTGGTGGGTCATAAGTTATGGATTATAATGCTTGCATGATTCATTCGGCCACCATCTTGAAAAGGTTTGACTGATGACTTCGTATTATTTTTAGTCAAAACGCGTATGATTTTACGAAATTTGGTGGAGATCCGATGATTATTTTAGTCATAATTTCATTTAAGCTTTGAACATTTGGGTGGTCGCCATTTTGTTCTGGTAAGATGATAGCGATATAAAAAAAGTCCTCTCGGCACGCCGGAAGGCGGAGGTAGATTTCACCGGACAAACTTGGGGATAGGCGAAAATAGGCAGAATATGCAGGTTTTCGTAGAAGGATCAGACCTCATTTATTGCGAGAAGATACTTTATAATTGGAGCTTAATTAACTTTGTTTTTCGTCATTTTATGCTTATTTTAAACATTTTATTGTCTTATGGGAACGGTAACCTTCTTGTCATTTGGGGTCCATTTTTATTCTTGTGGTCACACTGTCCTTATGCAAGGTTTCGACACTTATGTGTGACTATGTAACGGTCTGTTACTTCTTCACGCAAAATTATATCTCTCGCAGAGATTTTGGTTGGTTGCTCAGTTTAGGGGCTGCGACAACGCGGTCATGTAACCCCGTTTACTTAGGGATGGCTGTATTAGTCTGTAATTCAGGTATGGACTGCAGACGGTCAATTTCAAGCAGTAGTTCCTAATGTTGGTACCAGGTACTACCGTCAACGACACCTAGCTGTGAACTTGGCTACTAGATGCCACCGCAACCAGCAACTCGCAACGAACATTGGAACTTCCCCTCCAAAGGAAAGCATACTGAGGGATTTTTAGCGCTCTTAGAAAATCCGACGACTTCGGCCGACTTTGAACTCGCGACCTTGGGCATAGACATTCAGCATGCTACCAGTTACGTCACCGAAGCCGCTTCACACTTAGTCAGATGAAAATCTGAATCTGATCTCGTGCAAGTGCGTTATCTTGGCAACGTCTGATGGCTCATCCCTCATCAATTTAGTAGTGTTGCCATGGCAACCTCTGATAGCTCTTGGCTTTTTCTTATAATTCCGAAATCATTTTTCTCATCCCTTGGCATAATGGTGGGTCATATCAAAAATTCTTTCAGACAAAAGTTTTAGGTAATTATTAGGGGAATATTGTCCATTTTGTACGGTTTTGATATTGTGCCTATTAAGAGAGATAGGATTAATGTTTCCCGAAAAACCCACTTTTTCCCACCCCTTTGGTCAATGGTTGGTGCTATAAAAAACTCTTAAAACATAAATGTTTGGACTTTATCCGACACATAGTATGAACGTTGAACGGATTCGATATGTCACATATTAAGAGAGTTATAGCAATATTTCACATTTTCGAAAAAAGCCCCCCATTTTCACCCCCTTCAACCGATTTAGCCCAGTAACGAACTTGACCGAAATTTTATAGGTATACATATTCGGTAAAAAATTCAAAGTGATTAGTGCAAAATTACGGCAGTTATCGTGTCCACAAGAAACTGATATATATATATCTTTATATATATAATTCTTCGACACGTGTGTATGTGACTGAACCCCTCCTAAACGACTGAACCGATTTTGATGGAATTTGGTATGTATATTAGGGTGGGTCCATGTATGGTTTAGATTCACAATCTGACCCGGTAGGTGGAATGAACTCAATTTTAGAACCACAATTTACACACAAATTTAGAACCACAATATACAGTCAAATACAGTCGTCATGGAAACCACTAGCCTTGGCCTTCGTGAAAGCTGATGTCTTTGGACGGTTTGTCTCTGCACGTTAGAGCCACCTGGTCGCAACCTGTGCAACTACCGCCATTACATACACTCCGCCCGTGGCGGAAAGTTGTGTTATATACCAAAGGTGGCAGTGATGTCGAATTCTACTGTTTGTCTCTGCACGTTAGAGCGTTTCAAAGTCCCGTATGCGTTCATATACCATTCATCCGATTGCCATGAAACTTGGGTGATATGTTGAGTGAGCTCCAGGGAAGGTGTTTGGATTAGTAAATCCATTTTACAATAGATAGCGCGCGAATAGATTCAACAAATGAGCGACGACGCGCGAAGCGTTTCAAAAAGGTCCCGTATGCGTTCAAATACCATTCGTCCGATAGCGATGAAACTTGGATGAGATGTTGTGTACACTCCAGGGAAGGCTTCTGGCTTAGTAAATCAATTTCACATTAGGTAGCGCACGACTAGATTCAACAAATGAGTGACGACGCGCGAAGCGTTTCAACAAAATCCCGTATAAGTTTATATTCCATTCATAGATTGAGATAAAACTTTGATGAGTTGTTGTGTACACTTAAGTGAAGGCTTCTAACTTAGTAATCCATTTCACAGGAGGTTGCGCACGAGTAGATTCAACAAATGAGCGGCGACGTGCGAAGCGTTTCAACAAAGTCCCGTATGCTTTCGAATACCATTCGTCCGATAGCGATGAAACTTGGGTGAGATGTTGTGTACACTTACGTGAGGGTTTCTATTTTATTAAATCCATTTTACAATAGGTAGCTCACGAGTAGATTCAACAAATGAGCAACGACGCGCGAACTTTTAATCCAAGTCCCGTATGCGTTCATATGCCATTTATCCGTTTGCAATGAAACTTGGGTGAGATGTTGTGTACACTTACGTGAGGGTTTCTAACTTAGTAAATCCATTTCACAGGAGGTTTCGCACGAGTAGATTCAACAAATGAGCGACGACGCACGAAGCGTTTCAATAAGATCCCGTATGCGTTCAAATACCATTCGTCCGATTACGATGAAACTTGGGTGAGATATTGTGTACACCCTACGGAAGGTTTCTGGCTTAATAAATCCATTTTACAATAGGTAGCGCACGAGTAGATTCAACAAATGTGTGACGGCACGCGAATCATTTCAACAAAGTACCGTATGCGTCCATATACCATTTATCCGATTGCGATGAAACTTTGGTGAATTGTTGTGTACACTCCATGAAATGATTCTGTCTTAGTAAATCCAGTTTTTAATAAGTAGGCACGAGTAGATTCAACAAATGAGCGACGGCGCGCGAATCGTTTCCACAATGTCCCGTATGCGGTCATCTATCATTCATCCGATTGCGATCAAACCTTGGTGAATCATTGAGTACACGCCAGAGAAGGTTTCAGGCTTAGTAAATCTATTTTACAATAGGTAGCGCATGAGTAGATTCAACAAATGAGTGATGGCATGCGAATCGTTTAAAGAAAATCACTGATGCGTTCATATGTCATTCATCCGATTCCGCTTTGATGAGTTGTTGTGTACACGCCAGGGAAGGTGTTCAACTTGGTAAATCCATTTTACAATATTGGTAGCGCATGGTAGTCTCCCATAAGTCCAACCCCTCGTCCACGTCGTGGGAGACGGGCAACGGCACAAAGTAGGGGATTGCCTGTAGGGGCGAAGTACAGTGGGGACTTCGTGTGCCCCGGGACCGTTACGGTAGCTGTGAAGGTCCTACAGGAACCCTGAAAAGTGACGGCTAACGGGGCTCTGGTGAAGCTACGATAGGCCCAGCAAGCCAGTAGTGGATAAAACCAAATGCTTTCAAAAATGGAACGAGCCTCGGACAGGATGGATTTAATAGACGACGACACGGCTGTACACACGGACTAAGATTTGGAACTTTAAACCTAAGAACGCTGATGGGGAAGGTGGAGGAGATAGTGGATATGATGGAAAGAAGGAAGATGGATTTATTGGGATTGGCAGAAACAAAGTGGAAAGGGGAAGGAAGGAGAGTACTGAGAAAAGGCTATAGACTGTACTGGAGTGGGAACGAAGAGGGAAAGAGGAATGGAGTGGGAGTAGTAGTACGAGATGGTTTAAAAGAAGAAGTGAGGAGAATAAGTGATAGGATGATGAAAGTGAAAGTAGCACTGAGGGGAGAGACCGTAGAAATAGTGCAAGTGTATGCTCCACAAGTAGGCTGCGCTTCTGAAGAGAAGGAGGAGTTTGAAGAGGAATTGCAGAAGCAGCTGGTAGGAAGAAATATGATTGTTATGGGGGACCTCAATGCCCATGTAGGAAGAGAAAGACAAGGTTATGAGAGTGTTCTAGGACCAGAGGGTTGGGGTGGAAGAAATGAGGAAGGAAAGAGACTGTTGGACTTCTGCCAGAGGAACAGCCTGCTAGTTGGGAACTCCTGGTTTAAGAAAAGAGAGAGCCACACAATCACATGGTACAGTGATGACTTGACCAGGAAGTCGGTGGTCGACTATATACTGTATGAGAAAGAACTAAATAAGAACATCACGGACATCAAGGTTATACCATCGGAGAACCTGGATAGCGACCATCGATTACTGGTAATGAACCTGAGAGGGAGTAAGGAGAAGAAAGGGACTGAGAACCAGGAAAGACGTATAAGGATATGGAAACTGAAAGAAGGGGATAGAAGGGTCGAGTACCTCAAAATGGTAAAGGAAGGAATTCCAACAGATGAAGAAAGAGGGGTGGAAGAGGAATGGGCTAGATTTAAGAAGACACTAGTGGGTGCAGCAGAAGCAGTATGTGGGAGGACAAGTAGTAAGAAGAGGTGGAAGGAAACACCATGGTGGAATGAGAAGACAAAAGATATAGTAAGGGAAAAGAATAGAGCCTTTAGGAGGTGGTATCAAAATAGGACGGTAGAGACAAGGGAAGAGTACCAGGAAAGAAAGAAGGAGACGAAGAGAGTGGTGGCTGAGGAGAGAAGGAAGTGGATGGAAGAGTGGACAAAGATGATGGAGGAGGATAGTGAAGGTACAAAAAAGGTCCTGTATGGGATGGTAAAAAATAAGAGGCGGAAGGATCCTACGGATTATGTTAGAATGGTGAACAAAAGGGGACAAGAGATAGAAAATAGGGAAGAACTGAAGAAAATGTGGAAAGAATATTTTGAAGAACTTCTGAACCCAAATGGAAAAGATGGTGAGGAGGAAGAAATCGGGGAAGAGGAAGATGAACTGCAAACAGAAAAGGACTTAACATGGAAAGAAGTGGAAGATGCAGTGAACAAGATGAAAGGAGGGAAGGCACCGGGTGTGGATGAGTTGAGTGTGGAGATGGTGAGAGCAGCAGGAGAGGTGGGGATACAGTGGCTGTACCGAGTGATGAGGACAGCATGGAAGGAAAGGAAGACCCCAGAGGACTGGAAAAAAGGAATCATTGTCCCGATCTTCAAGAAAGGTAGTAGAACAGATTGCAGAAACTATCGGGGAATAACACTGATGAGTCATTGTGCAAAGATCTTCGAGAAAGTTTTGGAAAAGAGAATTAGGACAAGGATAGAAGGAGGGATGAGGGAAGAACAACATGGCTTCAGAGCAGGAAGGTCCACAGTGGATTTGATTTTTGCTGTAAGGCAGTTACAAGAACAGCACTATGAGTATGGAACAGATCTACTGATGGCCTTCCTGGACATTGAGAAAGCATATGACAGTGTATGCAGAAACAAAGTATGGAAGTCCCTGGAGGATAGAGGAGTAGAGAAATGGACTATAAAGAGGATAAAGGAGATGTACAAGGGAAGCGTGAGCTGTGTGAAAGTGGGAGGAGAGAGATCTGACTGGTTGGAACAAAGAAACGGCCTGAAACAAGGAAGTGCACTGTCACCGTTACTTTTCATTGTGGTGATGGATGACATAATGACCCGAGTGGCACAAGTAATTGGGGACGGAAAGATGAAAGCAATGGTGTTTGCAGATGATTTGATGATTTGGGGAAACAAGGAGGAGGAGGTACAGGAACAGTTGGACGTGTGGGAAGGAATAATACAAGGATATGGGATGAAATTTAGCATAAATAAGAGTGAGATGGTGATCACAACAAGGAAGAAAGAAAGAACCACAACGGGAATAACAATTGGTGGGGAACAGCTGAAGAAAGTGGAGAGTTTCAAGTATCTGGGAAGCCTGATACAAGATAATGGAAGAAACGATAGAGAAATAAATGAGCGGGGGAGGCAGGCAGAAGCATTTCGGAGGAGTGTGAGAAGCATGTTATGGAGCAAGGATGTCCCTCAGAACAGCAAAAAGATCATATATCGGACGTACTATGTCCCTATCCTGACGTATGCCTCGGAGACCTGGGTTATGAAAGGAAGGGAGAAGAGCAAAATACAGGCCAGTGAGATGAGGTTCTTGAGAAGCAGTATTGGAGCTACAAAGATGGACAGAATAAGAAATGAGAGGACCAGAGAATTAATGAAGGAGGAACCATTACAGGATGGTATAGAGAAATCTAGACTTAGATGGTATGGACATGTAAAACGAATGGAGGAGAAGAGGATACCCAGGAGAGTACATGAGACGAAGTGGGAAGGAAAGAGACCGAGGGGAAGACCGAGAGACAGGTGGCTGAAGGGGGTGGAAGAAAGCGTGAAGAAGAGAGGAGAAGACTGGACAAGGGTGGAGGCTGAGAGATGGTGGGAAGACAGAAGACGTTGGAGAGGCTTGTGTTCCAAACAGACCCGGCCAGTGGCTGGAAACTGTGCAAGATGATGATGATGATGATGATGGTAGCGCACGGGTAGATGTAACAAATGAGTGACGACGCGCGAAGCGTTCCAACAAAATCCTGTATGCGTTCATATACTATTCATCGATTGCGATGAAACTTTGATGAGTTGTTGTGTACACTTACGTGAATCTTTCTAACATAGTAAATCCATTTCTCAGTTGGTAGAGCTCGAGTATATTCAACAAATGTGTGACAGCGCACGAATCATTTAAACCAAATCCCGTATGCGTTAAATGCCATTTATCCGTTTGCGATGAAACTTTGGAGAGTTATTGTGCACGCTCCAACGAATGTTTCTAAATTAGTTAAGTTAATTCAATTCACGATAGTTTAGAGGCAGATAAAAGAAATTGAAAAAAATATTTTATATCCTAAAGCACTTCAAGAAACAAAGTTACAACACGTTCTTTGATTGGCAGGACAACGTCTGCCGGGTCAGCTTGTACATACATAAATTATATATAAACTTTTGAACTGACGGTGGTTTTGGGGTCTGGGGGATGTGAAACGCGAAGATATGTCGAAATTTTCCGGAAGTCGAAACATGGTATCCATTGCAATAGTTAGCTTTCTAATGAAATCTAAATCTGGTTGGTTCCTCAGTTTAGGGGCTGCGACAACGCGGTCATCTAACCCCGTGTACTTTGGGTGAGTGTAGAATCTGTCTGATAAACGGTGTGAATTGTAATGGCTGTATTTGTCTTAATTCAGGTAAGGACTGCAGACGGTCAATTTCAAGCTGTAGTTCCTAATGTTGCTACCAGGTACTACCGTCAACGACAACTAGCTGTGAACTTGGCTACTAGATGCCACCCCAACCAGCAACTCGCAACGAACGTTGGAACTTCCCCTCCAAAGGAAAGCATACTGAGGGATTTTAGCGCTCTTAGAAAATCCGACGACTTCGGCCGGCTTTGAAACCGCGACCTTGGGCATAGACATTCAGCATGCCACCAGTTACGTCACCGAAGCCGCTTCCCACTTAGTCAGATGGAAATACTGAATCTGATCTCGTGCAAGTGCGTTGTCATGGCAACAATTATGGCTCATCCCTCATCAATTTAGTAGTGTTGCCATGGCAACCTCTGATAGCTCTTGGCATTTTCTTATAATTCCGAAATCATTTTTCTCTTCCCTTGGCGTAATGGTGGGTCATATCAAAAATTCTCTCAGACAAAAGTTTTAGGTAATTATTAGGGGAATATTGTCCATTTTGTACTGTTTTGATATTGTGCCTATTAAGAGAGATATGATTAATGTTTCCCGAAAAACCCACTTTTTCCCACCCCTTTGGTCAATGGTTGGTGCTATAAAAATCTCTTCAAACATACTTTTTTGGACTTTATCCGACACATAGTATGAACGTTGAACGGATTCGATATGTCACATATTAAGAGAGTTATAGCAATTTTTCACTTTTTCGAAAAAAGCCCCCCATTTTCACCCCCTTCGACCGATTTAGCCCAGTAACGAACTCGACCGAGATTTTATAGGTATACATATTCGGTAAAAAATTCAAAGTGATTGGTGCAAAATTACGGCAGTTATCGTGTCCACAAGAAACTGATATACATATGTATATATATACATACATAAATTATACATAAACTTTTGAACTGACGGTGGTTTTGGGGTCTGGGGGATGTGAAACGCGAAGATATGTGGAAATTTTTCGGAAGTCGAAACATGGGACCCATTGCAATAGTTAGCTTTCTAATGAAATCTACCTAACATGGTGCTGAGGTGCCCTTTGCTAGGGATACCTCTGTACCAAATTCGGTTCAATTCGGTTTCGTCGTGTTTGTATTCATAGCGGGGACAGACATACACATGAACTCTTGACCCATATAGATCTCATAAGTCTACTTTCATTCTTTTGCAAAGATCGAAAGTAGGTTAATAGGTTGGTATTCCTATGGTAAATAATGATCTTCAAATTTTACGGCGAAACATCGCTATAATACCCCCTGAAAAATCACAACCACGAGTTAGATTCAAAATGAAATATTTATGAATCAAGTCATTGATATGCAGTAGGAAAATGTTCACTACTTATACAAACGATAATGACATAACATTGAACCGTATCGCTCTGCGGTACGTTAAGGCATGACACGGGCAATGTTGTAATTACACTACTTTGGTTTGAGTAAGTCTGCAATTACGTTGCCTAGCAGTGTGTGAAACAGAGCTTTAGCAAGCCAGTTATTAGATGTGCTAAACGAAATTGTATCTGTGTAACAACTCACTTTAGAAAATAAGTGACCGCGATGTATTAACAATTTAAGTTAAGGTTGCTAGCTAGAGACATTTATCATTGTAATTTATGAAACACTGAGTGCTCTATTTGATGGACTAACAGCAGTATTCATATTTCAAATTCAAATCTATGTAATATGCTACAAAGTGCGACTATTAATCTGTACGCGTCTTGTTCTCAACAGAATAACAAGGTAACACCTAACAGTCAAACATAAGTAATGCTATTATTTTACCTTCTTATTATCCGACATTCTGCCGACGGACACCAGCAATCATTGTGAGAGGGCGGTTTCTTTTCCAACCTTCGATGGAACATATGGTGTATTTTCCCCCGCTCATCCTCCCAGCTTGGCTTCTCCCACGGACTCTGTGAGAGATCATTCCTCTACCGTCGCAAGGACAGTGTCTGGGAGCTGACCACACTTTGTCAGCAGATACAACTGGGGATGGTAGCAGTCCGATCACCCAGGCCACCACTCACTTGGGTCTATTTAAGGAACGGGTTCTGGAAGGAATTCGGCCGTGGGCCTGTTGGAAGGAACCGTTCCGGCATTTGCCTGGTGTTGAAAATGGGAAACCACGAAAACCTTTTTCAGGAAGACCGAGGTGGGATTTGAACCCAAGATCTCCCGATGTCAGCGAGGCACGAGATAGCGCGTTAGCGTTCTCGGCCACCGTAGCCGGTGACAAGTACACATAACAAAATTAATGTAATACCTAAATGTAAGTATAAACATGGTTCATTTTTGACTAGACATTTGAAAAAATAAATGAACAAGCTTTCCTATCCTATCTTCAAATACTGAACCCGCTAGGAATATGATATGGGCCTTGACTTTGTTTCCAAACTCTCCATTAATCTAGAACCTCTGCCCTTCTAGGCATTTATTTCAGTTGAAGGAATAAGTTAAAATCACTCGGTGCTAAGTTGGGTAATTACGACGGGTGTTCAAAAATTTCCCATTTAAATTGCTGAAGAAGCTGTTGGGTTACAGAAGTACTGTGAGGATGAGCGTTGTCGTGAATCAGAAGAACTCATTCTTTGATGAATTTCAGCTGCACTATTCCCTACTGCTTAAAGAAACTGAATTATACTATACAGCTCATACTTGGCGGGAGAATCAATCGTAGCAGCCATCTGCCTGCAATTCAGGTCAAAATGGCATAATGACGTTGCAAGTGGCAGTGGTTATAGTGGTGAAGATGCGCAGTCGCCTTTCACGAATACCCGCCTCCTACCATTCGTTTCGCTGTTTACCGGCTCAATCGCAAGTTGAAACAAATCCGCCTTCATGGTTGTTTCATGGATTTTACCGGGACAGTCCCGGGTTATTAATTTTTCTGAGGCATGTCGCAGTGTCTTAACAAATTTCTTTTCGGGCAGCAATAGTCCCGATTATATTCCCTCCTTCCATTATAATTCATATTCAGTATCATACTTGTTGTTTGAGTCTTCAGTCATTTGACTGCTTTGATGCAGCCCTCCTTACCTCCCTGTCTTGAGCTAAACGTTTCATCTCTACACAGCTACCACACCTCACATCCTCACAATCTTGGTCTACCCCTACTGCTCGTGTCCTCGACCCTCCCTTCCATAACTAACTTTGCTATTCCTGAGTGTCTTTTCTCTGTGTCCTAGCAACCGACCTCTTCCCTTCATTAGCAGTCGCCAGAAACATTTCTCCTCTCCCACTCGCCTTAATACGTCTTCATTTGTTACTCTGTCTTCCCATCTGATCTTCATCATTCTCCTGTAACACCACATTTTAAATGCTTCTATTCTCTTCTTTTCTTTCGCATCAACAGACCAAGTTTCACTTCCATAGAGTGCCACGTTCCATATAAAAGCTTTCAAAAATAACTTTCTAATACCTAAATTTCTATTCGATGTCAACACAGCTCTTTTCTGTAAAAATGCTTTCCTTGCCTGGGCCAATCTACTTTTTATATCCACTTTGCTTCATCCATCACTGCTTCCTAAGTAACAGAAGTCTCCTACTTCCCCTAGCTTTTAACCTGCGAATTTGACGTCCATAGGGGTTTCATATTTCTTTCGGCTGCATTCCATTATATTTTATTAACATTTCAGAACATAAAAGAACAGAATTGAGGTACTCTAAGCTTGTGTAAGCTACCGAGGTCTTATACTTGTGTAGAGAATGTTTTCTTTTTACATTGATATGTTGTACTTTGCGTGGACAAAAAATCAAGATGTTCAGAAAAGAACATATAGCCTAGTTTCTCTTAAATATATGGGTATAGTTATAACTCTTTGCCCTTATCACCTCCAATTTTCTTCCTATTCGAAGTATAAAATGGAACACGACAGTATGACATTCTGGATTAGAGCAGCGGCGTTCAAACCATAGTTTATAATTTACCTCAGCATTTTACAATATCATCAGCAAACACTCTAAACAACGAAGGAATTCAGTATATTAACACCGACTACTTACAATAATTGAAACAGAAACAAACCTCCGATGCACAGAGGGTCAAAATCAAAATCTAGGGGGACACAATTATTTTTACGTTTTAATCATGAAATTAAAGTGAAAGCAACGTATATAATTCGTTTACTTCATAACAATCATCAGTTAAGCCCTTTTTTAAGCTACATCTACGTGTACACATGCAAGAAATTGTCTATGACTAGGAGTTGGATAGAGACTAAACTACAATAGATTGTACTCAGTTTACCTTTAATTTGGAAGACTGCAGTTGTGGATAATTGCAGACAGCACTTCAGTCACTATCACTAATCACTCGATGACCATGACCTTGATGACTCATCACATGTGTCATCTGAAGCATCATCGTCACTGACTGCCTCATGCTGTTCATGATGATCCGGTACATCTGGTTCTTTCACTGGATAATAATCTTCTCTTTTTATGTTGAATATTGGTTTTATGAAATATTACGGGGTCCGAAGATATCAGAAGCACATGTAATATGTCCTCATTTGTATGTTTTCGTGAGAATTTCCTAGAATGTCCAAATCTGTATTTTCTCAAATCTTTGTTACGTGATTCTTGGGCTTCTTCTGACAATTGCCCGATAGGTATAATACAAAAATCAATTATATCTGCACCAAGCATTAATACTTTAAGCGCAGTTACTGGCATATAATACCATGGATATAGATTTAGATACAATTTTGCTGTATCCTGGGTGTAGGTTTTGAAAGCGGGTGTATTTATAGGGAACTGACAAGAAAGAGCACACACAATTGTAGAAAAACGTCTGATTAGCTCTTCATTTATACCCGTAATTTTGGATGACAAGACTGGATCCTCAAAAAAAAAAAAACGGCGAGCAGTGTTGCCATCATTCGAATTTCCGACGCCTCCAGATCTTGGTTTGTCAACAGGCAGACCCATTTCTGATCGAAATGTATTTTGTAATACTTTCTTTCTGTTTTCTATTTTTCTCTTATCTTCATCCCCTCTTGCTTGTCATTTCTTAATTTCTATTTTGTAAGATATATGTAGCAGGCATTCAAAAAATCGGATCCAACAATGGAGGGTAGATAATCCAAATGTATAGCTTTCCTCAGGACAAACTGTTTTTGGGAGTGTGTTATTCATATCTCTAGGATCAGCACCACACACATAACACCTCTGTGCTGATGAACCTGTAATAGAATTGCAGACTTTCCATCCACCATGGTCAGCAATAGAGTTTGATTGATCAGCAAGTTCTATTTTACTTGGTTGGAGGGACATTATTTCAGTTTCAACTAATTGAACCTCTCGCCTAGTCAATTCGACAGTATCCTTTTCAAACAATAATTTAAGAGGTCTGCAAAATCGTGTCGAAGAAGGTCGTGGGTTCTGCCATAGAATTTTCTTTTCATTGTTGCTTTCTACATTTCAAGAATACATTTGTAATGGAACAACTGAAACTACAAAAATATCAGAGTCCCTGCCGTCATCATCTGTAAATTTCTGCTTATACTGACTATGTCCGCTTGAACCATCACACCCCCATTTTAATATAATATGAACTGTATCATTGCTAGAGATAGACTGCTTCAAAACATCTTCTTGAACTACTGCAAGGCGCTGAATTGTATAGTCGACCAGTGAATGCAATGTTATTGTGGCTGATGTTTCCGTTATTTTTATTGATTCACTTGGTGGATAGCTTTCCTGTTTTGTTTCTCTAATGATGTGGTAAGGTGGGAAAATATTACAGTTCCTATTTTTGCATTCAAGTCGCATATTCATATATTGGCTTTTGCTGTAATAGTTATCTACAAGGAATGATAGAGCCTCTTCACCGGTAAGTGGTACAGGTTTTACAGCTGGTGATATATAGGATTTTTTAATTTTAGTAGCTCTATGTGGGGACTTAAGAGTTTCTTTAACAATTTTTGCAGCATCTCGTATTCCAGATATGTGCAGTGATACTTGTGTGGCATGAATAAGTTCTTGTTCTGAATGTGCAGAGAGTAGCGGTTCAATTTTTCGTCTCTTTGATTTTTCACTACTTTCATGAAAAAGCTTCCTAGGCCTTCCGACTTTCGATGTGGATGGAGTAGGATGATTTAAATTTTCTGTTAATTTAGAATCGTACACAATTTTCGAAAATGTTATCTCCTTTTTTAACCAATAAGAATATTTTGAAATTAATTTTGATTTATTTCTATGTACCTGCTTCCATCGCCTGGTAAAATTATCAACAAAATCCTTTAAATCTCCTTGTAGGCATTCAGTTATTTCTTCAGAACAATTTTCTACCCCTAATTTACTTTTAACAAACTCACAAAGTTCCACTATTGACACAATCTTCGAACCCAGTGCTTCAAACAGTTGTAAACGTGTGAGAACTGGTTGCGCGACATCTCCTAAAACGTAAAATAACTAAGTAAGTTGCAAGAAAATGCAAAAAAACTTATAACAGGCGTAAACTACAAGACTTTATCAACATTTTAACATTAAGCAGAACGTGACGCAGAGTGACGCGGCATACTAAAAATCTAAGTGAAAATATAATTTTAAAAATAATAGTTAAATATTATATAATACAAATAGGGCTAAAATTACGGAACAATTACGCCTATTAATTACTGAAACACGTTAAAAATTTAAAGATCATGCCTTCAGCTGCATGTTCCATCTTAAAGCATCACTCTAACCATATAGACAACCAAAATACAGCCACTTACATTCACCCTCCAATTCAGACTGCGAGATAACGCAAGCTCAGCGCAGGAGATAAGATTAAATTCCAGCTCGAACAGTGGTGTCAGATTTACACTAAGATGCGTTTATATCCCGGAATAGTGAGCGGCAATCATATGAGAATGCAGTAGAAGTAATACATTTTGATTTTGTAAATTATGAAAATAAATAATTTTGTCCTCCTAGATTTCGATTTTGACCCACTGTGCGATGGTCTAAACGTATCACTGGGATTTATTTATCTACTAGCAGTAGTACCCGGCTTCGCCCGGTGGAATGATGATAATGTTTTAAGGTCTCCTTAGAAATATAATGGACTTAAAATCTAAGTCATTTGCCCTCAAAGACAATGAGGGAGTAATATCTAGGTCATTTGCCCTTTTGATAAGGATGATAATAAAAACTACTGTTGAATTGACACGTCAAACTTACAAACTACCGTAATAGAAATACATATTTCAAAATTCACAGGCGAGGAAGACTTATTGTGTGTGGTGATTAATGGTGTAATGGGCGTAACATCTACTGTAGGTCATTTGCTCTTATGATGAGGATGATAAGGGAAACTACTACCGGTATTGAATTGACACTTCAACGTATAATGTACACAATCTACTGTAATAAAAATAACTATATGGCGGCTTCGGTGGCGTATTTGGTAGCATGCTGAGCTTCTATGCCCAAGATAGCGGGTTCAAACCCGGCCGAAGCCGTCGGATATTTTAAGAGCGTTAAAAATCCGTCAGTATGCCTTTCTTCGGAGGGGAAGTAAAGCCGGCGGTCCCATGTCAGATTTATGGCATGTTATTGAACCTTCCACTAATTACACCTGTGTGAAGCTAAATTGGATAGGTAAACAACGCTCATAGATGTCTACGTCCGTTGCCAAGAGCCGACTGCAGTGGCGTCTAGTAGCTAAGTTCCGAACTTGGCCTAGTAGTCGTTGACGGTGGCGCTTGGCGGCAAAAGTACGAACTATTTGAAGAATTCTAAGTTGCAGTTTGTACTTAAATTAAAAAACAGATAACACACACTAATACAGTCATCACAATTAACACCGGTTATCAGACAGATTCTACACACACCCAAAGTACACGGGGCTACATGACCGCGTTGTCGCAGCCCCTAAACTTAAGAACCAACCAACCAAAAATAAATATTTAAAAAATCACAGTCGAGAAAGACTTTATGCGGCGGTGATTATTTGTATGATGCGCGTAACATCTAGGTCATTTGCAAGGGGCGTGGTGGCTCAGCGGTCTAGCTGTATGCCTCTCACCAAGGCGGTCCGGGTTCGATTCCCGGTCAATGCATGTGAGATTTTCGAAGTGAAATGCCATGTCCTGTGGCTCGGAATCCACGTAAAAAGGAGGTCCCGTGGCTCATAATCACAAGATTCACGGTCACGTAAAACTACACTCTACCTTTTTTTAGGTCATTTGCACTTATGATGATAATAATAAGGTAATGAAAAAATGACTACTAAACGAACATGGTGTTATTTTAAAACTGATATAGGTAATTCAGGTGTCTAGCTTCGATGTCTTCCAAAGTCTCAACCTTATTTTCTGGCTTAGGCCTGTACTGGATGCGTCTAGTGAAAGAGCGTACTGCTCGGCAAAGACAAAGAATATAGGTCCAACCTGCACGAACCTGAGATGATCGCAGATGATGACGAAATATGATGACACACGTTCGGGGTTCCCCGTCCTATACAGATTGACCGGGAATCACTCACTGTTTCGCAACGGCCCTGTGCTGGCATCAGCATAGACAGCAGGAGATAACACGGCGGGCTCTGGAAAGTACTGTCAAGTCACTCACGATGAATCAGCAAGCTATTCTCACAACTGACCCCCCCCCAGGGTCTCACAACTTGTGGGACGTGGGTTGGCGACCACGGAACCCCAGCTGAGTCTGGCATCGCTTCTACTTCCTGGTGCCGGGCTCATTTCAGTTCTCTTTCCTGTCGGCCTCCCTTGGTCAACTCTTGTTCTCTTCCGACCCAGACTGTATTAGGGTATCCGAGGGCTAGGGAGTCTTTCAATTTCCCACCTTAATTGGCTTTGTCTCATCTTTCCTGATACCCTCATTCTTCGAGGGTTCTGCCTTCTTTTCCTTTTCATAATATCTCCTGTCTTCTGCTCAAGGCCCTCAAAGGGGCAGGGTGTGTGTAGACCCACCACTTCTGGTACACCCTCAAGGGCTCATGACTGGTGAGTTAGGAAGCTGGCAACCCCGAGGAATTCCTGAGCTACATGCAGGGAATGGAGTGGTATGTCAGAAATTTCAAGTGGACAGTGTTACGCATCGGGTTCCAAAGGGTAAGTATACACACTTTGTTTTCGATCGGTGAACGATGTAGATTTGTACCAAAGGGCCTTAACGCGGGAAATGGAGTGGTCTGTCCGAAATTTCGAGTGGACAGTGTTACTCGTCGAGTTCCAAACGGTAATTATGTAAAATCTGGTTGAGATCGGTGAAACGGTGTAGTTTTGTGCCAAGGGCCAAAATGCAGGGAATGGAGTGGCCTGTTCAAATTTTAAAGTGGACAGTGTTACTCATCGGGTTCCAAAGGGTAAGTATACACATTTTGTTTTCGATCGGTGAACGATGTAGATTTGTGCCAAAGGGCCTAAATGCGTGGAATGGAGTGGTATGTCCGAAATTTCGAGTGGACAGTGTTACTCGTCGAGTTCCAAAGGGTAATTATGTAAAATCTGGTTGAGATCGGTAAAACGGTGTAGTTTTCTGCCAAAGGGCCAAAAAGCAGGGAATAGTGTGGTCTGTCCGAAATTTAAAGTGAACAGTGTTACTTGTCGGGTTCTACGGGTAAGTATATAAAATTGGGGTCAGATCGGTGAAACGGTGTAGATTTGTGCCAAACAGCCTAAATGCAAGGGATGGAGTGGCCTCGCCGCAATTTCAAGCAGACAGTGTTAGTCGCAGTGTTCCAAAGGGTAAATATACAAATTTTGGTTGAGATCGGTGAAACGGTGTAGATTTGGGACAAAGGGCCTAAATGCAGGGAATGGAGTGGTCTGTCCGCAATTTCAAACAGACAGTGTTACTCGCTGGGTACCAAAGGGTAAGTTTACGAATATTGGTTCTGATCGGTGAAACGGTGTAGATTTGTGCCAAAGTGCCTAAATGCAGGGAATGGGGTGGTCTGTCCGAAATTTTAAGTGGACAGTGTTACTTGCAGGGTTCCAAAGGGTAAGTATACAAAGTTTGGTTCAGGTCGGTGAAACGGTGTAGATTTGTGCCAAAGGGCCTAAATGCATGGGATGGAGTAGCCTCTCCGCAATTTCAAGCAGACAGTGTTAGTCGCAGTGTTCCAAAGGGTAAACATACAAATTTTAGTTGAGATCGGTGGAACGGTGTAGATTTGGGCCAAAGGGCCTAAATGCAGGGAATGGAGTGGTCTGTCCGCAATTTCAAGCAGACAGTGTTACTCGCAGGGTTCCAAAGGGTATGTATACACATTTTGGTTCAGATCGGTGAAACGGTGTAGATTTGTGCAAAAAGGGCCTAAATGCAGGGAATGGCGTGGTCTGTCCGAAATTTCAAGCAGACAGTGTTAGTCGCAGTGTTTCATAGGGTAAATATACAAATTTTGGTTGAGATCGGTGAAACGGTATAGATTTGGGCCAAAGGGTCTAAATGCAGGGAATGGAGTGGTCTGTCCGCAATTTCAAGCAGACAGTGTTACTCGCAGGGCACCAAAGGGTAAGAATACGAAATTTGGTTCTGATCGGTGAAACGGTGTAGATTTGGACCAAAGGGCCTAAATGCAGGGAATGGGGTGGTCTGTCCGAAATTTTAAGTGGTCAGTGGTACTCGCAGGGTTCCAAAGGGTAAATATACAAATTTTGGTTGAGATCGCTGAAACGGTGTGGATTTGGACCAAAGGGCCTAAATGCAGGGAATGGGGTGGTCTGTCCGAAATTTCAAGTGGACAGTGTTACTCGCAGGGTTCCAAAGGCTAAATATACAACTTTTGGTTCAGATCGGTGAAACGATGTAGATATGTGCAAAAGGGCCTAACAGGGAATGGAGTGGTCTGTCTGAAATTCCAAGTGGACAGTGTTACTCATCGGGTTCCAAAGGGTGAGTATACACGTTTTGTTTTCGATCGGTGAACGATGTAGATTTGTGCCTAATGGCCTAAATGCGGGGAATGGAGTGGTCTGTCCGAAATTTCGAGTGGACAGTGTTACTCGTCGAGTTGCAAAGGGTAATTATTTGAGATCGGTGAAACAGTGTAGTTTTGTGCCAAAGGGCCAAAAAGCAGGGAATAGTGTGGTCTGTCCGAAATTTAAAGTGAACAGTGTTACTTGTCGGGTTCCAAAGTATGGAAAATTTTGGTCAGATTGGTGAAACGGTGTGGATTTGTGCCAAACGGCCTAATTGCAGGGGTTGGAGTGGCCTCTCCGCAATTCCAAGCAGACTGTGTTCGTCGCAGTGTTCCAAAAGGTAAATATACAAATTGTGGTTGAGATCGGTGAAACGGTGTAGATTTGGGCCAAAGGGCCTAAATGCAGGGAATGGAGTGTTCTCTCCGCAATTTCAAGCAGACAGT
Source organism: Meconema thalassinum (assembly GCA_946902985.2). Classification (NCBI taxonomy): domain Eukaryota; kingdom Metazoa; phylum Arthropoda; class Insecta; order Orthoptera; family Tettigoniidae; genus Meconema; species Meconema thalassinum. The sequence goes on from OX336393.1 coordinate 329,696,860, forward strand.
GTTACACGCAGGGTTCCAAAGGGTAAGTATACAGATTTTGGTTCTGATCGGTGAAACGGTGTAGACTTGTGCCAAAGGGCCTAAATGCAGGGAATGGAGTGGTTTGTCCGCAATTTCAAGCAGACAGTATTACTCGCAAGGTACCAAAGGATAAGAATCCGAATGTTGGTTCTGATCGGTGAAACGGTGTAGATTTGTGCCAAAGGACCTAAATGCAGGGAATGGGGTGGTCTGTCCGAAATTTTAAGTGGACAGTGTTACTCGCAGGGCTCCAAAGGGTGAGTATACAAATTTTGGTTCAGATCGGTAAATCGGAGTAGATTTGTTCCAAAGGGCCTAAATGCAGGGAATGGAGTGTTCTTTCCGCAATTTCAAGCAGACAGTGTTTCTCGCAGGGTACCAAAGGGTAAGACTACGAATTTTGGTTCTGATCGGTGAAACGGTGTAGATTTGGACCAAAGGGCCTGAATGCAGGAAATGGGGTGGTCTGTCCGAATTTTAAGTGGGCAGTGTTACTCGCAGGGTTCCAAAGGGTAAGTATGCACTTTTTGGTTCAGATCGATGAAACGGTGTAGATTTGTGCCAAAGGGCCTATATGCAGGGAATGGAGTGGTCTGTCCGCAATTTCAAACAGACAGTGTTACTCGCTGGGTACCAAAGGGTAAGTTTACGAATATTGGTTCTGATCGGTGAAACGGTGTAGATTTGTGCCAAAGTGCCTAAATGCAGGGAATGGGGTGGTCTGTCCGAAATTTTAAGTGGACAGTTTTACTTGCAGGGTTCGAAAGGGTAAGTATACAAAGTTTGGTTCAGGTCGGTGAAACGGTGTAGATTTGTGCCAAAGGGCCTAAATGCATGGGATGGAGTAGCCTCTCCGCAATTTCAAGCAGACAGTGTTAGTCGCAGTGTTCCAAAGGGTAAACATACAAATTTTAGTTGAGATCGGTGGAACGGTGTAGATTTGGGCCAAAGGGCCTAAATGCAGGGAATGGAGTGGTCTGTCCGCAATTTCAAGCAGACAGTGTTACTCGCAGGGTTCCAAAGGGTAAGTATACACATTTTGGTTCAGATCGGTGAAACGGTGTAGATTTGTGCAAAAAGGGCCTAAATGCAGGGAATGGCGTGGTCTGTCCGAAATTTCAAGCAGACAGTGTTAGTCGCAGTGTTTCATAGGGTAAATATACAAATTTTGGTTGAGATCGGTGAAACGGTATAGATTTGGGCCAAAGGGTCTAAATGCAGGGATTGGAGTGGTCTGTCCGCAATTTCAAGCAGACAGTGTTACTCGCAGGGCACCAAAGGGTAAGAATACGAATTTTGGTTCTGATCGGTGAAACGGTGTAGATTTGGACCAAAGGGCCTAAATGCAGGGAATGGGGTGGTCTGTCCGAAATTTTAAGTGGTCAGTGGTACTCGCAGGGTTCCAAAGGGTAAATATACAAATTTTGGTTGAGATCGCTGAAACGGTGTGGATTTGGACCAAAGGGCCTAAATGCAGGGAATGGGGTGGTCTGTCCGAAATTTCAAGTGGACAGTGTTACTCGCAGGGTTCCAAAGGTTAAATATACAACTTTTGGTTCAGATCAGTGAAACGATGTAGATATGTGCAAAACGGCCTAACAGGGAATGGAGTGGTCTGTCTGAAATTCCAAGTGGACAGTGTTACTCATCGGGTTCCAAAGGGTGAGTATACACGTTTTGTTTTCGATCGGTGAACGATGTAGATTTGTGCCTAATGGCCTAAATGCGGGGAATGGAGTGGTCTGTCCGAAATTTCGAGTGGACAGTGTTACTCGTCGAGTTGCAAAGGGTAATTATTTGAGATCGGTGAAACGGTGTAGTTTTGTGCCAAAGGGCCAAAAAGCAGGGAATAGTGTGGTCTGTCCGAAATTTAAAGTGAACAGTGTTACTTGTCGGGTTCCAAAGTATGGAAAATTTTGGTCAGATTGGTGAAACGGTGTGGATTTGTGCCAAACGGCCTAATTGCAGGGGTTGGAGTGGCCTCTCCGCAATTCCAAGCAGACTGTGTTCGTCGCAGTGTTCCAAAAGGTAAATATACAAATTGTGGTTGAGATCGGTGAAACGGTGTAGATTTGGGCCAAAGGGCCTAAATGCAGGGAATGGAGTGTTCTCTCCGCAATGTCAAGCAGACAGCGTTACACGCAGGGTTCCAAAGGGTAAGTATACAGATTTTGGTTCTGATCGGTGAAACGGTGTAGATTTGTGCCAAAGGGCCTAAATGCAGGGAATGGAGTGGTTTGTCCGCAATTTCAAGCAGACAGTATTACTCGCAAGGTACCAAAGGATAAGAATCCGAATGTTGGTTCTGATCGGTGAAACGGTGTAGATTTGTGCCAAAGGACCTAAATGCAGGGAATGGGGTGGTCTGTCCGAAATTTTAAGTGGACAGTGTTACTCGCAGGGCTCCAAAGGGTGAGTATACAAATTTTGGTTCAGATCGGTAAAACGGAGTAGATTTGTTCCAAAGGGCCTAAATGCAGGGAATGGAGTGTTCTTTCCGCAATTTCAAGCAGACAGTGTTTCTCGCAGGGTACCAAAGGGTAAGAATACGAATTTTGGTTCTGATCGGTGAAACGGTGTAGATTTGGACCAAAGGGCCTGAATGCAGGAAATGGGGTGGTCTGTCCGAATTTTAAGTGGACAGTGTTACTCGCAGGGTTCCAAAGGGTAAGTATGCACTTTTTGGTTCAGATCGATGAAACGGTGTAGATTTGTGCCAAAGGGCCTATATGCAGGGAATGGAGTGGTCTGTCCGCAATTTCAAGCAGACAGTGTTTCTCGCAGGGTACCAAAGGGTAAAAATACGAATTTTGGTTCTGATCGGTGAAACGGTGTAGATTTGGACCAAAGGGCCTGAATGCAGGAAATGGGGTGGTCTGTCCGAATTTTAAGTGGACAGTGTTACTCGCAGGGTTCCAAAGGGTAAGTATGCACTTTTTGGTTCAGATCGATGAAACGGTGTAGATTTGTGCCAAAGGGCCTAAATGCAGGGGATGGAGTAGCCTCTCCGAAATTTAAAGCAGACAGTGTTAGAATGCAGGGAATGGAGTAATCTGTCCGCAATTTCAAGCAGACAGTGTTACTCGCAGGGTTCCAAAGGGGAAGTATACACATTTTGGTTCTGATCGGTGAAACGGTGTAGATTTGTTCCAAAGGGCCTAATGCAGGGAATGGAGTGGTCTGTCCGCAATTTCAAGCAGACAGTGTTTCTCGCAGGGTACCAAAGGGTAAGAATACGAATTTTGGTTCTGATCGGTGAAACGGTGTAGATTTGGACCAAAGGGCCTGAATGCAGGAAATGGGGTGGTCTGTCCGAAATTTTAAGTGGACAGTGTTACTCGCAGGGTTCCAAAGGGTAAGTATACAAATTTTGGTTCAGATCGATGAAACGGTGTAGATTTGTGCTAAAGGGCCTAAATGCAGGGGATGGAGTAGCCCCTCCGCAATTTAAAGCAGACAGTGTTAGAATGCCGGGAATGGAGTGGTCTGTCCGCAATTTCAAGCAGACAGTATTACTCGCAGGGTTTCAAGGGGGAAGTATACACATTTTGGTTTGATCGGTGAAACGGTGTAGATTTGTTCCAAAGGGCCTAAATGCAGGGAATGGAGTGGTCTGTCCGCAATTTCAAGCAGACAGTGTTTCTCGCAGGGTACCAAAGGGTAAGAATACGAATTTTGGTTCTGATCGGTGAAACGGTGTAGATTTGGACCAAAGGGCCTGAATGCAGGAAATGGGGTGGTCTGTCTGAAATTTTAAGTGGACAGTGTTACTCGCAGGGTTCCAAAGGGTAAGTATACAAATTTTGGTTCAGATCGATGAAACGGTGTAGATTTGTGCCAAAGGGCCTAAATGCAGGGGATGGAGTAGCCTCTCCGCAATTTAAAGCAGACAGTGTTAGTCGCAGTGTTCCGAAGGGTAAATATACAATTTTTTGTTGAGATCGGTGAAACGGTTTAGATTTGGGACAAAGGGCCTAAATGCAGGGAATGGAAATGTCTGTCCGCAATGTCAAGCAGACAGTGTTACTCGCAGGGTTCCAAAGGGTAAGTATACAAATTTTGGTTCAAATCGGTGAAACGGTGTGGATTTGGACCAAAGGGCCTAAATGCAGGGAATGGGGTGGTCTGTCCGAAATTTTAAGTAGACAGTGTTACTCGCAGTGTTCCAAAGGGTAGGTATACAAATTTTGGTGCAGATCGGTGAAACGGTGTAGATTTGTGCAAAAGGGCCTAAATGCAGGGAATGGGGTGGTCTGTCCGAAATTTAAAGTTGACAGGGTTACCCGCAGGGTTCCAAAGGATATGTATACAAATTTTGGTTCAGATCGGTGAAACGGTGTAGATTTGTATACATAACAGACAGACAGACAGACAGACAAACATTGTGCTTTATATATATAGATTTATTTATTTATTAATTTATCGTACGGCTTTTAGTGCCGGGAGTGTCCGAGGACATGTTCGGCTCGCCTGAGTCTGTTGCTGCTTCCAGCGGACACCCTAAAGGGTGAGCTACAAGTTCCGTTCAATTTCAAGTAGTTCCAACTTTCGCCACCAGATATCAATGATACCTAGTGGTGAACGTTGGAACTTTGATAGAGCGTTCTGACGAAATCTAACCTAACAAATTTTGCTTTACACAAGTTTAGTCTGTGAAAGGATCTTTTACATGCCATAAATCTATGACATGGGACCGCCGGCTTTACTTCCCCTCCGAAGGAAGGCATACTGAAGGATTTGTTTAACGCTCTTAAAAAATCCGACGACTTCGGCCGGGTTTGAACCCGCTATCTTGGGCATAGCAGTTCAGCATGCTACCGACTACGCCACCGAAGCCGCTGTATCACTGGGAGAAACACTTTTAATAAACCCACTGCACTGCTAATTTTTAATCGCGCCTATGCTTGGGTGCAAATGTGCTCAATCGGCAACAAGTGGATTTTTTTAATTACATCGTATGCATGGGTTCACTTACTGGGAATGTCAAGGCCGGTATAGAGCGCAGCCCGCATCTAGTAGGCTGTGGATAGCAAACGCATAGTTCAACTGGTTGCTAGTAGATGTCACACGTGCAGATCCGGTGGAGAACTTTGTATTAATTAAATATATATTCCATTGCAAAATGCACAGCATAACGCTCAATTTTATAACGTATCAGTACTTAAAAACAATGAATAAAAATAACAAGCAAAAAATATAACTCTGTTAAATGAAAGACCAATGCTCTAACCACAGAGCCAAACGTAGACTATGTTCCCAGGTTGGCGGCTTCGGTGGCGTAGTCGGTAGCATGCTGAGCTTCTATGCCCAAGATAGCGGGTTCAAACCCGGCAGAAGCCGTCGGATTTTTTAAGAGCGTTAAAAATCCCTCAGTATGCCTTCCTTCGGAGGGGAAGTAAAGCCGGCGGTCCCATGTCATAGATTTATGGCATGTTAAAGATCCTTCCACTAATTGCACCTGTGTGAAGCTAAATTGGATAGGTTAAGAATGTAAACAACGCTCTTAGGTTTCTACGTTCGTTGCCAAGCGCCGACTGCGGTGGCGTCTAGTAGCTAAGTTCTGAATTAGACCTAGTAGTCGTTGACGGTGGCGCTTAGCGGCAAAAGTAGGAACTATCTGAAAAATTATAAGTTGCAGTACTTAAAATTAAAAAAAAAAACAGATACACACACTTATACAGTCATCACAATTAACACCGGTTATCAGACAGATTCTACACACACCCAAAGTACACGGGGCTACATGACCGCGTTGTCGCAGCCCCTAAACTTAAGAACCAACCAACCAACCAGGTTAATCGTTATCAATCGATTTACAGACAACGTCTTAGCAAATAATGACTTGGAATAAACTATTTCTTCACTGGAATATATATTCATTATAATTCATTTCATACAACGTTTATATTATTTCTATCAGTGGGCCTTATTGTATGCAACATAATCAAATTAGTGAAATATAGGTCAGAACGAGAGATCAGCTGCCATCTTGTCTTGTAACCGAGCCGGCTCAGCATTTTAAAGTCACTTCTGCAGTATAATATTATACTGTAATATAAACTTTTAATTTCGAACGGACCATGTCCTTTAGAACAGTTTAAACAATTCCCGGTGGTTCCCAAGTCATGGATTATAAAGCTTGCATAATTCACACGGATGCCATCCTGAAATGGTACGGGCGATGACCTTGTAGTTTGGGCGCAAGACACGTCCCAATCGAAGGTATGTTTTTACCAAATTTGGCAAAGATCAGATGATTAGTTTGGTTGTAATTTAATTTTAAGTTTTGACCAATTGAGTGGCCGCCATTAAGTTTTGGTGAAGATAGCGGCAATATGAAACATGACACTGAGGTGCTCTTTGATAGTGCTACCTCTGTACAAAATTCCATTCAATTCTGCTTCGTCGTCTTTGAATTGATATCATTTTTTGCAAAAATAGAAAGTAGGCTAAAACCGAAACGGATATCCAGTGGTTACCATGGCAACACGTGGTAACGCTAGCTCAAGATGTTCCATCGTACTTTCCATCTAGCTCTGTAATAGGCAGTGCCCAGCTGCTCTAAAATACCAAACGCATCCTCATCCGTGGGAGAACAAAAATAAGTTGTTGTTGTTGTTTTTCATTTGGGGGGCGTGGATATCGTGGTAATTTAACCCCATGTACTTGGGTGCGTGTGAAATTTTGTCTGATGATCTGTGTTATTGTAATGGCTGTATTAGTGTGTGTATGTAATACAGGTGAGGATTGGGAAGGAGGGGGTCCTGGCCTTAAGCTAGGAACCATCCCGCATTTCGCTTGGAGTAGAAGTAATCAACCACTTTCAGGATGGCTAAGGTGGGAATTGAATCCACCTCTTCTCAGTTTCTTGCCTCACGAAGTAGAGCGAGCCTCGTTTCAGCCCTCAGACCAGAATGAAATTTCTTGGCAGAGCCAGGAATCGAACCCGGACCTCCGAGGCGACAGCCAAGCATGCTGGCCGCTATACCAGGAGGTGGGAACAATAATGAACATAACGGGCAGAGGCCGCGGGTAAATGTTATTAGATTATATTCCACAGTTCCTTTCCTTCGTAATGGAAGTATAAAATAACATTACTTTTACTAAGTTTCGCTTGAAAACAATTTCTTGTCTTCCTCGTTGGATTGAAAGTTCCGCCTTACAGGCGGAGAAAATAGGTGCTGCAGCTACACATGAACAGTGGAATTATGGCTTGTTATCGGCTGTTCAGAAGAACAACACTATTAGATTTCCAGTAATTCCTGGTATTTATGATACTTTCACATGCAAACCGAACTGGAAACAACGCATTACTGTTCGCCTTGAGCTGAATGTAACAAATCATTATTGAAGTTAGAGGAGCTGATATTCTGTAAAATTGATTCAATCATACAAACTAAAAATAGCATTAATGATCGCTATGGCAGTAATATTTTTCATTATTCAATCATCATAAGATATTCTACAATATTATTTTGAGCTCAAGAAATGTGAAGGATTACTTACCATGGATTTCCAGAGCGTCATTGGAACAATAATGAAAAGAAGATACTATCTAATAGGGTGTCATTATAGGCATAATAGTTTATAATTGTTTAACTTGGCGTTGCTGGGACTCGAATTAGGAGTTGAGGTTAGCCAGAATTTCCACAACACGATCCTTAACGATCAATTTCGTTTATCATTGTTACACTCTTACCTTGAAGAGAACTCCAACGCCATAACCAGGACCGGAGAATTCATAATTCCAATATTATTTATTTATTTAGCGTATGTTGGTAGCATGCTGCACTGCTGTGCCCAAGATAGCAGGTTCAACCCCGGCCGAAATCGTCGGAGTTTTTAAGTGTGTTAAAATCCTTCAGTATGCCTTCCTTCGGAGGGGAAGTAAAGCCGGCGGTCCCAAGTCATAGATTTATGGCATGTAAAAGATCCTTCCACAGACTAAACTTGTGTGGAGTTAAATTTCTAGGTTAGATTTCGTTGTAACGCTCTATCAAAGTTCCAAAGTTCCCCACTAGGTATCATTGATATCTGGTGGCGAAAGTTTGAACTACTTGAAATTGAACGGAACTTGTAGCTTACCCTAGTGGTGTCCGCTTGAAGCAGCTACAGGTTCTAGCGAGCCGAACATGTCCTCGGACATTCCCGGCACTAAAATCCACAGCTGCTTGAAGAGGACACCCATGGGGTGAGCTACAAGTTCCGTTCAATTTCTAGTAGTTCCAATTTTCGCTACCAGATGTCACTGATACCTAGTTGTGAACGTTGGAACATTTTCTTAGAGCGTTGCAACGAAATCTAACCTTGAAATAAGCATTATTGATGAAAGAAATCAATTGATGCGATCTCAATTTTTAATTGAACAAATATAGCTTATATTACGTTTTCATGTATTCTATATTAATGTAGATAGATAGATTTATTTTGACTGGCAAGATTAGGGCCATTGGGCCCTCTCTTCCATCTAACCAGATTATACAAATAATAAATGATGAGCAATACAAATACAACTTAAATCTAACAATATTACAATATTGATATAATATAAAATACATATGAAATGGATTAGCTTGATAATATACAATACAAATACAACTTAAATCTAACAATTTTACAATATTTATACAGTATAAAATACATATAAACTGGATTAGCTTGGTGGTGTAGGCTGTAAATTGTTGCATTGTTAGGGTGAATAACTAAGATACTTAGGAGTAAGTTTAAAATTACAGTAAGGTAAAGGAAATAGGCTACTGAAAAAAAGTAGACTAATGATGGTGATGAAGATGATGATGAAGATAATTAGTCGTTACTGAAGGAGGTTATTTAGATATCTAAATAGAGAGTAAATGAGAAAGTGAGAATTGGAAAGTTTGAATATATGTAATACGACGTAAGAATATAAGCATAAATGTTGAGTTCAACTTTCATTTACTTAGTGAGTATGTACTGCTGGCAACGCTGCTTGAAGCTGGACGGGGTTGCTCCTCTGACAGAGCGAGGCAGATTGTTCCACAGTCGTGCAGTAGCAACAACGAAGGAGTTGGTATAGCGTACTGTACGGTGTATGGGTATCAGCAAGAGTGTGTCGTTTTTTGACCGTGTTCCAAGAGTATGCTCGTACGAGAGGCGGTGAAGCTGAGAGTGCAGGTAAGCTGGAGTTGAAGTAGAGAGTATTTGTTGAAGAATAGTTTGCTTTACTTTTCCCTCAACAATAGTTGTAGTCATTTACATTCTTTCCTTCTTTGGCCCAAAGGACGCCCGCCACCGCCTGGCGTTGGAATGAAACGTCTGACATACACATTGAATAAATAATTACCTATATTCGTAACCTGTTGTAAGCGTCAATAATGACAGATGATTATAAGACAAGTTTACCCACAAGACTTTCAAAATCATATTTATTTTAGCCTATATAATCCACCTTGTCAATATTAAAATATGTAGTTAAGTATTATTATTTAAACGAATATGTTTTGATACCTTGATACCTAGTTTAGTATCTTAACAAGTTATTTTCTTCTTAAAGGCAAAAGTGACGTGATAACTTACTTTAATGGACCGAGCTAAGATTCGATTCGAAACAATAGCACTTTAATTTTGGAGGCTGCATTTTTTTTGATTGCCTTCGCTGCATTCATGTTAAAATGCTCATGTTTACATTGAAGTTTGAAGTGTACTATTACTTTGCCGTCACTTACAGAAAATGCTCAAATGGCATCAATTTGTTTAGAAGATTTCATTTTCAGGATTGACAAAGGAAGCATTTCCGGATAAGTCTCTTATTGTCTTAATTTTTAGCGACATTTAAAAAAATAAAATCTATGTTGACAAAACAATATTATGTGAATATAGATTAAATGTGACATAAATTGCTGTAATACTGTAATTGTGTGGTGAAAGACTGAATAAGGCACAATGTGCCTAAACATGTACAGATAGTGGCATAGTTATAATTTGTATTGAAAAGTGGTCAAGATCGATATCAATACGGAAGAAATAAAAACCATGACGAATGCCAAGGGCATAAAATCATGGCCTATATTGCCCATGCTAATTTCTAACATTTTTATTTTATTTTATTTTTTTAGAAATAAAATGACTGAGGTTAGAATCGATTCCATGTCTTCCCAGTTTTGCCCCATGGGGCTGAGTGTACCTTGTCCTCGCCCTCAGGCCAGAATTTAATTTCTTGGAGGAGCCAGGAATCGAACTCGAACCTCCAGGGTCTGATCTCTGGACAACACATCTCTCCTCTGAGGTCATGTAGCGTGATTTACGGAGCTATCGGCCCTACACAGAGACGATCAGTCGATGACATTCCTAGATTTGAAGCGGCATTCCCGAGAACTACTGCTAGTAGGCTACACAGCGCTGCTGAGTTAAGTAACCGCACATACGTGTTGCAGCAGCGAGAAGAGCGCATGAAACCTGTTTCTCTCGTCTTCATAGCCCCTGGCCAATATCGTGGTCTGCATGCAGAAGAGAAGTGCTATAGTTCCAAGAAAGAAGAGGAATGCCTATGACTCTATTGCGTATCAGGCTTACAAAACTTCAGAATCACTTAAATATGGTCATCCAACTCCATCTGGGATATGATTTAGTGCGATACGTAACTTCAGCTGAAGTTTTAAATAATATCTCAGGAAGTAGACCGTAGTTTGTTTAGGGGTGCGAGATCGTGGTCATATAGCCCCGTGCATTGTGTGGGATAACCTGTGTTATTGTGTAGACTGCACTAGTGTGTATAATTTTAAATTGGATTGGGAAGAAGGCAGCCGAGGCCTGAAGTTAGGAACCATTCCAGCATTTGCCTTGTGTAGAATTGGTAAACCACGGTAAAACACTTCCATAATGGCTGAGGGGAGAATCTAACCCTCCTCTTCTCAGTTTTTCCTCACGAGGCTGAGTGTACCCCATTCTGGCCTTCACACCAGAATCAGCATTTCTTTGCATTACCGGAAATCGAACCCGGACCTCCGGGACGACAGCCAAGAACGCTAGCCACTAAACCACGATGAGGTCAGTCCATAGCTTGCAATATTCATCGTGGTTGTCAGATCCAATTACTTCGGTGGGTCGGGTGACGTGAATTATTGTAATGTGTTTAATATTATTCGTCCGCCTCGTGACGTAGTAATTAGCCTACTTTTCACATTTTGCAAAAATGAGGAAAAAGTAGACTGATGAGATCGGGCAAGTGCGTGTCTGTCTGTCTGTCCTTCTGTCTGTCTGTCTGTCTCTCCTTCTGTCTGTCTGTCTGTCTGGCTGTGTGAGTATGTGTGTGCCCCCCCCCCTATCAACTCCTAAACGGCTGCAGCAATCAAAACAAAATTTGGTAGGAGTAAAGATCTATATCTATATCTCACGGCCATATTTGAAAATGATGTCAGTGCTACCAACTACTGAAAAATCGCAAATGAAATTTGAGCCTCATGTTGGATATCTTGGAAGGTATGAATGGGAGCTATTTCAAAATTGGTACACGTATAGATACTAATATTGCAGATTAATTTCCAGGAGGCTATGCATGGCAATTTTGCCAAAATGATAATAAGCCTGCTGTTAGGTCCAATTTTTAAATGCATATAACTTCTACACTATCAATTGGAATTCCACCAAATTTCGTATGTGCTATGTGTACATAAACAGATATGACTGAGCGTATTCTTAAGAGCCACCAGGGCTGTCAACTGTTAATAAATGCTCTCAATTTTTTTAAATCCAAATACCCATATATCAGAAAGTATGCAAGCCGACAGCTTTAAACTATGCACACGTATAGTGCGTGACATTCTATATTAATTTGGAGTAACTTATATACGTCAGTGCTACCAACATGATTCTAAGCCTGCTGAGAGGTTCAACTTTAAATACATGTAACTTCTATACTTTCATTTGGATTTCAACCAAATTTCGTGTGTGCTATGTGTACCTTAACAGATATGACTATGCGTATTCTTAAGCGCAACCAGGGCTGCCAACTGTTAATAAATGCACTCTCTATTTTCGTTACCCTAATATCAATATATCAGAAAGTGTGCAAGCCAAGAGCTCTAAACTTTGCACACGTATAGTACCTGGCATTCTAGATTAATTTGGAGTAACTAATATAGGCCTACGCCAGTGGTGCCAACATGATTCTAAGCCTGCTGATAGGTCCAATTTTAAAGTGCATGTAACTTCTATACTAACTAATGGATTTCATTCAAAATTAACACAACACTAAATCATATAATTTCGGATTATTTCTGACCAATACATGTATGTCATTGTTGCCAACATGATTTTACGCGCGCTGTTAGATCCAATGTTTAACTGCATGTAACGTCCATGCTATCCATTGGGACTTCAACCAAATATTGTATTCTGTACCTTAAGAGATGGAACTAAGAATATATTCAGTCGCCAGGGCTACCAAATGTAGTTCTCTATTAGGCTACATTATGCCAGGTATATTTCGAACTGTTTAGAAATTTCGATATTACCAACTTACTTTCGTCATTATTCGAGATAGATCCATATCGATTAATTAATGGTATGAATCTTAAATTTTAGAAAAGTAGGCTCATTAGTTCGTCACGGAACTTCCTGTTTTTTGTTGTTTTTTCATTTGACGGGCTTGGACATCACGGTCATTAAGCCCCGCGTGTAGATTTTGTCTGATAACTTGTGTCATTTTGGTGTCTGTAGTAGCGTATGTATTTGTAATAGAGTTGCAGATTGGAAAGGAGGAGGCCGTGGCCTTAAGTTAGTAACAATCCCAGCCTTTATCTGGGATACAGGTGAGAAACCACAGAAAACCACTTACAAGATGGCTGAGGTTTGAATCGAACCCACTTCTTCTAAGTCTCGCCTGACAATATTGAGTGTATCCTGTTGCAGCCCTTAAACCAGAATTACATTTCCTGGCTGACCCGGGAATCGAACCCGGAATTCTGAGGTGACAGCTGAGAATGCTAGCCACTACACCACGACGTAGTACTATCATCCTTGACTAATACCCCGGAGGTCCAGGTTTTACCAAGAAATTAAATTATGTTCTGAGCGCTGGAATGGGGTACACTCAACCACGTGAGGCAGAACTGAGAAGAGGTGGGTTCGATTCCCACATCAGCCGTTTTTGAAGTGGTTTACAGTGGTTTTCCACACGTCTACTCCAGGTAAATGCTGGAATTGTAGCTAAATATATGCCTCCTACCCAAATCCTAGCCCCAATTTCAAATGCACACATTAGTACAGCCATCACAATAGCACAGATTATCAGGTGGATTCCACACATACCAAAGTACACGAGGCTACATGACCACGATGTAGCAATGCTCCTAAATAAAAGAACATCAACAACGTATTATTATTATTACATCACTTTTGCCTTTATGGACAGTGTTTGAACTTAAATATATCATGATGTCACAATTTTCACTTCTTTCCCCTCTTCTTCTTCTTCCTCCTCTCTTCCCAAAATCTCTTCATCCTTTGACTGTGCTCCTGTTTCCTTTGTTCTGACCACAATGTTCCTATCTTCTTCCTTTCACTTACTAAAAATTTGGCGTTCTTAATTTTGTTTCTGAATTTTTCTCTGTCTTCTATCATTTGCTTGTTGATCCCTAATTGCTTTAAGTCGTCTTGTATTTCATGATAACAATTTGTTTTCCTTCTTGAACTGTTTACTACATCAAAGAATATCTTTAGGTCGTTTATTGTTCATTCTCTGTATGTGCCCATAGAAAGTTAGTCTGCGTTTTCTAATGATATCTGTGAGTCTGTCTGTGTGTTCATATAGCTCTTTGGTAGGTCTTTTCATCCATATCCCATCTCTGTGTACTGCTCCAAATATTTTTCTCCGAATTTTACGTTCAATTTTTTCTGTTTCTGTGATGCCAGATGCTCCAATTGTGGTCGTTTCTGACGCATACAATGCTTCTGGTAATACAACTGTTTAGTGTCTAAGTTTAGCCTGTCTTGATATGCTTTTCTTATTATAATGTGACCATGTAAGTTTGTATGCTTTCTGGAGTATTATTATTGCGTGTTGTAACTGAGGCTGAGATCGCGGAATAGTAAATCGTAGCCTCAATTAAGGTACACACTTGTTTTAGTTTCGTTTTAGGGGTGCCCATGAAGTATCAGAAAGTTTACCATTCTCGTTCATCGTCTGCATATATACTGTGACTGAGATTAACAAATTCCTCATTCTTGGAGCCTGCTCTGCGATAATAATGTTATGCTGGTCAGAGAGTCACGGGAGAGTCTTCACATTTGAGTTGACTGTGACTCAACTTAGCAAACACTGAGTACATGGAGTGTGACGCTCAAAGAGTTGGTATAGGTCGAGCAGTCGAAATTGGGCGATCAACATTTTTAAGGCAAGGTGCGAGTTACTTCCTCATTTGATATAATGAGCAGAACATAGGTTTGGTCAAGTCTTGGACCTAGTTAGAACATACCTAATGCTTCTCTTTTCGTCGTAGAACAATATTTGGATTCCAAGAAGGGCATAGTAACTTGCGATTTTTGAATATATTGTCTCGAGAAATTTAGTGGACGTGGTGGCGTAGCGGTCAAGTTGTTGGGCTCTCACCAATGTGGACTGGGTTCGAGTCCTGTGGTTCAGATTCCCAGTAAAAAGGAGGTCTCGTGGCTCATGATCGCATGATTAACGGTCACGTAAAACTATAAGCCTCCTTCCTTCCCTCCTTCATTCCTTCCCTCCCTCCTTCCTTCCTTCCCTCCTTCCTTCCCTCCTTCCTTCCTTCCTTCCTTCCCTCCTTCCTTCCTTCCTTCCTTCCCTGCCCTCCTTCCTTCCTTCCTTCCTTCCCTCCTTCCCTCCTCCCCTCCTTCCTTCCTTCCTTCCCTCCTTCCTTCCGTCCTTCCCTCCTTCCTTACTTCCTTCCTTCCCTCGTTCCCTCCTTCCTTCCTTCCTTCCCTCCTTCCTTCCTTCCCTCCTTCCTTCCTTCCTTCCCTCCTTCCTTCCTTCCTTCCCTCCTTCCTTCCTTCCTTCCTCCCATCCTTCCCTCCTTCCTTCCTTCCTTCCCTCCTTCCTTCCTTCCTTCCTTCCCTTCTTCCTTCCTTCCCTCCTTCCCTCCTTCCTTCCTTCCTTCCTTCCCTCCTTCCTTCCTACCCTCCTTCCTTCCTTCCTTCCTTCCCTCCTTCCTTCCTTCCTTCCCTCCTTCCTTCCTTCCTTCCTTCCCTTCTTCCTTCCTTCCCTCCTTCCCTCCTTCCCTCCTTCCTTCCTTCCCTCCTTCCTTCCTTCCTTCCCTCCTTCCCTCCTCCCCTCCTTCCTTCCTACCCTCCTTCCTTCCTTCCCTCCTTCCTTCCTTCCTTCCCTCCTTCCTTCCTTCCTTCCGTCCTTCCCTCCTTCCTTACTTCCTTCCTTCGTTCCCTCCTTCCTTCCTTCCTTCCTTCCCTCCTTCCTTCCTTCCTTCCTTCCCTCCTTCTTACTTCCTTCCCTCCTTCCTTCCGTCCTTCCCTCCTTCCTTACTTCCTTCCTTCCTTCCCTCCTTCCCACCTTCCCTCCTTGCTTCCTACCTTCCCTCCCTCCTTCCCTCCTTCCTTCCCTCCTTGCTTCCTACCTTCCTTCCTTCCTTCCCTCCTTCCCTCCTTGCTTCCTACCTTCCCTCCTTCCTTCCCTCCTTCCTTCCTTCGAGGAATTAGGTCACTCCAGACTGCTAGTCCAGACAATGATGAGCCATTTAACGTGATCTCTAACCTGACCAAAGGAGAGTGACACGGATGAAAACAATAGAGACCCGCACCCCACACCTGTGCAACCGGAAGGGAAAAAATACATACCACCCCACCCTCTGAGTGTTACAGGGTTGAAATAGTCTCGCCGATGAGACTTATTCACATAAGAACTGGCCAAACATTTGCGATCGATCTTTGCGATTGTTGCCTATGATATAGGTGTGTTATTTTATAGAGAGCTTTTTAGTCGTCCAACTCAAATTGTGCCCAATTACATTAGGCGCGAAAACAAGTTACGTCATCCATGTACAGTATATGTGAAACCCTCTGCTTCACCTCATCATCTCGCATCTCAAATCCCATTCCATTCCTATTGAACTGCCCACTGAGCGGGTTTATAATTATTATCATCATCATCTAATATGTTTTATCCAAGTTAGATATTGTGTTATCACCTTTGCTTCACAACTTGAAAAGTTTCATATAATTTGAAAAATTGTTTTGTTATTAACGTATTATTTCTTGAGTGTGGACAGAATTTGTGTGATGACCTGTGCCATTGTGGTGTCTGTCGTCGTGTGTGAGGCTTGGGAAGGAGGCGGCTTGAACTTAAGTTAGGAAAGAACCTGGAGTACAAGCGGGAAATATCGTGGATGAAGTGGGAATCGAACCCACTTCTTTGCCGCATGAGGCTTCGTGAACAACGTTCCAGCCCTCAGACCAGAACTATATTTCTTGGCAGAGCCAGCAATCGAACCCGGACGTCCGGCGGTGACACCCAAGAAGACTACTCACGCCATTACGAGGTGGTCATTAAAGTTCAAGTCCCGACTGTGGACTCATATTTAAATCTTACTCAATAATTACGACCGCGATACTTGAAGTTCCTTTATTGAGTCATTTGCGATTATATATTTTTTTAATTTCCCTTCTCCATCATTATTTAATAATTTCACACTCTGTTTTACAACATAAAAGACGTAGCTTTCGCTCATTGTAAATAATCCCGAATTAAACATTCAGCAAGCAGTACTACAAAGGAAATCCTTGCAATTCAACACACTTTTTTGCGAAATGATTCCTATAATATCCCAGTTACTGACACCTAATTCGAGAATCACATCTAGGTCTTGGCAAGTCATTGTTCTTTTCTCCCAGGGACCATTACAAATTGAATTCTGTTGTCATTACAATTGCTAGTAACACTATAGCTCAAGTTCCTTTGTAATTGAACGTGAGATTTATAGTTTCAAGGTATTTAAAGTGTGAAGGCTGTTGAATTAAGACTCGGTGATTAATGTGCTCTGCTAGGCACGCTCCGTTCCAACAAGCATTAGCAAGGGAATTATCCTCTGTACTCATCATCAATACTCGTACCGCTTGTAGCGGGACTCCTTACTAACAGATACAGGATGTTGTGTTACCTTCCCGACACTATTGTCAATTAATTTATTTTACCTATGAATAGGTAAAATAAATACAATTCACCTTTAATTCAATATTACACCCTCTGTCTGAAAAGTTCGGTGAATGGGCTATATTACGAACGGATTGTTGGCTTACCTGGAACAGCCGTTACTATCCTTCGAAGTAATCCCCGTGGATGGTTATGCACTTCTGAGAACGAATTAACAAGTCCTGGTAACTCCTGGCATAGTCTTCTTTTGGAATAGCCTTCAGTTTGGGTAGTCAAAACTCTACATTTAAAGCAAGAGAGAAGCGTGAATTTATGCAATCTGCCTTGCACACCTGATAGACGGGCGGCAGTGAGAAGGGAGAATTTATGCAACCTAACGTGCACACCTGTTCGACGGGTGGCAGTGAGAAGGGTGAATGTTCCGTGGAATGGAATGGTCTTGGAAACCATCGTCACGGGAGACGAGCCCTGGTGCCTGAGGTACGACCTCGAAGGCAAGCGTCAAAGTATGGAGTATCGGGGTCCAGGGTCGCCGAAAAGCCCTGAAGGGCCAGAGGTTTTCGGACATTTCGGGCATGCAACGTAATGTGACGACCTAACTGAAGCCTATCCCTCAGGAAGACTATGCCAGGACTTGTACAGCCGTTTTAGAAGTGCATAACCATCCACGGAGAGACTTCGAAGGATAGTAACGGCTGTTTCAGGTAAGCCAACAATCCGTTCGTAAGATACTATGGTGTGCAAATTATTAGACTCAGATAAAGAATTTAAATCAATCGCAATTTTTATTAAAAATCATTTTAATTACTTTCATAGTAATGGTTTCTCTCCTGTGGACTTACAACTATTCCCAAAAGGAATTGCTTCCGGAAAATTTCGAAGTTGGATATTCGGAAGGACACCTGAACTGGGTCTGTTTTCTTTCTTTTTCATTGACTTTGGAATGTATCCTCTAAATCAGGTGATTTCAATCCATTGTCCATGAATATTTGAATAGTTCAGGAGTGTACAATCTGTAAAAAAAAAAGACTTCCAATCCCTCTGGTTAAATTTCACACGAAAACTATAATAAAGTAATCAAAACAAAACGTGTGGCATTCTGCATTAACACGACTTCCCTGTTAGTGGAAACGGTAAACAATTAGGTTACTGTCATATGCTTTAAAAAATGTTTTTAAGACTATTGATTAAACATTTGAAATAATTTCAGCACATTGAAAAATATTTCTACTGTATTAAGTTACAAAATGTACAAAGTAAATGTTGGAAAACTGCCATTGAGTCAATTTGCACACCGCTGTAGACCCGTTCCCCGATCTTTTCAGACAGAGGGTGTACATTGAAACCAATGATATACAGGATGTTTCTAAGTTTCCATTACAAACTTTCAGGGCTTGTAGTGGGGACCAAGACGGTTAAGTTTAGCATAGGAACTTGTGTCCTGAAACGTACCGTCTCCCCGCTACCCGCAAGAACCACCACAACTCACGTTCACACTGACGCATTTTCGGCGCAACTGACTAGAGAACGTACATCATTGAACAATCACCTAATGCCCCATTGTTGACATTCCATACCATTCAGTTGAGTGTGCGATCCGCACGATGGCGCACCGCCTCATTTTTCGCTTGCGGTCCGAGATCATCTGCACCATAAATTTGGGCAACAGTAGATAGGTAATGGTGGCCCCGACTTGAAACCCGCTAGAGTACTACCAATGCACGGAGGGTCAAAATCGAAATCTAGGGGGACAAAAATGTTTAAGCTACGTCTACACATGCAAGAAATTGTCTATGACTAGGAGTTGGATAGAGCATTCAGTTACCCCTTCAGAACAATTTTCTACCCCTAATTTACTTTTAACAAATTCACAATGTTCCACTTTTGACATAATCGTCGAACCCAGTGCTTCAAACAGTTGTAAACGTGTGAGAACTGGTCGCGCGGCATCTTCTAAACGTAAAATAACTAAGTAAGTTGCAAAAAGATGCAAAAAATTTTATAACAGGCGTAAACTACAAAAATTTATCTACATTTTAACATTAAGTAGAAAGTTACGCAGAGTAACGCGACATACTAAAAATCTAAGTGAAAATTTAATTTTAAAAATAATAGTAAAATATTATATAATGCAAATATAGCTAAAATCACGTAACAATTACGCCCATTAATAACTGAAACACGTTTCAAAGAACATACCTTTAGCTGCATGTTCCATCTTAAAGCATCACACTAACCACAAAGACAACCAAACCACAGCCACTTACATTCACCCTTCAATTCAGACTGCTCGAACAGTAGTGACAGATTTACAGTAAGATGCGTTTATATCCCAGAATAGTGAGCGGCAATTATATGAGAATGCTGTAGAAGTAATACATTTTGATTTTTTAATTATGAAAATAAATAATTTTGTCCACCTAGATTTCGATTTTGACCCACTGTGCAATGGGGTCACATGAAAACCTTGATTTACAAGACCCCGTGGAATCCGACGAATACCTACTGGCGCGCGTTATGGCCGCGGTGGATGTTACGATGACCAGGGATTGGTGATCGAGTGTACCAGTACATGGTACGGAGCTACAGTGTCTGTGTTGACACCGGTGGTCGTCTCATCGAGCTAGATGGGGCTTCATTCATCCATTCTCTGACCCAGTCGGTGAACTGGAAGCAGTCTGTGGATTTTCATATTCACAAAAAAAAAAAAAAACACACACACACACCTCATTCGTAAGAAGATCTTAAGTGACCACCTCGAGGTGTAGCGGCTTGCATTCTTGCCCGTCACCCCGGAGGTCAGAGTCAGATTCCCGGCTCTGCCATGGCACTTTAATTGTGGCGTGAGCTCTGGAACGGGTTACACTCAGCCTCGTGAGGCAAAACTGAGAAGGGTTGAACTCGATAGCATACTCAGATATCCTGGAAGTAGTTTTCCTTATTTTCCTCCCTTATAATCTAGGCAAATGCCGGGATAGTACCTAACTTAAGGCTACGGCCACGTCCTTTCCAAAATCCTACCTCAATTACAAATAAACACACTATTACAGACATTGCAGTGGCACCGGTTATCAAACAAATTCTACACACAACCAAGCAGACGGAGCTACATGACCACGATTTTGCAAAGCCCCTGAAGAATCAACATCACCGAAATACAGGCCATTTTCATAAATACTTCACATACATAGTACAACACAGATTTTCACGACTTTTCCCCCGGGCGGTAGCATTTGTCGTTTCTAAATTCATAGACAAGGGAAATTAAATTGATGATATATTGGCTTTCACGACCAGTGAATTACAACTCAGCAATTTTTTTTTTTTTTAGGTTTGTGGCGTGTCTTGTGTGGAGTTTCACCTAGGACACCAAGCTGGCTCTTCAGCGGGCTCTTGATGTCCCCGCCCGGACCCCACAGGAGTAGCGAACTGCGCGCTATCTTCCTTTTTAAATTGACTCAACACAACTGGTGAGATGTACTCGTCTCTTGACCTGAGGTATCTCTGCAGAAACAGTACATTTCAAGTACTACGGAATTAGCAAAGTCTTCCCTATGTCTTGTTACAAGGTTGAAGGCTGAATTGCGCATTGTAGACACTGAGGATCGTCCTTCACTTCTTCCATTCTAGCCAACACTAGGTCTATGATCATGATTTAAAAACTGAAAGATGATGATGATGATGATGATGATGATGATGATGATAATTGTTGTTTTAAGGTGCCTAACATCTAGCTTATCGGTCCCTAATGGTTTGGGTGACACTGAAAGATGAGATGAGAATGAAAAACTAAAAGTAATACTAACTACAAACTTACTTACTAGAAGAAGAAAGGGTAAACAAACAATAAAGGATAAGGCAAATAAAGGACAGGATAGAAAGAAATGCCCTCAACCCTCGAAGAATGAGGATTGAGGGACTTGGAAGGAATAAGAGCCATGAAACGCTGATAGGAAAGGGAAATAGGAAAGGGCCCACCCCAAGAACAGAGGAAAAAGGGGACAAAACGGCTCCAGCTCAGGAATCCCTCGAAGTCGCCAATTCCCAAACTCATCCGCCAGAGCCCTTGAGGGTGTAGCACTATCCAGGGTGCACCATAAGTGGTGGGGCTACATACACCCTGCCTCCTTGAGGGCCTCGTGCAGAAGGCAGGAGATAAAATGAAAAGAAAGAGAAGGCTGACCCCTCGAAGAATGAGGGTATCAGGAAAGATGAGACAAGGGCCAATTAAGGCGGGAAAGTGAAAGACTCCCTAGGCCTCGGATACCCTAATACAGTCGGGGTCGGAAAAGAACAAGAGTTGACCAAGGGAGGTCGACAAGAAAGAAGACGTAGAGGAGCCCGGCACAAGTAAGTGGAAGCAATGCCGGATACAGCTCGGGTCCCGTGGTCACCAACCCACGTCCCACTAGATGTGATCCCCTGGGGGGGAAAAACAAAAAGCACATGAAGGCGGACTGTTGATACGATCGTACGTACCTCAAACCATCTAGGTACCTTTGAATGTAACGTGGCATTGTAGTAACCTAGCGGATAATTTACTACTTCCGCTAAGGAGCTGTGATGTAGGGCGCGCTAGAATGAGTTCTTGAGGAACTTTGAGACCTGGGTAAAAGTGATTTCTGCGCTTCGAATTTTCGAGTAGATAGCACGCTCAAAACATTCAAAGCCAGACAATCCTGCGGTTAAGGGAAGTTATTATCTAACGGTTGACAAAACCTAATGAGTACTGTTAGCAACCTTCAGGATCGTACCTTTCGTTCGAAACGTGCACACAGCAAAGTTGGTATCTGGTTTGAAACATGTCGTGAAATCCACGAGTCAGTACTGAAGGCTATATGTAACTTTTGTCTGATACCTAGTTTTGGCAGCTGTTTTACTGTACATATCCACCTGATTAGTCCAGCGACTGTAATGGGTAGCTGGCGTTCTGAGATCCGAGGTTTGAAATCCGGCGCAGACAGTGGCTATCCTGAAGGATATATAAATGTAATATAAATAAATTTAAGAAATAAATGCGTATTAATATTTTAAAGTAACACATAATAATAATAATAATAATAATAATAATAATAATAATAATAATAATAATAATAATAATAATAATAATAATAATAATGATAATAATATTAATAATAATAATAATAATAATTTTTTTTTGTTTGAAGTTTAAATACCTCGGTGAATGGATAGAGCCTAACCTATCAGAGAAAGAAGCCTTCGTGTCACGCATTAATAAAATGGAAATGGCATACAACCTGACTAAAGACATCTACAATAAGAGATCGATATCCTTAAACGCCAAAATTAGACATTACTGCACTGTTATTCGACCAGTGGCTCTGTATGCGGCTGAGACTCTAATAATGAACAAGAAAGGTCTAATAGAAAAACTAGAGGCGAAAGAAAGGAAGATTTTGAGGAAAATCCTGGGTCCTATCAAAGAAAACAGCGAGTACAGAAGGCGTCACAACCACGAATTATACAAGCACGTGGAGAAGATCAGTGACACGATTCGAAAAAGAAGGATTGCCTTTTATAGCCACGTGAGACGAATAAGCCCAGACAGGATATCAAAACGGATATTGACGTACTTTCAGGATAAGATGATGATGATAATTGTTGTTTTAAGGGGCCTAACATCTAGGTTATCGGCCCATTCAGGATAAGAAAACCAAAGGGGCATGGTTCACGGAAGTTGAGAAAGATCTACGTGAAATGGAAATTTCCCCTAAAGATATCCAGGAGCGTGTTCCACTTCAGGAAAAACTACGTACGCACAAAGGTTTCCAGGAAAAGCCGAAGCTGAAGACAGGGAAGGCGTGGTCCCAAGAGAGAAAAGAACAACACCGGAGACGAATGCGGGAACACTGGGCGGTAGTTAGAGCTCGGAAGAAGGGACAGTTGAACTGACATGGTCCCTAGTTGGCCGAATCGAAGAAAGAAGAAAGAAGATTTGTTGTTGTTTGAGTCTTCAGTTTTTCGACTGCTTTGATGCAGCCCTCCTTGCTTCCCTGTCCTGAGCTAATCGTTTCATCTCTACATAGCTACCACACCATACATCCAGGGTAATCTGTTTAAACATATTCTAGTCTTGGTCTACTCCTACTGTTCTCATACTCGACCCTTCCTTCTATAACTAAGATTGCTATTCCTGGGTGTCTTTGTACGTGTCCCACCAGCCTATCTCTTCTCTTCATTAGCAGTTGCCAGAAACATTTCTCCTCTTCCACTCGTCTTAATACCTCTTCATTCGTAACCCTATCTACCCATCTGATCTTCATCATTCTCCTGTAACACCACATTTCAACTCTTCAATTCACTTCTTTTCTGCTGCACCAATAGTCCAAGTTTCACTTCCATAGAGCGCCACGCTCCAGACAAAGGCTTTCAAAAATGACTTCCTAATACCTACGTCTATATTCGATGTCAACAGATTCCTTTTCTGTAGAAAATGATAATAATGATAATACTGCTATTATTATTTTTAACCTTACTCCGTGCAAATGGTACTTTAGAAGAAATGCAAATACACACAAATACATCGGACTTACGATCAAGATGTTTCTAACACTACTTCGTATGGAGGGAAAATTCGTACCTCTCTTGATTTGACTCTTTCACTTTATTCATGATGACCCAATGATGTAGGGATAGGACAATTGGCTCTTACGGGGTCAATTTCCAGCTCCACCTTATATTTAAGATGCAATGTGACGGGGTGCATTCAGCCTCGTGATGTCAATTGTGTAGCTACTTGTTTTGAGAAGTAGCGTCCCATGGCCTAAAACCAACATGATGCGGTTGAAGGTGGCATCGTGCTGCCCACACAATGTCATCATCCAAAATACTGTACGCATGCTATGAACCTGGGAGGGGGGGGGGGGTAGCTAATCTTGGATAAAAGAGGTCTCCTGAGGTCCGATTGCGGGGGATTACCCGTTTGTTCCTTGTGAAAAAAAAACTCGTGTTCCCTTGTCATGTTTTGACTCTCCCTAGTTTCATCTTCCCTGTATTTACACGCGTATTTTACCGCATAATGAGTGAATGCAAGGTTCAGGATCTCAGTAAAGTGCATTGCCACCTGATCTCTTCAGAGACCTGTCGAATGTTCTGGGATTCATGATGTAATAACTAGCTACTGAGTGTAATTAGATTCCTTGACATTCTCGCCTGTTGCTCTGTTAAGCACTTGCCAGGCATGTGAGGTGTTAATTGAAATTAGTGTGAACGTGTCTTGACGCTCCAGTTAATGACCTTTGTCTACAAATGGCAATGACTTAGCTTGAATCTACGAGGTGTTTTCATGGTCATCAAATCAAGTAACTAAGCTAAGAGAATTGTTTGAAATAGATGTCTGAACAGCACATAGAAGAATGAGGGATTAGTGAGATCCTAAGCAATGAGAGCAGACTAATAGTATCTCAATGTGCAAGCATTAGGCCAGTAGGTCCAAGAAAATGCTGGGATTGTAGCTGGAGAGGGGTGATATGATTGGTATGTCAAGCAAACGTCTTAAAATCCAACCCAATTGTGTATCTCATTTTATGCAATTAGAATTTAATTAATTGACCAGTATCGTATTATCTATAGACCTAATCATATGTAGCAACAATTATCATATTATTATCATTATTATTATTATTATTATTAATAGTATAATTCTTCTTCTTATTATTATTAATATTATTATTAATAATAATAATAATCATAATAATAATAATAATATTAATTTTAACAACGTTATGCCCAACTCAGGAGCACTATTCAACCAATCTAACAGATAATAATGAATTCGGTTTCTTCCTTTCTTTGTGTGTTATTTCAAAATATTTATTTATTTATTTAATTATCAATTTATTTACTTATTAATTTATATATTTATTTATTGCTTTACTAATTTATTGAATTATTTATTTAATTATTTTTATTTATGTATTTATTTATTTATTTATTTATTTATTTATTTATTTATTTATTTATTTATTTATTTATTTATTTATTTATTTATCTTACAACAAGTGATATAGCATTGGCTGTATTAGGTTTTGAACTCGGGTATCGTGATGGTGCCACAGTCAAGTTGTTATCCTCTCACCAGGATCGACAAGGTTCGAATCCCGGTTTATACTTGTGAGGTTCTTATGTTTTGAATCGTTTTTTTTTCAGAAACCTCATAAGTCAAGTTTTTTTTTTGTGAAAATGAGTTTGACATGAAACTACTGTCGACCAAAATATGATGTGCACTCGAGTTTGAAGGTTGTTTGTGAACTAAACAATAGACCTACATAAAATCCAATAACATCATCATTTTTGTCGTTCTATTTTACGTTAGTTCATGTAGGTTTGGAATTTTCAATTTATATTTTAATATTTTTGATTGCAGTCGAATCCGAATTTTATCACAATATACATTGGAATGTTGTATAACTGGTTTATTAATTTCAAAATGTTGTGTGTTCAAGAACGATAGTTGCAATCATTTTTGTAAGGTAACATTTTCTCGGCTCGGGGTCGTTGGAAAATGTAGTTCTTGGTTGCGATGTAATCCTTATACTGTACATCAAAAAGTTATGCTGTATGACTGTGAAATACGTAAATTAATTCACTTATTTTATATCGGTTTTTATTTGTATGGGAAAATAAGACATCGTTTAGCAGCTAGCCGATACAGGGAACGCTGTACAGTGTTGCCGAGTAGGAGCCCATCTCTTCCGAGCGAGGCGCGCCATGACGCGTGATGTGCTCCAACTCGGTAACGCTGTACAGCGTTTTCTGTATCGGCCAGCTGCTAAACGATGTCTTATTTTCCCATACAAATACAAACCGATATAAAATAAGTGAATTACTTTACGTATTTCACAATCATACAGCATACCATTTTGATGTATAAGGATTACAACGCGACGAAGAACTACATTTTCATACCACCCCGAGCCGAGAAAACGTTACCATACGAAAATGATAACAACTTTGTTTCTTGGATACACAAAATTTTGAAATTAATAAACCAGTTATACAACATTCCAATGTATATTGTGTTAAAATTTGGATTCGATCTGATGAAGGGTTTGTGAGATAATAATTCTTAAATGTGACGCATGGTTGAAACACGCTTAAAAACGGGCACTTTTTGTGTTTCAACTGCGATAAAAAATATTAAAATATACATTAAAAATTCCACACCAACGTGAACTAACGTAAAATAGAACGACGAAAATGATGATCTTATTGTATTTTATGTAGGTCTATTGGTTACTTCACAAACAACCTTCAAACTCGAGAACACATAATATTTTGGTCGACAGTACGTTGTACTCAGTTTGCTCCATATTGTGTGCAAATATCCCATAAGCCAGTGACTTATACAGTTTTTTCTGCTGCCAAATTTCTCAAGGTATTCTCAGATTAAGCTATTGATAGTGTA
Source organism: Meconema thalassinum (assembly GCA_946902985.2). NCBI lineage: Eukaryota > Metazoa > Arthropoda > Insecta > Orthoptera > Tettigoniidae > Meconema > Meconema thalassinum. The sequence goes on from OX336393.1 coordinate 329,723,418, forward strand.
CAATGATAATGATGAAGAATCACTTAGATTTGAGATGCTTAGGTATGACTGAAGAGAAAGAATTACCGTATAAAATTTTGACTTTAAGAGCATATCATAATATTAGTATGTATTCTGCTATTATTAGCATAAGAACATATTATACGCACTGATATCTTTCCAGAAATTATAAATGTTAAAATAAACAAAATAGTGAGATATGCAGTGTATTTATTAGTTTTTCCATTGAAGAACCCTACTTAAGTTAACATTTTTGTCAAAAACCCCATAAGTCATTTTTAGCCTATTTTCAATTTTGAAAAAATAGGCTTATGAGATCACCTTTTGTCCGTGTGTGTGTGCGTGTGTGTGTGTGTGTGTGTGTGTGTATGTGTGATTCGTGTGTGTGTGTGTCCCCCTAATAAAATCTAAACGGCAGGAGCGATTTCAATGAAACTCGGAAAGTTCATAGCACTATTCCCGGCGACCTCGACCGTGCCCTTCAAATTTTGTTACGACTCACCAATCCAACATGGCGGCTGTGCGAAATATTTCACCAGCATTCAATATCTCCGAAACTATTACCGATATTACCCTGACATTTTCTTTGGTGATAGAGAGAACTACTATAAGTTCACTTATGTGACTTTTGAAAACCTGGTAACTACAAAACGAACATGGCGGCCAAGCGAATTTGCGACTTTTAAATAGACGTTTCTCGCGATTTGGCCAACCAAACGCAATGAAACTTGGTAGAGTATATGTTTATATACATTGTAATGCACCGACATCTAACTTCGTTCAATTGTTTACATAATCACAAGATGGCGGATGTGCGAAATATTTCACCGGCATTCTATATCTCTGAAACTATTAGCGGTATCTCCCTAAAATTTTGTACTGAGATAAAGGGCACTACTGGAAGTCCATCTATAAGATTTTCAAAAACCGGTTAACTACAAAACGAACATGGCGGCCAAGCGAATTTGAACATTTTAAATAGACCTTTCTCGCGATTTAATGTTCCAAGCGCACTGAAACCTGGTACAGGAAATATTCATACACATTGTAATCCACTGGTATCTAATTTAGTTCAATTGTTTATATAACCTCAAGATGGCGGCAGTGCGAATTTTAAAATTAAGTTTTTATTTCTTGTGATGTAGTCATGCGATCGAAGTGAAAGTTTGAATAATGAACCTACGCAATAATTTTCCTTTAATGGTACATGACTCTATGGCCTATACATTTAACAATCCAACATGGCGACCATCCGAAATATTTAGACGATACTGAATAACTACGAATCTATTTTAGCAATCAAACTGCATTTTTTAATGTTCATAGGGGCTATGAACTTAAGTTCACCTATAGGACTTTAAATAACCTGGTGATCACAAATCCAACATGGCGGTGACGCGAATTATAAATATTCACATGGACGTTTCTCGCAATTTAACCATCCGCGTGCAGTGAAACTTGGTACATTAAATCTTTATCCGTATGTTAATCCACTGGCATCTAATTTATTTCAATTGTTTCCATAACCTCAAGATGGCAGCTGTGAAAAATTTTTAAATCTCCTTGTTTTTTCTTGTGTCCTAATTATGCGATTGAAGTTTGAATACTACACGTTCACAATAATCTGCATGTAACAGTACATAACTCTAGGACCTACATATATAAAATCCAACATGGCGACCATCCGAAATATTTAGTCGGTTCTCAATATCTACGAATCTATTACAGCAATCAAACTGAAATTGTGTATGTTAAATAGTGGCAATTAACATAAGTAGGATATATGAAAATAGGCTGTATAGTTCTTCACGGAACTACTTGTTTTAAATAATATTGTGGCTAAACCAATGCACTCCAAAGCATATTTAGGTCCCAGGATATTCAAAAGGATTAGTAACCACATTATAAAACAAAAAATATTTTCATTCGAATTATACTAAACTTTAAAATTAGTTTTTTGCTCTCCTGTAAAATTAACTTTTGGTGACTTATGGGGTTTCTGAAAAAAAAAGATTCTTAATGTCATGTCCAGTGGTTTTGAACTTAGGTTTGAACTCGAGGTAAGGCGGTGAAACACAGACAATACCTAACTACCCTAACGATAGGTTGATGATTTGGTGGATCACCTTGATAGAAAATCTACACATCAGATAGACGAACAATTGTTGGAGAACATTAGCAGGCCACATTAGCTATGCCAGTGAAGGGCAGAATATATTCAGATTGGTGTTGCGTCAGGATGTAGGTGTATTCATTTCCCCGGGCTGGGCCCAAGGACGCACCCACTCCTCCACATGGAGTGAAGGGCGGTGTGCTCCGCATTGAGGATGCTCTCCTTGCCACAAACGACCTTCCAAGCAAGGCAACTGGGATGTTCTGCATACGGTCAAGAACGAGCATAATAAATCACTGGAATTGCTTCAATAAGAAGATATAGTTGTCTCTGTTCCTCGGGAGTGGATCCAATGAATTACCTTAATTACAAACTCACTATTGGCGGTCACCACGGGTTTCCAGGTTCGATTCCTGACTCGGCCAAGAAATTTAATTATTGTCTGAGGGTTGGAACTGGATACACTCAACCTAGTGCGAGAATACCTGAGCCATCCTGGAAGTGGTTTTTAGTGGTTTCCCACTTCCCGGGATGGTTCATAAATTATGGTCACGACCACCTCCTTCCAAATTACAACTGCACAACCTAATTCAGCCATCACAATAACACAGGTTATCAGCCAAATCCCACACAACCAAACATCCAAGTACACGGGGCTATATGACCACAATGTATCAACTACTAGTTTCAAACTATATCTCGACAAAACAATTTCTATATTTCTTCCTTTAAAACATTAATTAAATAATTCATTATTTATTTAAATTATTATTTATTTATTATTTATTTATTATTTATTTATGCGTGTACTCATATTTATTTATTTATATATATAATTCGTTGAGGCCATCTAGGACCACGTTAAGTCTTGCTACACTTGGCAATTTGTTTCGCCTTCCTCTGAGCCCAGAATTCCCTCATTCTCTGTGAGTGGACCATCTTGCGCTCCGCTGTCCAAGTGGTACCTTGTCTTCTTTTCGGGTTCGATGTCTCGTCTCGGGTTAGCCCATTAGTCAGTATCTTTTTGCGGAAGAGATCTCTATTGAAGGCGTCGTCGGGTTTTAGATGCAGCATTTTGAGGTCGTCTTTGGTATTCATAAACCAGGGCATTGTGGTTTTGGGTTTGGAGTCAAAGAAATGAAAAATCTGTTTAGTCAGACTGTTTCCGTCCATTCGTTTGAGATGACCGTAATACCGTGCCCGCCTTTTACGGATCGATTCTGAAATTTTCTCTATTTCACTCTAGACTTCTTTGTTGGATTTTTTATAGTGGATACCATTCTTGTAATTTGATCCCATTATTCCTCTGACGATTTTGCGCTCTTTTTTCTCCAGTTCTTCAAGGAGTCCTTTATTAGCATTTAGGGATAGGGTTTCGGCTGCATACATAACTACTGGTATCAGAACAGTTTCATAATGACGTAGTTTAGTATTTTTGGACAGGCATTTTTTGTTGTATATTGAGCGCGATGTTTGATAGGCTATTTCGAGTTTGCGTACTCGTTCCTTGAGTGCTTCTTTGTCCAGTCCACTTTTCATGATGATCTCTCCCAAGTACTTACATTTTTCCACTCTGTTGATCTTCCCGTATTTTGTCTGCAGTTTTGCAGGGGCGTCTTTGATGTTGGTCATTACTTCTGTTTTTTCGAATATATTTATTTGTATTTATTTATTTATTTATTTATAACCATAGGCTACATAAGTCACCCTCTATAATTGCAATAATTGTGTAGTTGCAGGTTTTGAGATCCTAGGTTTAAATTACAACATTTGATTGCTGCCACATTCGATGTGTTTCCCTCAGGGTTATGAAATACTCCCGCCTGTCCTGACAAATTCCAGGATTGTGCCTTATGTCATATTCTTGGGCACTTACTCCAACCCTCGATTCTACTATCACCAAAGTAACACAGGTATTCAAGCTAATACTATACACACAAGAACTCCGGACCTCAGAGCAGCCAATAACTTCAACAACTACACCACGAGGTGGTGAATAAAAGTAAATATACCGCGGAGGCCCAGATTCAATTCCCGGCTCTGTCAGGAAATGTAATTCTGATCTGAGACTGCAACGGGCTACATTCAACCTCGTGAGACTAAAATGAGAAGAGGTGGTTTTGATTCCTACTTCAAACATCCTGGAAGTGGATTTCCGTGATTTCCCATATCTACTCCAGGTAAATGCCGGGATGATACCTAACTTAAGGCCACGACTGTTTCCTACACAAATCCTACCTCAATTATAAATATATACATTAGTACAGACATAAAAATGACACAGGTCATCGGAGAAGCTTTACACACACCTAACTACGCGGGGCTACATGACCACGATTTCGCAAAACCCCTAAAACAATCAACAACATAAACAACAATAAATATATTAGTGCTAGATATATTTCAACTTATTATTTGTATTTGACTGTTGCTATATTTTGACAATGGCAATAATTTTGTTTGAATTTGCCAGTTGGCACGGACTAAAAGAATATGTGGATTTTTACCAAAGTCTGGTAGTTAGTTATTGTTGTTTTAAGGGGCGGAACTACGAGGTCATCTGCCCCTTTACCAAAGTCTCTGTCTCATTTATGCCTGTGATTATATGGAAGCTGCTGAGGGTATTGATAGCGCTAAGTGAGGCATTTGGGACACATCAAGTGCTTGAGGATGCTGTAAAAGGTGCTGTTCACTCATGCACTCTGTACACTGGTTCAGTGAAGTAGATATCTTCCTCCTCACATTGCCTGGTATATCTCATTATTGTGTTCCTTCGAGTTTCTCTGTTTTCAACCCTCACAACCTACAGAAGTGATTCATGAGGACACAATCAGCCTCCGGATTGTTTACCTAACACCAGTCAGGTTATTTTCATTAACTCAATTAAACCCGGTAGTGGTGGCTCGGGGTATTTTGTGATCTAGCGCAAATTTATGTTGTTAGAGTATGCTTGTTTCTAAACTTAGAGATCTTGGATACCACATACCTCTCCCCACGTTCTTTTCCGTTAGTCTGAGGTCAGTATTATTGTAGTAAAAGGTGTTCATTCTTAGAAAGAGGTAATATTGTCCATCGGTGCGTGTTAGAGAACCACAAGGTTGATTAATTGGAAGCCTGTTTCTTCAAAAGTTTTGTAAATATTGGTTCGATGGATCCTTGGTGCTTCATTTAGCTACTGGGAACATCGTAATAATTTGCTCTGTGAAATCATTGGGTGTATAAAATTTGTTTCATAACCTGTGCTAGTGTGGTATTTATGGATTTGAATATTGTTTGGCAACCTATGGTGTGAAGTTATTGTGCATTTATTTTCAATATAATATCATGCAATTGAGTTAACAAACCCAATACATCAATGTATGATACACCCTCTGTCTGAAAAGTTCGGTGAATGGGCTATATTACGAACGAATTGCTGGCTTACCTGAAACAGCCATTACTATCCTTCAAAGTAATCCCCGTGGATGGTTATGCACTTCTGAGAACGACTGAACAAGTCCTGGAAACTACTGGCATAATCTTCTTTAGGAATAGCCTTCAGTTTGGGTCGTCAAAACTCTAAATTGAAAGCAAGAGTGAAGCGTGAATTTATGCAACCTGCATTGCACACCTGATAGACGGGTGGCAGCGACAAGGGTGAATTTATGCAGCCTAATGTGCACATCTGTTCGACGGGTGGCAGTGAGAAGGGTGAATGTTCTGTGGAATGGAATGGTCCTGAAAGCCATCATCACGCGTGACGGGACCTGGTGCCTGAGGCACGACCTCGAAGGCAAGCGTCAAAGTATAGAGCATCGGGGTCTAGGATCGCCGAAAAGTCCTGAAGGGCCAGAGGTTTTCGGACATTTTGGACATCCAACGTAATGTGACGACCCAACTGAAGGCTATCCCTCAGGAAGACTATGCCAGGACTTGTACAGCTGTTCTAAGAAGTGCATAACCATCCACGGGGATTACATCGAAGGATAGTAACGGCTGTTTCAGGTAAGCCAACAATCCGTTCGTAATATAGACTCATTCAACGAACTTTCCAGACATAGGGTGTACATAAAAGTTAATAATTTTTGTTGCCAGAACAAGTTCCGTCATAGGGGTCAGAAAGTCCCCAACGTCAACTCTCATGTTGCATCAACTAGCACCACCTTTCCAGGGTTAAGATACACTTCAAAACTAAAACATCTGTAACAATTTACGTAATGCTTGAGTAGTGTACAATCTCTCCATAGCCTGGAGAAGTCCAGGAACCACTGCTAAAAGGTATTAATTACAGTAATTGACGCAGTGAGCGGTGTGATGAATAACAGAGCAGTGAAAGGGAGAGGATGACATTGATGATGCAGCCTCTAAAGAGGTTTCAGGACACAAATATGTAATTAGCAAACAAGTGGTTGGCGAGATCTCCTAATTTACTTTCTCACGATCCAGACACATTTTTTTGCTGCAGAAGCTTATTACTTAACACCTACGTAAAACATACCTGTTTGTTGAATAGTACTTGTTTAACGCACCGCACGACAAGATGAGTTAAAATATGGCGTGTGGGAATACTAGTTACTTGTTTATTCTGAACATGCATTACATTAGCCTACTGTTATTATTAGTATATGTCATATTTAGTCTATTTTCATCATATAAAACAAGTAGTTCCGTGAAGAACTAGCGCCTATTTTCATATATCCTACTTATGTTAATTGCCTCTATCAACATACAAAATTTTTGCTGTAATAGATTGAGAACCATGTAATAATTCGGTTGGTCGCCATGTTGCATTTTTACATATGTAGGTCCTAGAATTATGCACTATTATATGAAGATAATTGTGTACGTGTAGTATTCAAACTTCAATCGCATGATTAGGACACAAGAAGTAAAAACGGGATTTTAAAATTTTGCAGAGCTGACATCTTGTGGTTATGAAGACAATTGAAATAAATTAGATGCCAGTGGATTAACATTTTTATAAGTATCTAACGTGCAATGTTTCACTGCACTCAGATGGTTAAATCACGAGAAACGTCTATTTGAATATTTATAGTTCGCCTCGACTCCATGTTGGATTTGTGCTCGCCAGGTCATTAAAAGTCCTATAGGTGAACTTATGTTCATAGCCTCTATCAGCATGCAAAATTTCAGTTTGATTGCTATCATAGATTAATCGATATTGGGAACCGCCTAAATATTTCGGATGGTCACCAAGTTGGATTGTTATATGTATAGGCCATAGAGTTATGTACCATTAAAGGAGAAGTATTGCGTAGGTTCATTGTTCAAACTTTCACTTCGATCGCATGATTACGACACACGAAATGAAAACATCATTTCAAAATTTCGCACAGCCGCCATCTTAGTATTATCTAAACAATTGAACAAAATTAAATGCCAGTGCATTACAATATGTATAGTTATTTACTGTACCATATTTCACTGCACACAGATGGTTAAATCGCGAGAAAAGTCTATTGAAATGTTTCAACTTCGCTTGACCGCCATGTTCGTTTTGTACTTAACAGGTTTTTGAAACTTACATAGATAAACTTGTAGTAGTGCCCTTTATTACCGTACAAAATTTCAGGGTTATATCAGTAATAGTTTCGGAGATATAGAATGCTGGTGAAATATTTCGCAAAACAAAATTAGATCCTTACCGAGATTCATTGAATTCGCACATGCCGTTTAGAAGTTATTAGGGGACACACACACGCACAGACACACACACATACACGGAGGGGCAGATGACCTCGTAGTTCCGCCCCTTAACAATAACTAACTAACTAACTAACTAACACATACATGGGCTAAAGGAGATCTCATAGGCCATTTTTAGCCTACTTTTCACATTTTGCAAAAATGAGGAAAAAGTTAACTTATGAGATCGATCCGGGCAAATGTGTATTTGTCTGTCTGTCTGTCTGTCTGGCTGGCTGTGTGTGTGTCCCCCGCTATCAACTCATAAACGGCTCCAGCAATCGAAACAAAATTTGGTAGGAGTAAAGATCTATACCTGAATATCTCACGGCCATATTTGAAAATAATGTCAGTGCTACCAACGGCTGAAAAATCGCAATTGAAATTTGAGCTCCATGTTGGATATCTTGGAAGGTATGAATGGGAGCTATTTCAAAATTGTCACACGTTTAATTTCCAGGAGGCCAAACATGGCAGTGTTGCCAAAATGATTATAAGCCTGCTGATAGGTCCAAATTTTAAATGCACATAACTTCTACACTATCAATTGGAATTCAACCAAATTTCGTATGTGCTATGTGTACATAAACAGATATAACTAAGCGTATTCTTAAGAGCCACCAGGGCCCCCGACTGTTAATAAATGCTCTCAACTTTTTTTTATTTAAATACCCATATATCAGAAAATATGCAAGCCGACAGCTTTAAACTATGCACACGTATACTACCTGACATTCTATATTAATTTGGAGTAACTTATATACGTCAGTACTACCAACATAATTCTAAGCCTGCTGAGAGGTCCTTCTTTAAACACATGCAACTTCTACACTATCATTTGGATTTCAACCAAATTTCGTGTGTGCTATGTGTACCATAACAGATATGACTATGCCGATTCTTAAGAGTAACCACCAGGGATGGCAACTGTTAATAAATTCTATCTCTATTTTTGTTACCCTAATATCAATATATCAGAAAGTATGCAAGCCAATAGCTTTGCACACGTATAGGACCTGGCATTCTAGATTAATTTGGAGTAAGTAATATAGGCCTACGCCAGTGCTGCCAACATGACTCTAAGCCTGCTGATAGATCAAATTTTAAAATGTATGTAACTTCTATACTAACTAATGGATTTCATTCAAAATTGACACAACAATAGATCATATTATTTCATATTATTTCTGACTAATACATGTATGTCATTGTTGCCAATATGATTTTACGCTTGCTGTTAGATCCAATGTTTAACTGCATGTAACGTCCATGCTATCCATTGGACTTCAACCAAATTTTGTATTCTGTACCTTAAGAGATGGAACTAAGAATATATTATTCAGTCACCAGTGCTGCCAACTGTAGTTCTCTATTAGGTTACATTATGCCAGGTATACAGTATTTCGAACTAATTAGAAATTTCGATATTACCAACTTAATTTCGTCATTATTCTAGATAGATCCATATAGATTAATCATTGGCATGAATCGTAAATTTTAAGAAAAGTAGGCTCTTTAGTTCGTCACGGAACTTCTTGTTTTTCATAAAATGAAAATAAGCTAAAATAGGCTTTTGTCCGTGTGTGTGCGTATGTGTGCGGGTATGTGTGTGTATGTTTGTGTCCCCCCTATTTAAATCTAAACGGCTGTAGCGATTTCAATCAAACTCGGTGCGGACATACTACTATTTTGTCCAATCCCGACCGTGATCTTCAATTTTTTATTTTTTTACGTTTCAGCAATCAAATATTTCACTGGCAGTCTATATCTCTAATACTATTACTGATATCACCATGAAATTTTGATTGGTGATATATAATACTATGATAAGTATGGTTATGTGACGTTGAGAAACATGTTAAGTATAGAACCAACATGGCGACCAAGCGAAATTAATTTTTTAATGATATTTTCTCGAGATTCAATCAACCGAGCGCAGTGAAACCTTACATGCTACATATTTGTTCGTATTCGTAGTCAGTTTACCCTCCACGTAGGCTTTTCCCACGGACTCAGCGAGGGACCCCACATTTACCGCCTCTACGGGCAGTGTCCTGGAGCTTGACATCGGGACGGGAGATACAACTGGGGAGGCGATACTAGCGCCTTGCCCAGTTGGCCTCACCTGCAAAGCGAACAGGGTGCCTCATGAGGGAAGGGTAGTGATGGGTAGAATGGGAGGGATAGACAAGGAAGAAGGAAGGAGGCGGCCGTGGTCTGACGGTAGATACCATCCTGGCATCTGCCCGAAGACGAAGTGTGAAACCACGGAAAACCACTTAGAGGATGGCTGGGGTGGGAATTGAACCCCCTCTACTCATTTGGATCACCCGAGGCTGAGCAGACCCCGCTCCGGTCCTCATACCACTTTTCAAATTTCGTGGCAGAGCCGGGAATCGAACGTCAGACCTCCGGGATGACAGCTAAGCACGCTGACCACTACACAATGGTGGCAACCCTACATAGCTCTACAAAATGTAATCTACTGGCAATTAATTCAATTCAATTGTTCTCATAGAAGCAAGATGGAGGCTGTGAGAAATTATAACTTTTTTATATTTTATTTGTGTTTACTATTCATGCCTTTGAAGTGAATAATTAACCTAAGCAATATTATTCATCTGATGGTACATAACCCTATGGCCAACATATAGAACAATCCAACATGGCGATCATCGGAAATATTTACATGTTTCTCAATATCTACGAATCTATTACTGCAATCTAACTGAAATTTTGTATGTTGATAGAGGCTAATATCATAAGTTCGCCTAAGGGCCTTTCAATAACCTGATGAACACAAATCCAATATAATAGTCGGGTAATTTCACTATTGCTTGCCACGGTGGGTGAGTGGTTATCGTGTCGGACTACCAACCCCAAGCTTGCAGGTTCGCTCCTGGCCGTGGTAAGTGATTTTCTAAAGGCGACAAACATCACGTTGTTGGCATGTTAAAGAAACCATTTGAATTCAGTAGTCCGTGTTCATAATGGTAAAATTATACTCGGGATTTTCCGCCAACACAAAGTTCCTCCATTCTCTATTATGATGATGATAATTGTAGTTTTAAGGGGCGTAACATCTAGGTTATTAGCCCCTAATGGTTTGGGTGAAGGTGAAAGATGAGATAAGAATAAAAAGCTATAACTAATACAAACTGTAAATTTACTTACTAGAAGAAGAAAGAGTAAACAAATAAAGGATAAGGCAAATTAAGGACAGGATGAAAAGAAATGCCTTCAACCTTCGATGAATGAGGATTGAGGGACTTTGAAGGAAGGAGAGCCATGAAAGGCAGATAGAAACAGGGAAAGAGGAGAGGGCCCACCACAAGGACAGAGGAAAAAGGGGACAAAACGGACCCAGCTCCGGAATCCCTCGGGGTCGCCAGCCATAAACCCTTGAGGGTGTAGCACTATCCAGGGTGCACCAAAAGTGGTTGGGCTGCATACACCCTGCCTCCTTGAGGGCCTTGTGCAGAAGGCAGGAGATAACATGAAAAGAAAGAGAAGGCTAACCCCTCGAAGAATGAGGGTATCAGGAAAGATGAGGCAAGGGCCAAATAAGGCGGGAAAGTGAAAGACTCCCTAGTCCTTGTATACCCCAAAACCATCGTGGTCGGAAAAGAACAAGAGTTGACCAAGGGAAGACGACAGGAAAGAAGACGAAGAGGAGCCCGGCACAAGCAACTGGAAGCAATGCCGGACACAGCTGGGGTCCCGTGGTCACCAACCCACGTCCCACTAGATGTGTGTCCCTGGGGAACATCCTCGATTAGAAAGCGCTATAGTGTCCAGGAGCTTCAATATCTAACCTCCTTGACTTTCATAGCGCTCAAAGGAACAAAAAAATCGACATGCAACCTGCCCTCTGGGCGTGAAATAACAAAGCTTGCACCCATCACCCGAGGCCATACGATATTATTATTCTAATTATTATCATTTCACTAATGAGAATATTTCGAAATTGCATGCTTGAATAGGTTGGAGATTCTATTCATAATGGTCGAAGTATTCGTATGTTCGTAATCGAAATTATTCAAACAATTCGAATACCGGTAAGTCGATTTACAAATATGTACATCCCTAATTACTACATTGCTTCATAGCTTATCGGCATCTGTATCATGTGTGAAATACTCCTTACATGCTTACGTACAGGTTTAATATACATATGTTACAATGCCTTGCGTGTATGAGACGTCCATTTATTTTATGTGTTCCTCATTCAATGAACCAAATGTAGTGGCGAAAAAAAAAGCTGTCTGGTTCTTCTGTGCGAGAGATATTAGATGAACAACCTATCAGTTGAATAGCCAGGGCCAGGCGCTGCCCATCAATGTAATGTGTTGGTCAATACTTCTTGCGATCCATTTAGCAGCCTTGGCCAGGAGGTCAACTCATCTGGAGCAGAGCTATTCTTCATCTTCAGCTTGTCATGGAAAGTAAACCTCGAAGGTGTAATTTGTCTTCTATATCTCATCATAATTTCATTGGAGAAAGATGGTAATGCCGAGAAATTGCTGCAGCCTTGGAACCATCAACATTCTTTGGAAATCGACTGTGTGTAGTGGTAATGCTTCATATAACGTCTACAAAGCATCTAACATCGCTGAATGTTTTCATACGTGTGGACGAGGTCGTAAGGAAAACATTTGCGATGTTTTGAAGCCATTCTTTCAGTGTTGCCTATACAAACTGTCAGTTTAAATCTTCAGTCGGTCAACTGGAATTTGTCCAATGGCTGGGCGGGGTACAATTTATTTAATAGATGAATAATATGTAGTCGCATCCGTAGCGTAGCGGTTAGCATGGTAATCTGCCGCCCCGGAGGTCCTGGGTTCGATTCCCGGCTCTGCCACGAAATTTGAAAAGTAGTATGAGGACTGGAACAAGGTCTACTCAGCCTTGGGTGGTCCAAATGAGTAGAGGGGTTTCGATTCCCACCTCAGCCATCCTCGAAGTTGTTTTCCGTGGTTTCCCACTTCGTTTTCGGGCAAATGCCGGGATGGTCCCTTCTGTAAGGCCACAGCTGCCTCCTTCCTTCTTCCTTGCCTATTCATCCCAATCTTCCCTTCCCATCCCTCATGAGCCCCTGTTCGCTTCGCAAGTGAGGCCGTCTGGGCGAAGTGCTGATCACACCTCTCTAGCTATATACAATCCGACCAAGTGTTCCCAGCTCTAGGACACTACCTGGAAAGGCGATAGAGGTGAGTTTCCTCGCTGAGTCCGTGGGAACCACCAACCTGGAGGGTAAAATTGACTAAAAAAATAAATAATAAAAATAAAAAAGAATAATATGTAAATACACTTCTGGAACCTCTGTGTACCAGCTCTTGATGGATGCAGTATTTTTGCATTTGTCTGTTGGCACAGGCTCGAGTAAAATGTGGCTTTTCACCGATATCTCAGTCTCATGGCTGTGAATATATGGAAGCTACTGAGGTATGAGTGGTGCTGAGTAATGGCCTTCAGAACACATCTAGTGTCTGTGGATGCTGTGAAAAGTTCTACTCGTAGGGTTGGTACTGCTGTACCGACTCAGTGAGGAGAGGAATGGCAAACTACTTCACTCCTCACCTTGCTTAGTACGCGTCATTATAGTGCTCCCTTTGGTTTTTTGTGGGTCTCAGCCCACATAAGCAATAGTGGCAATTTTCAAGGATCCAACCAGCCTCCGGGCTGACTAACTAACAGACAGACACTTCTGAAAAGAAATGCTTGTATTAGTTATCATCACTATTATAATGGGGCATTCTTTAGAATTACGTGTTTCGACATTCAAGCGGTCATTATCAGATCTTGACCAGAGAGTTGACGCAATTCACGAACACTTACAAAAAACAAACTAACGGTATATAACGAGATTCAAACTGCGAAACAAAACATAAATCACACTATATATTTTGTGTAGTAAGATAACATTGTACAGTACCGTATATAAATGTAAACCTCAACTCAGTGATCAGGATCTGACGATGACCACTCGAAAGTCAAAACGCGTAGTCCTAACAATTGCCTAACAATACTTCTTCTTCTTCTTCTTTTGTCGATTTTGGCCTACTGTGGACCGCGTTGAACAATCGGCCGACTTGTCAATTTCTTCTTCTCCTCCCAGAATTTCTCCATGTGTTCGCTGAGTCTCCTCCTTCAGTCCAGATGGCCTTGGTTTTTGAGCTAGGTTTTTCCTGAAACCCTTTAAATTTATGAACCTTCCTTCAAAAAAATGATTTGTTGAGAATATCTTCTTGAGTGATGCCAACTTCTTTGACATCTGTTCGTGTTTCCTCAATCCATTTTGCGGTGGACTTTAATTTGCTAATGTAGGTGAATATCCTTTTGGTTAACGTATTGTTGCTCATTCGTGTGTGGTGGCCATAAAATGTAATCCTTCTCTTACGCATCGTGTCCGTAAGTTTCTCCGCCTGGTTGTACATATTATTCATATATTAACCCTTCCAGTGTCACTAAAATACGTTGTATTCATTGAGGAATCTTATTTTTAATGAACATTTTTTTTAAGCCATGCTTATTATTACTTTCCTATATTGCTTAAAAATACATTTTATAAAAGTCTGAATGAGTTCAGGGAAATCATGGAATTTTCATCGTGGAAAGCAGGCATAACTTGGAATCGTGTGTCTGCATCACTGCTGCTCTCGTCACCATCAGTTTCATTGTTACGTGACAAACCCTCAATCATTTCAACGCTGTCTTCTAAATCACTGAAATCACAGTGCGATTCGTCCAAATACCTTGAATTCGTAGCCAGATTCATATAATACGATCCCGCCGTTACAATCATAGCCTATATCAGCTGTATCAAGTATCTATTTAACCAAACTTGAAAAACGTAAATGAAATGATTGACGTGGTCATTTCCTGTCCCATGTGCATTGGTTAATGTTGTCTACTACGTTCCTACCGCCTGCCGTAATTGAATGGAAACTAGTTGGGAAATTACGTAGCGCAATATATCGTAAACGACACGCAAGGCTAAGATACGAGTATTAACGCGGAATATTCCGGAAAAGACACGATAAGGGTTAATACAATGTACTCCGCCCAAGCATTGGGCAAATTTGTGTTGACCGACTGAAGAGTTGCGACTGACAACATTTGTGATGTAATCTGTTAAGTAAGAATTGTGACTATAATCAGATTTCAAACCCGAGTCTTCTGCAGTTTCAGCAGGAGCGTATAGCGACCTACATCAGTGCCGTGGCTTTCAGAATTACGTTGAAATGTGTTTTCAAAATTCCTAGACAACATCCAAAGAGCCAAATGTGTGCTATAATCTGAACCAAACATAAAAATAGCTTTAGGACATTCCTCACCTTGGTGAGGTCATATACACGCGCACAACTATAATTATTTCTACTACAGTATACTAGATAATTACGTGCAATTATGTTTGACTCATAAAATACCTGACCAGATTATTATAATCGCTTATAAGTTTGTGATGGTGTCTTTCTACATGAAACGAGGTCTCTGTACCTTCTGATACCTTAAAACCTTCTAATTTCCTATGATGTTATTGATATATATCACTGCCACACTATACAGGGTGCGCCATAAGTCAGTTGGCACGGTACTGTCAATTTTGTAAATTACTCACATATGCAGTGATATTAGAACTGGGAAATAGTCCACTTCGTGAACATCTGCAGCCAGTTAAGGAAACGTTCATATATGAGGCAAGGGCATTAGCCATATTGGATAATGCTTGGCTCTACGTATTAACTTAGTTATCTTTTAAATTGTTGACACCTGCTAATACTCAATATGCTCTCTTATTTATTGGAACATGTTTTCGGTCTACGTTGGGACATTCTTCAGCTTGTTTTCTTAGCCTAACAACTTCATATGTATTTTTTATGAAATAATAACATTAATGACAATATAAATAATATTACGAAATGGAGGTCCTTACATTATTAATTAAGAAAATATTACTCGTATTAAAATCAGAAAGCAAAACTATCAAGTTATAATTCAACATATGCATTTTTATTTTTATGTCTACCTATATTAGACGATAGATACAAAAACACTCTTAAGAATGAGGCTGCGTTAGAAGCAAGGACAGAAGGGCATGGACCAACAGTAAAATGAATGCTAGTGCTTCAACTGGAAAAAGAGGAATCCTATGATTCTAAAAGCCCGAAAAATCTTTGATATAAATTTCTCGCTAAAAATGTTTTCCTATATGTAAATATTTCTCTTCTTACGGAACTTATCAAAATATTTTTGTTTGAGTCTTCAGTCTTTTGATTGGTTTGATGTACGGTAGCTCTCCACTCATCCCAGTTCAGAGCTAATCGTTTCTTCTCTAAATAGATACCACATCCCACATCCGAGCCAATGTGTTTAACATATTATAACCTTGGTCTACCCCGTATAATTCTTGTCCTCGATCCTTCCTGCCATAACTAAGCTTGCTATTCCTTGGGGTCTTAATATGTGTCCTACGAACCTATCACTTCTCTTCATTAGCAGTCGCCAGTAACATCTCCCCTCTCTCACTCGTCTTAATACCTCTCCATGTGTAACCCTATCTACTCATCTGATCGCCATCATTCTCCTGTAATACCTCATTTCAAACGCCTCAATTCCCCTCTTTTCTGCTGCTCCAACTGTCCACGTTTCACTTCCATAGAGTGCCACGCTCGAGAGAAATGCTTTCAAAAATGAATTCCTAATACCTAAATCTATATTCGATGTCAACAGATTCGTTTCTTTGTAGAAATGCTTTCTTTGCCTGGGCCAACCTACTTTTTATATCCTCTTTGCTTCGTCCATTACTGGTTATTTTGCTTCCTAAGTAACATACAAAGCTGAACTATTTAGATGTGATTCCTCCTTATATGTGTTACATTGTTAAAACGCCCGTTTTTCAAAATTTCCTTTAATTTAATTTTGCCAGATGAAACTATTCATGAAAGTCCTGTGAATGTTATCCAATTTTGAAAAGATTAATTATAATTCAAAAATACATTTATTTTCAAAACATCTGTACTAAAGTAAGAAGAGAACATCCCTCAACATCAATTAGATTCTGTTAACAGTTCTTGAGAAACATTTAATAGAAGGTTGGAAATTAGCATGAACTTTCCAGAGTCTCTTAAAACAACAATAACCAACTCCCTGAGGCCATACCTAGAAACAGTGACATTGAACGTAGTTGGTATCATGATGAGCATCTATGCCCAAGATCACGGGTTCAAACCCGGCCAAAGACGACGGATTTTTTAAGAGTGTTAAAATCCCTCAGTATGCCTTCCTTCGGAGGGAAAGTAAAGCCGGCGGTCCTATGTCATAGATTTACGGCATGTAAAAGAACCTTCCACTACCTACAATTGAGGAAGCTAATATTTGTAGGTTAGTTTGATAACGTTATATTACTTCCAACGTTCACCGACAGGTGCTGACTGCAATGGTATTTAGTAGCCACGTTCGCAGCTAGGTGTCTTGGACGGTAGTATTTGGTAACAAAAGTAGGAACTACTTGAAAAAATTAATCGTCTGCAGTCCTTCTACCTGAATCACAGATAACACACACTAATATAGCCATCAAAATAAACACCAGTTATCAGACAAATTCTACACACACCCAAAGTACACGGGGCTACATGACCGCGTTGTCGCAGCCCCTAAACTAAGGAACCAACCAATCAGTTTCTGTGAAAATTTTAAATAAAAGGTTGGAAATTAGCATGAACTTTCCGGAAACAACATTAACCAGCTCCTTGAGGCCATACCTAGAAACAGTGAAATTGAAGGTGTTTCAATTTTGACGCTAGACTTGGAAAGGCGCTGAGATGAGTTCTTGTATGCGATTGGTCGGAAAGTGTGCACACCCCAAGTCTCAAGTCAGTACAGAGACGTGGTCACTTAGAATTAACCCTTACTTTGGCTGTAATGTAAAAGTAGACTTCTGACGTCACCGTTCTCTCTTCATTACAAGTATCCTCCTTCCATTGCTCCCATCTATCTTTTCCAGCAATAATTCGTGCTAATTCAGTAACTTTTAGTATGCGTATGAGTTATCCTCAATCCACCGATTTTGGCCTGGAATACTGCGTGATGTGCTGTGGGTAGAGTTTCATCGCTACACTAGCTTCTTTCTTGCAGATTACTGTAGATTGTAAATGAAAACTCTGCACCTCGACTCTATCTTTTACACTATACTACTATCCTAAGAGAATACACATGCCCGTTGTCGTACTATAGTGATCCGACTGTTCCCACTAGGCTTTCCATTATGGTTTGTTTTCTTGCACCAGCTTTTATTTCATCTTCCATAATCACCATATCATTAGCGTCAGATGCTCGCCACGGTGGCTGAGTGGTTATCGTGTCGGACTACCAACCCCAAGCTTTCAGGTTCACTCCTGGCCATGGTAAGTGATTTTTGAAAGGCGGCAAAAATCACGATACGCATGTCATAGGATGTTGGCATGTTAAAGAAACCATCTGAATTCAGTAAGCCGTGTTCATAATGACAAAATTAATCTCGGGATTTTCCGCCAACACAAAGTTCCTCATTTCTCTACTAGAAAGCGCTATAGTGTCAAGGAGCTTAGATATCAAAGCTTCTTGACTATCATAGTGCTTCAAGGAACAACAAAATTCGGCATGCAAGCTGCCCTCTGGGTGTCAAATAACAAATCTTACACCTGGCATCCGAGGCCAAATGATATTATTATTATTATTATTAGAGTCAGATGACCTTGATGTTCATTACCTTAAAATAATAGCAGTACTAGGCCTATCCCTGGTCTCTCTTTCTTATATTATGTCGCCAGATTTCTTCTGACATTCTCCACGTTCAGTGAATCGTCACAAAAGCGTGCAACACTGTAATTAAATTTTTGAATCTTTATGGGCTTTGCGACATCGCGATCATGTTTCCTCATGTACTTGGGTGTGTGTAGAAGGTGTCTGATAACCTGTGTCGTTGCGATGTCCGTACTAGAGTGTGTATTTGTAATTGAGGTAGGATTTGGGTAGGAAGCGGTCGTGGCCTTACGTTAGGTACCATCCCGGCAGTAGAAGTGGGCAAAACTACGGAAAACCACTTCCAGGATGGCTGAGGTAGGAATCGAAATTGTTCTTCTTAGTTTTACTTCACGAGGTTGAGTGTACCACGTTCCAGCCCTCAGACCAGAATTTAATTTCTTGGCAGAGGCGGGAATCGAACCCGGGCTTGCACGGTGACAGCCAAGAATGCTAGCCACTATGCAACTAGGCGGACCCCGTAATTTAGCGCGGACCATCTGGGCGGGAACAGTTAATCTTACCAAAGATTACAGTTAAGTGTATTAATTTTAATGTTGTGCATGTACTACTTAAATTGGGATGCGGCAATAAATTGCAAGATTGAACATTCAACTTTCGAAAGTAGAAGGCGATGTTGCAGATCAAACCATGCATCGAGTATATAAGATAAATAATGAATCACAGACTATTTTCAACACCAAAACTTATGATTTACTTCAAACGATCAAGTACCGGAAGCCAATTGAAATAAAGTGGGTGAAGGCCGAAACATCAATGACTGTGTACAGATGGTCCCCTCGTGGCCTTACATTCCGCACGCAGCAATACGATGAGCATCACCGGCAGGGCAGGATGTTACGGTTCAGCCCAATAATGGTTGCGTGACGTAATGTTGGTAATAATTTCCATATTGCGAGGTGAGATACTTGAGGTAAACAACCGTGATTCCTTAAGAAGTGTATTACTATCATTAAGACCTTCACGGTCCAGTATATTAGGAAACAAAGTACTCTAGCTGCTTTGGTGAAATAATGGCAGAGAGTAAGCACGAAATCAATCATTCGACCATAATCGAAGTAGTCGGAGTTCTGAAGGGCGATGAAATTGATAGTTCTCCAAGTCGGCCTTAGAACTTCAATGAATCTTGAGGGCAGAGTTTGAAAATAATTCAGGGTGACAATTCTAGTTCTGACATCTGATTTTCTCTATTCGTCATTACTAGGATTAAAATACAGGGGGAGTCTCAGAAGTAATGCTTTTCTTCTTCTTCTTCTTCTTCTTCTTCTTCTTCTACTTCTCTTCTTCGTGAATGGGTCGCTTAGGACCACGCGAAGTAAACACTTTCTAGCCTTCCTGTTGGCCCAGTATTCCTTCATTCGCAACGAGTGGGTCTGTTTCCGCTGCTCTGATCATCGATGTTGTGTAGTCTTCCTCTCTTCTTCCTTGAAACCCCACATCTGAGTGATTTTCCTGATTCCCTTCCGGTCATGTAAGTTTGGTGATCCTAATTCCTTTAAGTCTCTCTCTGTAAATTTATACCAATTCGGTCCAGTAGCCTTGTTCTTTAAGAAAGTATGTATTTTGTGTGTCAGTCTGTTCGGGTCCATTCTTTCTATGTGTCCCATAAATTGGATTCTTCGCTTTCGCATTGTGTCTGTGATTTTGGAAACTTTTTGTATATTTCTGTATTAGGCTTTGGATAATGTACACCATCCCTTGTTCTCGGTCCAAGGATTTTTCTCATTATTTTACGTTCTTTCACTTCTATTTGGTGCTTTAGTGTTTTGTGTTGGAGATTAAGTGTCTCTGAAGCATAGAGAGCTTCAGGTTTGATTACAGTTGTATAGTGCCGAATTTTGCAGTTCCAGGAGAGACTCTTTTTGTTATAAATATTTTTTGTTGATTGAAAAGCAGTTTCCATTTTCTGAAGCCTCGATTCAATAGTAATGCTTTTATTTTTAAAGAAAATTTTATTTGGAAAGCTTTCTGACAAGAAATAAAACTATTCTTCAAAGTAGAGACCAACAGATTCTATGGGCTTGAGCTATCTTTCAGCGAGGTTTCTTCTCCTACGACGGTACCAATCTATGGGTTTTGATGGGAAGAATTTGGCGAGACCCACTTCCACAACTTCAATGTTTTCGAAATGTCTTCCAAGCAAGAAATGGACCATGGATCAAAAAAGATGGTAATCTGAAGGCGCAAGATCAGGACTGTATGCTGGATGTGGTAGCAGTTTGACTCCTGCCAATTACTGAATTTCTGCCATGGTTCCTCGTGCAGTATGAGGTCTCGCATTGTCCTGCTGCAAGAGAACTCTATTTCGGATCACTAATGCTGGGTATCTCCGTCTCAAAATTTCATGAACTCGTTCCAGTTGTTGAGAATAAAGATCCTCATTGACTACACGCCCGTTTGGAACAAACTCCATCAAAATTCCACTATAGTGCGTCTCTACCTTAAAAGACAGTACGCATTAAATGGGGCGCGCTGTTGCCAGATCTACTGCATATACAAAGTTCTGCACGGGCGAGCACATGTTGTAATATAACTCGTATACAGACGTGCTTTTACGCAAAACTCGGGAAATTTAGAAAATATTTGTTTGTTCTATATAACTGTAGCTCATAACTTACAGCGAACAACGCTACAATATGTAGATATGATACGCCGAACCTCAGAGCGCGATTTTAATGCTCACATTATAACAATATATTTTTCAATTATTCATGAATATGATAATATTATAATATGTTATAATTTATAATATTACATTTTCTCGAATATCATAGGTTAAAATAAATTATAATATGACATTTTTCATGAATATTATATATAGGCTACCTGAGGTATATATACTGTGGTCCATGTAATTTACCCAATTTTGTGTGGTCAAGTGGTGGTATGCAGCCGAAATTAAATTCTTAATTTCTTGTTTCTTGAATGGGACGTCGTTCAATTTTATTTAGTTCTTCACTTGCGCCCATATCATTTCGATGGGATTAAGTTCACTGTGGTATGGTGGCTAGCAAAGAACATATTTTTTCAGCTGATTTAGCCATCTCGTCAATGATGTATTTATCATATCTGACTCTGTTTTGAGTCACAATAAAACGAAACTTCCGTTTTAACATATCATTTCGAAAAGGGACCCCTTTTGAGTGAGCCAATCTATAATCCGGTGTTTTCTCTGTTCGATTTTCCGACTGTGGGAGCCTACATTGTCTATTACTGGGATAGATCCTTCGGGAACATTTGGTAACAATTGCTCGGCGAACCACTCTTCATATACTTCACCTGTCATTTCGTCGTGGGTGTCTGCCGTGTTGTTTTGGCACAGAAACGTTAACCCTGCACCACTAACGAACCCTTGTTCATTCCCGGGATGAACAAAGGCAAACCACGGAAACCAGAGGATGGCTGAGGTAGGAATCCAACCCGCCTCTTCTAAGTTTTGTCTCATGAAGTTGAGTACACCCCGTTCCAGCCCTCAGACCAGAATTAAATTTCTTGGCAGAGCCGGGATTCAAACCTGGGCCTCAACGGTGACAGCACGGAGACAGCCAGGAATGCTAGCCACTACGGTACGCAACGAGGCGGACAATTTATAAAGAACACAAGGACCACTTCATTTCACAGTTTAACTTCACACCATCACACCATCAGTCGGGGAGATACAGGCGGCTGAGTAAAGAAACTTACGTAGCGTCAGCGCTGGGCTGGAGGAATAAGTGCGATAACTTATGAATGCTATCTGATATCGAGCTCTGGTTTGTTTTAAAAACGTTTTTACATATTAATGAACATTTCTTCTCGCTTAGTCAACAACGTAAAGTCAATAGCAAAAAAAAGTTTGTCGCTACGTAACATTCCTGTGATACCATCTCAGATTTTTCAAGTTACATTTAAGAAAAAAATCATAACTTTCTTACTATTGAACCCTTTTATCCTCTGTTGGATAAATGATTCTATGTTTTATTTCTCCAATTAATAAATATTTCAACCAGCATCATGAAAGTAGCCAGACGGAGATGAGGAAATTTCAAGCATTGGTTGGAGACAGCGGGGACATACCTGAAGCAGGTTGACAATAGGCTAAATACTTTAGCTGTGAAAGGAAATAGCATAGCGATGTGTCAGAAGGACAGGTGGGCCGCCTCAAATAGAAGCGACGCGCAGTGAGACATGATGCTGGTATGTTCATTGTGATATTCGGGCCTAGAAGAAATATGATGCAGTAATGTGAGTGGCTGATGAGCAGGCTGGACACTCCTACGACGCCAAGATCTGCTATAAACCGCCAAATTACAGAAAATGTGAGAACCAATGAGAGAAGAATGCCTAGTTAACGCGGCAGGTCTAGCGTGGGTACGCTCGGCTAGCATTCACGCGGGAAATCGCCTAGACAAAATCTCTACGATCGATTCTAGGATTAATGAGCATATTCTTGACCTGTGCAATGTTACGAGTTCAGTGATATCTATTTCATGCCTGTACCACAATTATTTCGAGAAATTTTTACATAAATTCCCCCCCCCCCCATCGAGACCTAGGGCCAGTTCTTTTATAAGTGGCATGAAGAGCCAAGACATTGACTTATATTCTGTGCGTCTACGGACGTGGACTTCTATTCTGTTCGTCTGAGGACGTAGACTATTATTCTGTGCGTCTACGGGGTAGTCGTTTTATTACTGTGTTCGTCTGCGGACAGAACGACTTCTATTTTGTGTGTCGTGGACACAGGTTGATTATTATTTTGTGTGTCTTGGACACAGAAGTTATTGTAAAGTGTTAAATTCAGTGATAGATAGTCACAGTACTATATGGTAGGGACAGTATCGTCGATAATTCGCCAACGAACTGTGACAGGAAAAGTAGTACCTGAACAGCGAATTTAGTAGTCAGATATCAAGTGTATAATAATCTAATTTTTGAAGCAGCGCCAGAGATGACACCGACGACTACAGAGGAAGTTTGGAATTCTCAACACTCCGTCCAGATGGCTGAGATGAGATAGAACCATTCAGTTGGGAAATGGCAGCAGACGTTCTTTGACGGGTGACTACAAGAGAGATGAGTACAAAATAATATTCTTTATTATTTGATAAATTAACTTATGGTTTATGGGACATATTTTTGTAAATACATTGCTTGTGTGATTAACGTAGTATATTTAGTTTTGGTCTGACACACTTTTGTATGGAAGCAGCTCGCACGAATGTAGTTAGTGGAAGGTTCTTGTTTTTGTATTGTGTTAACTAACGTAGCTATGTGAACGGCCGTGTTTGCATATGTTACGCAATGCGGTTAAAAACGTCTCTCGGAGATCTGTTGTGTTTCAGAAGTAGGACTGAATTAATGTAATTATACAGTAGATTGGAGGATAATTAAAATTGTTTAAGATTTATTATTGATTAGATTCAGTGTGACTATTGCCGATTGGAGCAATGTAATTTGTGACGAAGAGTAATCAGCTCTATCGTAGGTTTTAAATATTGTGTTTAATGTTTGTGAGCACCTATTCAGCAGACCTGTGTGGAAAGCGTCATGTCGGTCCCAGATGTGTGTATGTGTGTATGTTTGTGGTATTACAAGCGGGAATTTCAGCTGAGACTGATTTCTGTCAGCTTGGTACCCGGTCCATATTGTATCCTTGCGAGGGCAATTGTGGATATGTGATTATGTCTGACCATATGTTGAGTTGGATGAGATTTTTGTTGCTGTTGATTCCGTGAGGTAACGGAACAGCTGGTCGGCTATTTATATACACTGGACTGGGACACGACAAGTATTTGAGGAAAGGGGGGAGATGTTTCACAAGGCTGTCTGAACGTGCAAAGTATGGTCATTAGTGAGGAGTGCTCGTTGGCTCCCTAATTACTTAAATTACAGATAAGAACTGATCAATGGTAAAAGAATTGTTGAAATAAATGGGAGTTGCCTACGAATCACGATAATCTCCGACGCGTTACCTTAACATGCAGTTTCGTTCATATAAAGTAATCTTAGCCGGTCAGGCTTTTGTTGTTGTTGGTTTATTCCAGGTTTATTTTCATTTCAGTGACCCGTGAGTCATGTGCAATGCTGTCTTTCCTTGTGTGTATTGAGCAATTGGCCAGTTGGTAGCTCATGTTGTTAAGTGCGTCTTTGCGCTAATGAGGATCTCAGAGAGATTCCTGTAAATAATAGATTTGTAGTGTGTGTCAGCACTAGAGTTTTTAAGGGTTTTTATTAATGTCATGCCCATATCCATAAACGTTGATTTACGTGATGATTGTTCGTGAGCACCGTGGCTGTTAACCCGTTGTAAACGAACGGTCATCCAAGTACTCATTTTCTCGTAGTTAGTCATCACGCGCACATAAAACTCAAATGCAAGGTAGTGGAACTAGGATCCACATTTTATTATAAAGGGGGAGATCCATCTGACTCCTCAAAGTGTTAGATATTCCTGTCAGGGAAAAATTCAGGGAGGATACTGAGACCGTTTAGTTGATGTCAACAACCACGATGACTCAACTAACGACACATAAATCGAATAAAAAGAAAGTACCGTGAGGATCAGGTGACCTTCCAAAAAGGCTAAAGCGGCACGAGAGTCCGTAGTCCACAGGGATCGTGGTACATGGTGACGATGGTCATAGACCGTCTAAGGAAAGGTTCACCTTAAAACTAGACTGAGAAAATAAACATCCAGACTCATGTAAAACACCGTGAAAATTTATTAAAATTCACAAGCCCCTAGCCTAGTTCGGTGGGTTATAATCGGCTAGTCCGCAAATTAATAAATAAACTAAGATAAAGAACAGGTCCCCTACCTGAGAAGTTACTGAAAACCCTCGCGAAAGATCTAACTCACAATGATAAAGCAACAACAGCAACGCTAGGAATATGGCACGACGCAAGTCTCTAGTTCAAGTTACAAGATCAAGCTAATATCTGAATTTACATTTAACAGGGTAACAAAACAAATCTAGGTTAGGATGGTACCATTTCGACATTTAAATTTAACATTAATTCAACTAGCTAAGTCCTATCAATTAACAAAATTTACGGCGATGACGTCCGTAAAAGAAAACAATTACATCCAAAAGCTAAGTGTACAGCCATGAAAAACAAACAATTTAATTATGCTTAATAACTATGTGCTAACAGCACACAATAAAGTAACATGTAGGGTTTAATACACTTGGCATCATAAATTAATAACGAAATAGACACAGTAGTTTTATTAAAAATTCCTGCCTACACCTTGGTTTACTCTTTGTAAACCATAGTCATCTAATGTGTATAGTTACGGTGACGAATGCGCAGTTGAGACCACGTCTGACATCGCATGGCCTGAGCTCCACAAGCTACGAACTCTAGGTTCGCACATGCTTCAGGTCGCTACAAAAATGTCAACTGTCCTAGTCATTTCCTCACAAGGAAATTATCTTCAACTGCACGGCTATGTCAACAGTTCCAGAATGCAAAGAACAAAGTTAGATAGAAAGAATCGTTAGTTAGGCTTGTTTTATAACAATTATGCATTTTATTATTAGAATGTCGGTTTATAGGTTTATCGTAGGTTTATGGCGAATAACATTGACAATAGCCTGGGCACGGAGTGTCTCCAACTGAGATCATTCTCCACCAAAAAAAGCCTCGACTCAACAGTCGGAATATAATCAACGAGTATAACAACTCGGACACACAATAACACGGGTTACCAGCGGCGCTAAGCTCGCGTTCAATAACTCTGGGATAGGCCTGTACAACAGTTACCTTCCAAAAACATCTGGTCAACGGGATCATCCCCGGTCAAAGCATACAATAACATCCTGCTATAACAGGGTAGACTTCACCATCCTATAGAAAACCTTACATAACTGTACCTGTCATACGACAATACACGCAACAGAGCGCTAAACTAACAAAAACCTATCCATAAAACAAGTGATCAAATACAAGAGTGGAAACTGGTTTCCATAAGCAAAATAGCAACGAAAGGAAAAGCGAATACAAATTGTACTCTGTCCTCGTCTATAGTAGTTTTGTCTCACAATGAAGCAGGCGTGCTCTAGGTCACTGGGTTACATAACCAGTTTATTCAAGGCCGGCGATTTAATCAATACAAAACCTGCACTTGGCCGGTTCATAAAAAACATTACCATGTGTTACGGATCTCTACAGAGTCCGTGTATCAAATGCACGCTATAAATCTGAGTATAGTAATACACTTCCGTCTTTCTACCAAAGACGTCTAAATGAAAGTAAACTTACAATAACTGAAGCTCTTTGCTTTAAAAATGCAACTCAGTAGTTGCTAGAACATCAAATAAAAACGTGTCTCACACGACACAAGAAAAATATGATAAATGTGGCACAGATTCACACACTAGATCTGCTTAATGATACGTTGGGAACCGCGTTCGATGCTAGGCAACGAAACATTCCTTCTAGTTGTTAGGTTCAAACATGACCAAGAATAGCTTCTGAGCTTATTCAAAATGAAATATAATGCATTTACAAACTGGTAGTTACTGTCGACTACCTAAATGATACGACCGTTCTAACGACAGTCAGGGGTGTAACAAAGGATGGCTGCGAAGAATGCAGTCAATTAATAACCAAGGCATCTGATTGCCATAACTACAGTCAGCAAAGACTTGAAAATTACCCCAAGTAGGGTTGAACAAAATAGCCTCAAAATGACTACGATCAGGTTCAGCAAAAAGGTAGGCATTGACGTTCCACGACGTTCACCAAGCTGCACCAGGGCTGACCAAAATGTCTGACCCCAAAGGTGTCTCACTCTAAACTGAAATAAATGACATCTAACTAATCTAGTTACATCCCTACCTAGAAAAATGGCTGACACTGAGTGTGGTTGATTCACAAACTACATTATAACTACTATACCACCAGAAACTAGAACAAAGAAGGGGTGTGACAAAAACTCACGAAATGGAGGAGCTCTCACTCAGCTCTCTATTCCACAACAAGGGTTGTACATAAACCTCTCTGGCTCTCTGGATCGGTATCCTCCTCATCAGGATTCTCATCTGGACTCCCCCAAAGACCAGGGTTCGATTTGTCCCTGTCGACATCTTCGTGGATATGCCTGGAAATGGCATTTTGGCTCCTTCCCTCTCGTTCATCGTTCTGGAAGTTCCACCATCATGCTGGTTCCTGTAGAAACGTCACCCCCCCCCCCATACTGGGATGGTATTAGCCCATGGTGACTGCTTCAACCATGGTGAATAAAAGTCCAATCACGTGGGTAGCGAAATAAGTTGCGTGATTATTCATCCTCTCACTTCCAAAATTATAATGTCCGTCGTGACTATTATAGGCTTCAATTATAAGATACGACACAGCCTTAATCTTGCAGATGTGGATTAGCATATGAGCTAATACTATTTTATAATGCTGCACTTGCTAGTGACGCTACTATTGTATCACGCAGCATCCGTGAATTATACGACGTTTCAAAGATGAAATTTCCACTTTGGCAATTTAAATATCTCATACTATTATAATCACACTTATTCAGGATAATTGTAACACTATTACCTGTATATTTCCACTAGGCATCTGCCCTCCACATACGCGTGGGTAATATGTGATGTCACAGCAATGTTGTGCAATACACTATACTTGCCAATAATTATTTCCCAAGCTTCTTATTTAATTCACTGGGCTTCATCGACAGTGAATATTAGTATTTGCTTGCTCGATGGCACCTTATAATCACTTTTAACGCTAAACAGCGGATATTCTTCTACGTCTCGTAGGACAAATGTAATTCCACGCCTACACAAGGCGGATTCTCAAGACGCAGTGCTCCGGTACTGGGTGTCTCTAGAAAGTAGGTCGTCAAAACGAAAACGTTGAGCGACTACTTACGTTCCTTTTTGCGTATCTGCAAGGGTATTACCTTACCTAAAGTAAAAATAAACATTCTCCAAAATGTTTTAATAATGCAGCATGACGAAATGGAATATTCTGAGTCTCGTAGGAAAGATAAAAATAATTAATAAGACCTCAGATAATAATTAGCAGTTTACACCAAAGTCAAAAGTGCGATTCACCGCTACTTCAAAGTATCGCGTGATCTCTCAGCTTCACGTGGCTTCCTGGGTGTGTTCAAAAGTACAACATCCCCTCATAAATGCTCTGTCATAAAAAATATCACATGAACCATAGCTCAGCGGGTTCAATACATTTCTTATTATTGTTTGTTTATTTTCTTTTATGCACAATTAGTTATTAAATCTTGTTATTATCTTACGTCTTGTCTCCTTACTTTCTTAATTACAGTTTTTATCCTATGACCCTTGCCTCAGTAAAGCATGTTGTTTGGCGGACGTAAACATCACACTATGAACTGAGCGCGACCCCTTGATCAAGATTCTTGCATAAAACACTGCTATTCTGAAGGGTTCATAGGGATAAAACTGGCGCGGCCAAGCGTGGGGCCATTTACTGTGGTGTAACGGCGGAGATTACACATGTCAATAGTGGCGTATTTGAGTAAAACTGACATGCCGCAAGTGCAGGCGGATATGACAGTATTTAATCACCGGGAAGTGATATTTTATTAAAATTAATTGAGGCGAAGTGGATACCGCCAAATGTGTGAAAAATAAATTAAAATCAGGAGTTTGCAAAGTAAAATACGGTTCACGTTTTTGTCGTTTAAATTAGAGTAAAATTAATATGTGATACCGGGCGCCCAATGATAAAATTAAAACTAGATTTGCTTAGAAAGTCAAACTCATGGAAATATTAGGAGGCTGTAGCCTAAAATGTCAATTAATACTTTGTTAATTAGTCAGTGTTAATATCAGATCAGGATGACAATTTAATGACTAAATATGTGCTTGGGTTTAAAATTAAATTGAGTAAAACTAGAACCACTCAGAGATGCAATTGACTAGTGGGAGTAAATGTAAAATAAATGAACTGAGTTGGATAAAGAAAGTAAATGTGCATTGGATTTTATGTGTGTGTCAAAGGGCATTGCTTTATGCCATTTCCCTAATGTCTCATATAAAGTGTGTATTATGGCAACGGTGGAGCAGATCCAGGAGATCATTGAGAGAGCGGCGAGGAGAACTCAGGAATTGTTGGATACTAAATTGGCGGAACAAAGCGTATCGCTAAACACGAAGTTATCTGAACAAATAAACACTAAACTATCAGAACAGAGTCAATCTATAAACACTAGTATGTTAGAGCAAAGTGAATCATTGCGGACACAATTAAACACTAGTATATTAGAACAAAGTGAGTCTATAAACAAATTATCTGAGCAAAGTGAATCATTGCGGACACAATTAAACAATAGTAGGCTAGAACAAAGTGTGT
Source organism: Meconema thalassinum (assembly GCA_946902985.2). Lineage (NCBI taxonomy): Eukaryota > Metazoa > Arthropoda > Insecta > Orthoptera > Tettigoniidae > Meconema > Meconema thalassinum. The sequence goes on from OX336393.1 coordinate 329,753,356, forward strand.
CTATAAACAAATTATCTGAACAAAGTGAATCATTGCGGACACAATTAAATAACAGTAGAATTGAACAAAATGAATATCAGGCGGAACAAGCTAGGTTATTAAAGAGTGAAATTAATGACACTATCAATTCGCAGTTAGAGGCGCAAAATATTAAAAACACGAACCAATTAGCTTCGTTAACCGCAGAAATGAAAGATCACACAAATCAACAGATGGTATTACTGGCCCTAGATGTTAGCAAGAATAATGAGAAACAATTAGAGCAGATTAAAAAAATGGAAGATATTTTTGATCAAAAACTTAGCATTCTGGATGAAACGGTGTTGGCTAAATTAGAACAAATTGAAATAGCATGCACAATGAATACAAGCGAGGTCAAAATAGCTCAGGATAAATTGGAAGGACGATTTAAGGAGATGGAGAAAAGCGGTAGGGTCATTCAACAACAATTATCAGCAGTAGATGAAAACATATCCGGCATAATTAAAGATATGGACCGTCTCGAGATAAAATCAGCGGAACAATGGGAAAGCCTAAAAACGGAGCAAGAGCAATTTAAGAGTACATTAGACGAAAGGCTGAGCCAGATAGAAAGTAATCAGGATGACACAAAAAGCCAGATCGAAGGGCAAGTAAGCACGATTAAAGAACAAATAAGGAAAGATTGGAAGAAAATGAATATTGATTCTAAAGAGGAAAGATCCACCATTCTTAAAACAGTAGGCGAAAATCACACCCGTATTCAAGCTTTGGAGCAAGAGGTGAAAAATAAACTTAAAGAGCAGACGGACAGGATTATTAAAGCCGAACTCCGCTCATTAGAACAATCATCTATATTTAGAACGGGAACAGTGAAAGACAAGCCGGATAACTCAAATAGTCCAGAGTCCAGCACAGCAGGAAGTCAGACTCAGGCAGACAGCCCATTAACAACAAACACGGAAGGATTTCGTAAGAATGTTGATAGGAGCTCGACACCACAAGACGGTCATCAGCCCACACAACTTATTCAAGTAATTCGCTCAAATGACTACAAACCGCAGAAATACACGGAAAATTCAGGGGTGACACCTAAAGCCTTTATCAAAGAGATGGAAGACCATTTCAATGACACTGGGGTACCTGAAGCACGAAGATTAAGGATGATGGAGAGGTTTTTATCGGGAAATGTCCTCACATGGTTTTTAAGCTTCAAATATACATTTGGAAACATGTCAGATTTCAACTTAGCATTTCTGCGCAAATACTGGTCGCCCGCAACACAATAGAGTCTAAGGATGGAGCTTTACTCTAGGAAGTACCAAACCACCCAGCAAACAAAATACTCAGATTTCTTTAACATGCAAATGTTAAAATTTCGTGACCGTGATTACCCATTAAATGAAGCAGATCTGGTGATGACTATAGCGAGACAAATGCCAGTAAACGTACAACAAGTACTAGTCGCAGCGAACGTTAGTACGGCCCTACATGCAGAGCAGATACTACGGCAAATAGATGAGACTACATCTCATAGTCATTATAGAGGAGGAAGGCAGCTGGAGTTAGTCAATACTACAGAGGTCGTAAAGCCAAAACAGGCAAACACCAAAACGCAGGGCACTAACACAAGCACTTCCACACCTAGGCGAAACCAGGAAGAAGGAGAAAACAGACCATATCAGCGTAACGAAAATCATTACAACAATAGGTCATACCAAGGTAACAATAGATACCAACAGAGAGGATATCAGCAATGGCGTGAAAATCGAAGGAATGACAGGCCTTATGGAAGATACGGTGATTACAATGCCAATCAACGATGGAAAGGAAGAAGAGACCAAAATCAGGAAGAGCCACGTAACTATCGAGATGACTGGGATGATAGGCACGCTCAATCGCAAAATTACCTAGAAGAGTTACACGCTAGTCAAGGTGGAGAGCTAGGAAGATGGGAAAAGGCCATTGGGAACATGAATAATCCTGATACACATACTGAGGAAGCTGGAAGTCTACTGAGACAACAGGGATATCAAGGACATGAGCGACAGAAGGATGATGGGAGTCGCAATGGAGCTAAAAAAAATGTTAAATTTGGATAAAGGAGACGGGCTACAAACACTACAGTCGGAAGTTGAAGATGGATGGATAGTAGCGAACATACAAGAATGGATTGCTTTGCCAGAAGACTGCCTGGAGGAGACGGTGAAACCACGGAACGATGAAATTAGGCAATTACCCATTATTTACGCGAGGATTGGTGGAATTAATATAAGATGTTTATTGGATACGGGGCACAGATCAGTCTGGTATCGGAGGCCTTGGTTCGAGAGTTGGGACGGAGTCAGAATATTCCTGTAATTCCGGTACCACAGCTCAAAGTGAGGGGTGTTATTCCTGAACGCACCGTCACTTGTAAACGTCAGGCATACTTAGAGCTGAACATATGGGAACACACTTTTGGGCAAACGTTCATTATCATGGCAAAGATGAATTTCAATATAATTCTTGGTGCAAATTTCATTTGTGACTATCAAGCAGTGATAGATTTGCACAAAAATACTGTCAGTTTTAGAGAGTATGATCAGCTGAAAAATGTGGGATTGCATATGGATGAAATCACTACCGGGAAAGATGTAAATTCTTGGGCATTGGAAGCAATATCGGAAGAGACGGAAGAGGAGGTACGAAAGGCAGAAGATAACATCATAGAAGGAGCTGTTGTGGAACTAGATGAGGAGAGTGAATCCCAGGAGATATGGTCTTTATTAACAGAAGGAGATAACAGTGATGCACAATTTGAAGAGTTACTACCTGATGCACTCAGCAGGAACCCAGAGCCTGATAATGAAGAAACAGCGATGGTACAACACTTGGAGTTAACACCGAAGGACCGGAAATTCTTGGAGGAGTTACGTGAGATACTGCGAGAACAGGAAGCGGAACCATGGATGATGCTTTTAATTCAATACTTCAGAAAGCAACTACCTACAGGAACACCTGCATTTCGAGAAGCGAAAGCCAAAGAAGGAAGATATGTTTATGTCAACAATTTGCTGCACAAAAATTGTAGATAACGACCACACCAAGTTACGCATATTAGTACCTGCATCGTTACAACGAGGATTGACATGGCATATGCACGAAAGTTACGGTCATGTGGGCGTAGATAAGTGCAAAGCGACGATAGGAGAGACATTTACATGGCCACGTATGAGAACAACTATATGTGACGTCATTACAACTTGTGATCCGTGTCAGAGGACAAAGCCCAATAATTACTTAATGAGGCAGTATCCCAGACCATTGCTACCTCAGAAACCATGTGAGCTCCTGGCATTCGACTGTTTCGGTCCAATTCCGAAGGGAAGGCGAGGTTGCCGTCATTTGCTAGTGTGCATTGATGTATTTTCTAAATTCGTAGTACTATGCCCTATTCAGAAAACTACATCGAAGCAAGTACTCAGTCGCATTCGAAATAGAGTTATTCCAATCCTTGGAAAACCAGAGTTCATATTATCAGACCATGGCAGTTATTTCACAAGCGCCGAATTCAAGAAAGGTATGGAAGATATGGGTATAAAACACGTTTTAAGCAGTATCCGACATGCTCAAGCAAATCCAAGTGAAAGAGCAATTAAGTGTGTAACTTCATATTTGAGGATCTTCATTCCGAACGAACACCACAAATGGGTCGATAAGATTAAGGATGTAGAGACATGCATGAATTCTACCAGGCACGAGTCAACAGGACAAATCCCTATGGTCCTACACAAGAACGAGTATCCAGTAAGAACGTGGAAAAGCATCATTAACTGTCCACAAGATCCAATGATAGCACCTGACTTGCGAATTGAGAGGACGAGAGCCTACATGAGAAAACAAGCAGACCGCAGATTACGGCGAGTAAGAAATAAGAGGTTTCACAGGGATCTTGAAATCAACCAGCTCGTTTTGGTGAAACGACCTGCTACATCGGACCCAGAAAAGAAAATCTTCAGTAAATTCTGCGAAAAGTTCATAGGACCCTATTCTATCGTAAGAAACCTTGGGAACAATGCTTACAGAGTGAAAGAATTGAGCACAGGAACAATGTCAGTCTACAACACTGCCAACTTAAAAAAGTATCGTCGAAGTGAGCCATGGGAGCGCCAAAATTAATGATGCAGTTTGAATATATGGACGTCATAATATCAACAAAGTGCACGAGGAGTAGTTGAGTACGGCACGTAAACGAGAAAGTAGTGTTGTTGTTGACAAACATTAACGAGACGAGCAGAGTGTTGCCTCAGGCACCAGAGCGTCATGCAGCAGACTGAGAGGGGAGATACGAGCAGGAAATGAAAACGAGTAAATGCCATTCAAGACAGGAGCGACTAGACCAGTAATAGAAACGGGGTGATTCTGAAATAAAACAATTTGGCCTACGGAAGTCTTTTAAAAATTGTCGACTTTATTCCTAAGTTCGAAATTTTGTGAGTGGGAGAGTTGTGAAACCTTTTATCCTCTGTTGGATAAATGATTCTATGTTTTATTTCTCCAATTAATAAATATTTCAACCAGCATCATGAAAGTAGCCAGACGGAGATGAGGAAATTTCAAGCATTGGTTGGAGACAGCGGGGACATACCTGAAGCAGGTTGACAATACGCTAAATACTTTAGCTGTGAAAGGAAATAGCATAGCGATGTGTCAGAAGGACAGGTGGGCCGCCTCAAATAGAAGCGACGCGCAGTGAGACATGATGCTGGTATGTTCATTGTGATATTCGCGCCTAGAAGAAATATGATGCAGTAATGTGAGTGGCTGATGAGCAGGCTGGACACTCCTACGACGCCAAGATCTGCTATAAACCGTCAAATTACAGAAAATGTGAGAACCAATGAGAGAAGAATGCCTAGTTAACGCGGCAGGTCTAGCGTGGGTACGCTCGGCTAGCATTCACTCGGGAAATCGCCTAGACAAAATCTCTACGATCGATTCTAGGATTAATGAGCATATTCTTGACCTGTGCAATGTTACGAGTTCAGTGATATCTATTTCATGCCTGTACCACAATTATTTCGAGAAATTTTTACATAAATTCCCCCCCCCCATCGAGACCTAGGGCCAGTTCTTTTATAAGTGGCATGAAGAGCCAAGACATTGACTTATATTCTGTGCGTCTACGGACGTGGACTTCTATTCTGTTCGTCTGAGGACGTAGACTATTATTCTGTGCGTCTACGGGGTAGTCGTTTTATTACTGTGTTCGTCTGCGGACAGAACGACTTCTATTTTGTGTGTCGTGGACACAGGTTGATTGTTATTTTGTGTGTCTTGGACACAGAAGTTATTGTAAAGTGTTAAATTCAGTGATAGATAGTCACAGTACTATATGGTAGGGACAGTATCGTCGATAATTCGCCAACGAACTGCGACAGGAAAAGTAGTACCTGAACAGCGAATTTAGTAGTCAGATATCAAGTGTATAATAATCTAATTTTTGAAGCAGCGCCAGAGATGACACCGACGACTACAGAGGAAGTTTGGAATTCTCAACACTCCGTCCAGATGGCTGAGATGAGATAGAATCATTCAGTTGGGAAATGGCAGCAGACGTTCTTTGACGGGTGACTACAAGAGAGATGAGTACAAAATAATATTCTTTATTATTTGATAAATTAACTTATGGTTTATGGGACATATTTTTGTAAATACATTGCTTGTGTGATTAACGTAGTATATTTAGTTTTGGTCTGACACACTTTTGTATGGAAGCAGCTCGCACGAATGTAGTTAGTGGAAGGTTCTTGTTTTTGTATTGTGTTAACTAACGTAGCTATGTGAACGGCCGTGTTTGCATATGTTACGCAATGCGGTTAAAAACGTCTCTCGGAGATCTGTTGTGTTTCAGAAGTAGGACTGAATTAATGTAATTATACAGTAGATTGGAGGGTAATTAAAATTGTTTAAGATTTATTATTGATCAGATTCGGTGTGACTATTGCCGATTGGAGCAATGTAATTTGTGACGAAGAGTAATCAGCTCTATCGTAGGTTTTAAATATTGTGTTTAATGTTTGTGAGCACCTATTCAGCAGACCTGTGTGGAAAGCGTCATGTCGGTCCCAGATGTGTGTATGTGTGTATGTTTGTGGTATTACAAGCGGGAATTTCAGCTGAGACTGATTTCTGTCAGCTTGGTACCCGGTCCATATTGTATCCTTGCGAGGGCAATTGTGTCGCCCAGTTCCATAACACGTTATGTCCAAAAAAATGAAATTCCTTTTTATTGCGCCATTTTGTAGAGGGCATTCATATGCATGTCTTCAATATGCCAAACTGTTCCGTAAGTCGCTATTTCACGCTTAAATTGAGCATTGAAAATGGAGTACTGTTCCAAAACTCGTCATGTCCACAGCAGAAACTGTTCCATAACCCGTTATGTCCATTACCAGAGCACAGAAACAAAACTCGTCATGTCCAACTCATTTCCCACACTTGGCAAGTGTTACAGTTCCATACATCGTTATGTCCGACAAATTAATTCAGCTGGTTTTGCCAACATATTTCGGGTATTAAGGTGTTGTTCCGTTTCTACAACTGAACAAATGAGGTTAGGGAACTTTATGGAGGTTGGTACACTTGTTTTGTTTTGAAAGGGGACTGTAGTAAAGCCATAACCTGGCATTCTGCTTGTGTGTTAGTTTTCAGCTGTGAACGTTTAATTTTTCTCTGTTATACAGTGTTTGAAAGTGTTTTAAGGCTAATTTAAACATGGGGAATGACGAAGGGATTGTTGAGGGTGACGTTATTACTCCGGCACGACCAGGTCAATCAAGGAAAAGAAAGAAAAACCAGGAAGCATGGACAAAAGTTGTAGCCAAGAAAATGAGGTTAGTGCTATAGCCTAGACAATTTATGAGCCTTTTTATTAAAGAATGTATTAATTTACTTCATAAATCTAATAATGGGGTTTCTCTTTCAGGTATTCTTCAAAAGGTCCACCATCCATGCCTACATGTGGTCATGTAGGGGGAGTTTTTAAATGTAGTGAACTAGGAATGCAAGACATCCGACGAATGAACCAACATTTTTATTCAACACAAAACCGCCAGGTTCAGAATGAATACATTTTGAAATATGTAACAGTTGAAACTCCACACCGCAGCAGATCACGAGTAAATATGCAACAGAAAAATGTGACCATCAAGTATTTCTGCAATAAGCAACGAGATGGAGTTGTAACGAGGTTGCAGATATGTAAGAAGACCTTTATTAATATCCTTGGTGTTAGTCGAGATCGTGTTCAAAATGTATGCAGAAAGTTTTTTGAATCAGGAACCACACCTGTGGAAAAACGGGGAGGTGACACAAGATCAGGCCACTTTCAAAGTAGGCGAGATGCTGTCAAATCCTTCATTCTATCAATTCCTCCGCTTGGGAAACATTATTGTAGGTCCAGAAATGTTCATAGGTACTATCTACCAAGTGAGCTGTCAATAACAAAACTATATCGCATGTACAATGAAAAAGCTACTGAGGATTTGAAAGTTAAGTATGAATTTTTCCGAAACATTTTTGATAACAACTTCAATATTGGATTTGGGTCCCCGGCAACTGACGTTTGTTCCTTTTGCCTAATGCATCAAGAAAAATTAAAACGTCTGCCTACCGGAGAGGAAAAACAAACGGTGCAAGCAGAACTAACAGTTCACAAGGCAAAGGCCAAGGCCTATTACGATAATCTTCGAACCGAGATAGAAGGTGTCAAAGTTATTAGTTTTGACTGTCAGAAGAATCTGATATTACCAAAACTACCAGATCAGTCATCCTACTACTTAAGACAGTTGTATTACTATAAATTTACTGTTTGTGAAGGTCTATCAACTGCAAGTCAAACCAAAGATAACACGTTTTGCTATGTATGGCTCGAGCATGAATTTCCCAAAGGTTCTTGCCAAATTGTGTCTTCAGTTTACCACCGTTTGTGTAACACTGACTTGAAGGAAGTAACTACCGTTAAGCTAGTTTCTGATGGTTGTGGTGGACAAAATAAAAATTCAACCATGGTTGGAATGATTTGTATTTGGCTTGCACAAAATGCTCCAGATAGTGTAAAGAAAGTCATCCTTTTGTTTCCAATAGTAGGCCACTCCTACATTCCACCAGACCGAATATTCGGACGTATTGAGAAAGAAGTTAAGACCAAAGCTTCAATTTTAATTCCAGAAGAATATGAAGCCCTGTTTGACTCAATTGGGACCGTGTTTAAAGTTGGGACCGATGTAAACGTATATGATTGGAAAACTGCTGCAATGGGTGCTCCTAAGAAAGGTGAGATCCCTGCCATCCCAGGGACTGCCAAGCCAATAGGTAAGTGGCACTTCAAGTTCCAGCCCAGCAAACGAATAATTATCACCAAAGAGTCTAACAAAACCATAAAAGTACGAGGTGAAGTAGCCTACAACATGAATTTGGGGAGTTCCCGAAGTATCTGTCGAAAGGGCAAGTCCTGGACCGAAACCACACCCAATCTCATAGCCAAAGGTGTCCTCATCAAGCCTCAAAAATTGAATGATGTAAAATCACTGCTACAAACCCACTTCGGGTCAGATTGGAAGATGGATCCAACCCTTAAGTTTTATTCTCAACTTTGTGCCGATCAGCAAGCTCTTGTCGATCAAGGTGATACACTTCGACAGGAAGAGGAGGATGATGTCGGGGAAATTGCTATGGAGAGTGAGGACATTTTGGGAGTGTAAAATGTTGAGACTTTAGAAAACAAGTTACATTGCTCATTTTCATGAATATGTTGGGGAAATTGCTATGGACAGTCAGGACATTTTGATATTGTAAGATTTTGAGACTTAAAGAAAACAAGTTAAATTTTTCGTTTTTATGATTGTATCCGAATGAACATTTATTTCATTGTAACAATAAAACATTTCCTTACAGAAAGCAATATTTGCATCTTATTAAAACCAAAATTAAAAACTTCCATCCTAAAAACCTGTTCCAAAACTCGTTATGTCCATTTTCCAGTTCCATAACTCGTTATGTCCAACACAATTATGCATTTTTAACAGAAACCTCCATGTACACATTTTGTAGAGTGAGACAGCCTAAATCTGTACGGCTTAATGTATAACTAGAACGAAAATTCGGTAAAAAATCTCTCATAGGAGAGAAGATACGAGTTTTTCGTGTCTCCTGTAAAATTTTGGTAAATGGACATAACGAGTTATGGAACTGGACGACACAATTGTGGATATGTGATTATGTCTGACCATATGTTGAGTTGGATGAGATTTTTGTTGCTGTTGATTCCGTGAGGTAACGGAACAGCTGGTCGGCTATTTATATACACTGGACTGGGACAAGACAAGTATTTGAGGAAAGGGGGGAGATGTTTCACAAGGCTGTCTGAACGTGCAAAGCATGGTCATTAGTGAGGAGTGCTCGTTGGCTCCCTAATTACTTAAATTACAGATAAGAACTGATCAATGGTAAAAGAATTGTTGAAATAAATGGGAGTTGCCTACGAATCACGATAATCTCCGACGCGTTACCTTAACATGCAGTTTCGTTCATATAAAGTAATCTTAGCCGGTCAGGCTTTTGTTGTTGTTGGTTTATTCCAGGTTTATTTTCATTTCAGTGACCCGTGAGTCATGTGCAATGCTGTCTTTCCTTGTGTGTATTGAGCAATTGGCCAGTTGGTAGCTCATGTTGTTAAGTGCGTCTTTGCGCTAATGAGGATCTCAGAGAGATTCCTGTAAATAATAGATTTGTAGTGTGTGTCAGCACTAGAGTTTTTAAGGGTTTTTATTAATGTCATGCCCATATCCATAAACGTTGATTTACGTGATGATTGTTCGTGAGCACCGTGGCTGTTAACCCGTTGTAAACGAACGGTCATCCAAGTACTCATTTTCTCGTAGTTAGTCATCACGCGCACATAAAACTCAAATGCAAGGTAGTGGAACTAGGATCCACATTTTATTATAAAGGGGGAGATCCATCTGACTCCTCAAAGTGTTAGATATTCCTGTCAGGGAAAAATTCAGGGAGGATACATTTCTTATTGTTGTTTGTTTATTTTCTTTTATGCACAATTAGTTATTAAATCTTGTTATTATCTTACGTCTTGTCTCCTTACTTTCTTAATTACAGTTTTTATCCTATGACCCTTGCCTCAGTAAAGCATGTTGTTTGGCGGACGTAAACATCACACTATGAACTGAGCGCGACCCCTTGATCAAGATTCTTGCATAAAACACTGCTATTCTGAAGGGTTCACTATGAAAATAATTACTGCCCTGAGAAATAGAGTATCTTCAGCCAACATCAGGCAATCTAAAAATAAATTATAGATCAGTTGTGATCATTAGTACATTATCTATGGCGTGATAAGTTTTATATCTGCAAAAATATAGATTCGCGCTAAAATATCGTAATTGTGAAAATTGGGCCGTGTGTTAATTATTTATGACTTTTATTTTTACATCATCATAAAGAGCGGAAAATTCTCTATAAGACCACGCAAACAGTTTCTTAGATTTGCCACTTTCAATTATTGGGAAATGGCAACATCGCCGGGGTGGAAGAGGACGAAGGACATAGGAGTGCGAGTGCGAGGCAAATAATCCATTTAATTCCATACTGTCTTTTAAGGTTGAGACGCTCTATAGACACACATCATTTTGGAGCCGAACCGTTCCTTTCAAACGATGACTTTGATGAGTTGACGAGGACTGAGCCACTGGTTCGAGGCGTCAGCGTTGCGGTAATAGACCCATTTTTTAGCACATGTGACAATTCTCCTGATAAATCTATCATCCATGTGGTTGCCGATAAGCTAACGATAGACATCAACTCTGCGTTGCACCTGTTCAGGGGTCAATTCATGAGGTACAGATCTACAGCTTCTGTTTGATTTTCTAAGTTTCTTAATCTAGCGATTTATGGTATCTTTTGATGCACCAAGTTTTTCAAAAAGCCTACGAGTACTTCTTTGCGGATTTTCTTCCAAAAGTCAGTGTGTATTCTCAATATCCCATAGTTTAGGTCTTCCAGTACGCTCTAAATCTGTAGTGTGTTCTTCTCTAGTGTCGAAACGTTGGAACCATCGTTGTGTCACACGCTCACTGACGACATATTTTCCTTCCACATCACATATTCTTTGAGCCACGGCAGTAGCTTTGTAAATCTTGTTTCCAGTAGTGCTTTTGAAGTACCGGGACCCTAACCTCCAACTTTGTAAGTTCCATTTGTGATTGTGTATCAACAACTGACAATCATTCTCGCAATATACGCAACTAGCATTACCCGTCGCGGCTTCGCCCGCGAATATTCTAGTTGTTAAGAGTACACTTAGCAAAATCTCAATCATGAATGCTATGACTAATTTATCCCTGGTATGAATAATCAGACTTAATCAATTCAGCTACTGGTGCAGTGGTTAGGGGTTTCATTCCTTCATAGGTATATCAGAGCGAAGTTAGTTTTCTGGAAATATCACAGACACTGTTAATTTAAGGGCCTTTAAATGTGGTTTTCGGAGACCCTTTATAGTCGGGTTAAAAAGACCTTACGTACCACAGTCACACGTGAAAATTGCGTGAAAAAAATCTAGAGCGCCCCTTGACCCCCTTAAGCGCATTATACTGTATGTATTGATGAATTGTACAGCTTAATTATGTTCAGTGATAACCTTATAACCGTCTGGAAACTTTCACAGTAATGTAATAATTGGAATTGCATTACGTCTTACAGAAATAGATGGACCTGTGATATTCTGTTATCATGGTTACCGTGTTGCATTCTTTTATTATTTCATTGTAAATATACATCTTTTAAGGTATGTATTTAATTGTAAGGCATTTAAAGAGTAAGTGAGTGCGTTTCGCTTACGCATTGGGTTATGCTGAACCTGTAGGTACCCCATATGTATAGGTTGGTGTTAATGGGACCATATTTTCGGTACAAAACTGGAATGGGACGTTAGCAGAATAATATAGGGAAGGATTCTAGACATGGCCTCCTGTAAATAGCATTGTCAAACCAAGGAAAACCAATTCTATCTTATAAAACACCTAACGTAAAAAGCGACGTTACTTATGAGACATAATTTTTAACAAGAATCCAGTAAGAATTATAATATATTCATTATATAGTTATTCTTCCAGAAACAACATATGCCGCTGAAACAATAGTAATCGATGGTCATTCCAAGATTGTCTGTTAGGTAGTCAGCCCGAAGGCTGGTTGGATCCTCAAAAGCACCGCCGTTACGTTCTGTGAGGAACGAAACATTCTCTGGAAGATCTACGGAGCTATCAACAGAAACGGCACCTGGATGAAGAGACCTAGTACTGAACTCTATCAAAAGACCCATACAATAACAGACGAAATTAGAAAACGCAGAGCCAAAGTTTACACTTACATCAACAGGATGGCCACCTCCAGATTGCCCAAGAAACTACTCGGTATCATAACACAGAGCAAATGCGGCACAGAATGGCTTAAAGAGGTACAGAGTGGCTTACAAGTAATCAATATACAAAATTTCGAAGACCGAACTGAGTGCCAGACGAAAATCGTGAATGTTAAGCTTGAACCAAGATCATTACGACAACCTGGGAAAAGTGGACGGATGAGAGGAAGAGGGAGCATTCCGCGCGAATGAAGAGATTTTGGGAGGAGCGAAGGAGACACACCTCCAAATGACATCATGTTATCAAGTTTAATCGTTCTCCTGTAGGGGAATTTTCGCTTAAATATATAAAATATAGCTTTGGAACTAGTTAGTTAGTTAGTTATTTTTGTTTTAAGGGGCGGAACTACGAGGTCATCTGCCCCTAGCTTTGGGACTAATAGGTCGAGTAGTATTTTAAAAGCCGACGTTTCGATACACCTGCTTGTCCCTTTATCAAGGTTTGTCAAGAAAGAAAGAAAGAAAGAAAGAAAGAAAGAAAGAAGAAAGAATGAATGAATGAATGAATGAATGAATGAATGAATGAAAGAAAGAAAGAAAGAAAGAAAGAAAGAAAGAAAGAAAGAAAGAATGAATGAATGAAAGAAAGAAAGAAAGAAAGAAAGAAAGAAAGAAAGAAAGAAAGAAAGAATGAATGAATGAATGAAAGTAAGTAAGAAAGAAAGAAAGAAAGAAAGAAAGAAAGAAAGAATGAATGAATGAATGAAAGAATGAAAGAATGAAAGAATGAAAGAATGAATGAATGAATAAATGAATGAATGAATGAATGAATGAATGAATGAATGAAATAAAGAAAGAAAGAAAGAAAGAAAGAAAGAAAGAAAGAAAGAAAGAATGAAAGTAAAAAGAATGAAAGAAAGAAAGAAAGAATGAACGAATGAAAGAAAGAAAGAAAGAAAGAAAGAATGAATGAAAGAAAGAAAGAAAGAAAGAAAGAAAGAACGAAGGAAAGAATGAAAGAATGAAAGAAAGAAAGTAAGAAAGAAAGAAAGCAGGAATGAGTAAACAATGGCATATAACCTCCATAGATAAATGGTATAAGATAGGAAGCCATGTCCAACAAATAGTTACTCCATGACTTCCTCTATAGTTTCATTACATGATGATGATGATGATGATGATAATTGTTTTTTTAAGAGGCCTAACATCTAGGTAATAATAATAATAATAATAATACCGTATGGCCTCGGGTGCCGGGTGCAAGCTATGTCATTTGACACCCTAAGGGTAGCTTGCATGTCGAATTTTGTTGTTCCTTGATGCACTATGGAAGTCAAGGAGGTAAAATATATCTATGCTCCTTGAACACTATAGCGCTTTCAAGTAGAGAAATGAGGAACTATGTGTTGGTGGTAACTCCCTACATTAATTTTGCCATTATGAACACGGCCTACTGAATTCAAATGGGTTCTTTGACATGCCAACATCGTATGACATGGTGTCGTAATTTTTTCCGCCTTTCAAAAATCATTTACCACGGCCAGGAGCGAACCTGCAAGCTTGAAGTTAGTAGACCGACACGTTGACCACTATTGGTTTGGGTGATAGTGAAAGATGAAATGAGAATGAAAACTAGAACGAATACTAACTAGAGACTTAAGACTAGAAGAAGAAATGGTAAACAAATAAAGGATAAGGCAAATAAAGAACAGGAGGAAAAGAAACGCCCTCAACCCTCCAAGAATGAGGATTGAGGGACTTGGAAGGAAGGAAAGCCAGGAAAGGCAGATAGGAAAGGGAAAGAGGAGAGGGCCCACCCCAAGATCAGAGGATAAAGGGGACAAAACGGACCCAGCCCATGAATCCCTTGGGGTCACCAACCCCCAGGGTGCACCAGAAGTGGTGGGGCTACATACACCCTGACTCCTTGAGGGCCTTGTGCAGAAGGCAGGATATATCATGAAAAGAAAAAGAAGGCTGGCCTCTCGAAGAATGAGGGTATCCGGAAAGCTGAGACAAGGGCCAATCAAGGTGGGAAAGTGAAAAACTCGCTAGGCCTCGGATACGATACCCTAATACCGTCGGGGTCGGAAAATAACAAGAGGTGACCAAGGAAGCTCGACAGGATAGAAGACGGAGAGGCACCCGGCACAAGTAAGTGGAAGTAATGCCGGACTCAGCTGGGGTCCCGTGGTCGCCAACCCACATCCCAATAGATGTGAGCCCCTGAGGAGAGTTTCATTACCATCATCCTCTTACTCTTAGTAAGAGTAACTATGGAGTAACTATTTGTTTCGTTATGGCTTCCTATCTCATACCACTTATCTATGGAGCATATATGCCATTGTTAACTCTTTCCTGCCTTCTTCTTGACAAGCCTTCATAAAGGAACAAGCAGTTGTCTCCACACGTCGGCTTATAAAATACTACTCGACCTAATAGCGTCAAAGCTACACTGCCGGAAAAATGAATACTTCAACAGATAGCAGATGAGGAATGAGCCAGTTAAATAGATATTCAAACGAAATAAATGTGCAGTTTAGACTTAGGAAGTGTTATGAAAATGAAAATCCACAGCCTGCTTCCAGGATCTGGTCAGGAATGGAATGAATGAAGCCCCCATCTAGCGGCGAGGATATGGACTGTGCCGGCTGCCGAGGCCTGACGCACTCCTCTGGGGCAATGATTAAATGAATGACAGATGAAATGAAATGACAGTGGAGAGTGTTGCTGGAATGAAATGTTGACAGGGAAAACCGGAGTACCCGGAGAAAACCTATCTGCCTCCGTTTTGTCCAGCACAGATCTCACATGGAGTGACCGGGATTTGAACCACGGACCCAGCGGTGAGAGGCCGGGGTGCTGCCGCCTAAGCCACGGAGGCTTAGGAAGTGTTATACTGCAGCAATATATTTTACAGTAAATACAATGTGGGTAGGAAGGTATTGAGTATCTTAGTAAATACGGTGCGAGTTTACACCTGA
This sequence comes from Meconema thalassinum, assembly GCA_946902985.2. Classification (NCBI taxonomy): domain Eukaryota; kingdom Metazoa; phylum Arthropoda; class Insecta; order Orthoptera; family Tettigoniidae; genus Meconema; species Meconema thalassinum. The sequence continues at coordinate 329,768,740 of OX336393.1, forward strand.
GTAATATCAAGTCATAATCATCTTGAACGTGAGTGAGTTTTAACGTTCTGCCCCGAGTTTATGTGTATTCCACATCAACGACTGAGGCACGCCCCACAAGCGAGGCGGGTACAAACTGTAAAGAACTGCATTTCTCTACTTTGGTGCATAAATGAATATGCGATTAATGTGATCTCATGGGGATTGTAAATTATCAACTTGTCTTCAAACTGCACATCATTGTAAGAAAATAAATAATATGCTGTAATAGAAGCGTGACTTTCCAACAGCACAGATAGGCTATGCATGGAAATACAAGAAAAATACACTGGCAGAAAAAGAAATTAAGTCACCTGAAAAGACGACGCGAATTTGATCCGTTGACGGCAGATGCCACCTGGGGGATAGTAGATATACTTATAAGGGTTTCAACGTCGTCCGCCAACAGATAGCGTAGTGGCATAGCTACCAGAGCGCCATATGTGTCTACCATTTAATAGGGAAAGCTCACAGCCATACGGCTAATTGTGGTGCAAACGTGTGAAGCAAGCAGGTACAATGCCACGGAGACGCACTCGTGCTTCCTACAGCCAACTGAGCGAGTTTGAAAGGGATCAAATTGTGGTCTTCCGAGTGGCGGGATGGTCCTTTTGGAGAATTGCTACACAATTTGGACGTGCTGTGCCCGTTGTGCAACGATGCTGGTATCAGTGGTCACGTGAACATTCTCACACCCGTAGACGAGGTTCTGGACGTCCACTCAGCACAGACGTCCGCCAGGATCGTCGTATTTTAAGGGCAGCAGTGGCAGATCGTACAGCTACCACAGCACAGATACGAGGGTTTGTGAGCCTAGAAGTGTCAACAAGAACTGTTGCGAACCGGTTACTAGCAGTGGGACTACGGGCACGCACACCTCTAGCCCGTCTTCCACTCACGCCACAGCATCGACGAGCACGGCTCGACTGGTGCCGTTAGAGTATCACTTGGAAGATGGAATGGCGTGCCTTGGTCTTCAGCGATGAAAGCAGATTCTGCCTGCCCACAAGTGATGGTCGTTGGCGCGTTCGACGTAGACATGGTGAGCGCTGTCACGTAGACTGCATTCGTCCAAGACAGGGGGTGTGATAAGCTACAACTCTCGTTCACATTTAGCGTTTGTGGAGGGAACGCTAACCAGCGCTCGGTACCTGCAGGATGTTGTTAGACCCGTTCTTTTGCCGTTCTTGCAACAGGAAGGGGATGTGTTGTTCCAACAGGATAATGCTCGCCCACACACTGTCCGTGCAACTCAGCGTGCACTTCAAGACGTGCAGCAACTTCTATGGCCAGCACGATCGCTGAACTTGTCGCAAATCGAGCACGTGTGAGACATGATGGGCCGACAAGTGACTCGTGCGACTCGTCCAAGCACAACTCTTACAGAACTGCGAACGGGTCGAGCAGGCGTGGAATAACGTATCCCTAGACAGTATTTGCCATCTGTGTGATCGACTGGATGCAAGAGTCAGTGACTGCAAGGCCGCCCGTGGAGACTACACCTCTTACTAATATGGGTGTTTCAGCATGGGTCGATACCTGGTATCTCTGAACCACTTTTGTGATAAGGTACAACTCTCGTATAGTTAATAATTTCATATACTCCATATATACTGTTGCCACAATAAATCGTGAGTGAATTAGTAACCTCTAAAAGGGTGACCTAATTTTCTTTTTCCGGCAGTGTATATCATGGGTACAATTGGTCGAGAAAGTTTACGAAACAGTATAATACCTTACTTGGAGAATTCTCACATAGGACAACTTACCCATTGTCACAGGCTACAGCTTACTACAATCGCAAAGCTGCATGTCCGGGCAACAGTGCTGCCATCTGCACTTACAGCAGAGCACCCATATTATAGTATGTCCAGGACATACAATATTTGCGCTCCATTAAGGCTGCAAAACTTTGAATTTTTTGCCTACTTTTCACATTATCAAAAATTAGGAAAGAGTAGACTTTTGAGATCGATCCGGGCAAATGTCTGTCTGTCTGTCTGTCCTTCAGTCTGGCTGGCTGGCTGGCTGGCTGGCTGGCTGTGTATGTGTTCCCCACTATCAACTCCTAAACGGCTGCAGCAATCGAATCCAAATTTGGTATGAGTAAAGATCTATACCTGAATATCTCAAGCCCATATTTGAAAATGATGTCAGTGCTACCAACTGCTGAAAACCGCAATTGAAATTTGAGCTCCATGTTGCATATCCTGGAAGGTATGCTTGGGAGCTATTCCAAAATTGGCACACGTATAGATATTAATATTGCAGTTTAATTTCCAGGAGGCCATGCATGGCAGTGTTGCCAAAATGATTCTAAGCCTGCTGATAAGTAGAATTTTTAAATGCATATAACTTTTACACTATCAATTGGATTTCAACCAAATTTCGTATGTACTATGTGTACATAAACAGATATGACAGAGCGTATTCTTAAAAGCCACCAGGGCTGCCAACTGTTAATAAATTCTCTCCCTCTATTTTCTGATCCAAATACCAATCTTATATATAAAAGTGAAAGTCTGTATGTGTGTGTGTGGGTGGGTGGGTCTGTACCGTATACTAATCTACACCGTTCCACCAATCTCAACCAAATTTTGCATACACATAGTTTAGGACCAAGAAGGAACCGCTGGCTACATGAATTTTCGATAGTCTTTCTCATTCTTCTGATTTCGGCCCGTTTGCACTCAAGCACAGGCTAATCAAATCATAAAATATACTCATGAAGGAATGGAAAGGCGGATAATTTCCATGGCAACATTGCTCAAGTCATAACACGGCCGACTGGATGCCAGTTGCGCTCTCCACTTCCATTCTGTTTCACCGTGTTCGAACTGATAGGGGAATCGATTTTCACACAAAGACGGCCGCCATCCGCAAACTATTAGGCTAATGACCTATTAATTTGGTCAAATGATGCTCCCTCCATACCGGTATGTTGTTGCAAAATTTGGTAGAGATCGGATGATTATGTTAGTCGTAATTTGATTTAAGCTTTGAACATTTGTGTGGCTGCCATTACGTTTATGTCAAGATGGCGGCGATATAAAACATGACACTGAGGTGCCCATCGCTAGTGCTACCTCCGTACCTAATTTCGTTCCATTCGGTTTCACCGTGTTTGAATTAATAGGGGGAATCGATTTTGACACAAAGATGGCTGCCATCCGCAAACTATTCGGCTAATGACCTATTAATTTGGTCAAAGGATGCTTCCTCTATAAAGGTATGTTGTTGAAAAAATTTGGTAGAGATCGGATGATTAGGTTAGTCGTAATTTGATTTAAGCTATGAACATTTGCGTGGCCGCCATTACGTTTCCGTCAAGATGGCGGCGATATAAAACATGACACTGAGGTGCCCTATGCTAGTACTACCTCTGTACCAAATTTCGTTCCATTCGGTTTCACCGTGTTCGAATTAATAGGGGGAATCTATTTTCACACAAAGATGGCCGCCATCCGCAAACTGTTAAGCTGATGACCTAATAGTTTGGTCAAAGGATGCTCCCCCCATAAAGGTATGTTTTTGCAAAATTTGGTAGAGATCGGATGATTAGGTTAGTCGTAATTTGATTTAAGCTTTGAACATTTGTGTGGCCGCCATTACGTTTCCGTCAAGATGGCGGCAATATAAAACATGACACTGAGGTGTCCTTTGCTAGTGCTACCTTTGTACCAAATTTCGTTCAATTCGCGTTCACCGTGTTCGAATTGATAGGGGGACAGGCATTCAGAGTACACACACTCACACACACACACACAGACTCACACACACAGACTCTCACACACACATGCACATACACAGACAGACACACTTTTTTTTCGCCCTGTGTTGATCTCATAAGTCTACTTTCATTTTTTGTAAAAATCGAAAGTAGGCTAATAAGAAGACACGTGTCGGAGGGTTTTTCGATGTGGTGTATATTATGAGGTGAAAGGGGTGAAAAGTGGGGATTGAAAGATTCTTAACGGAGCGTGTATCTCTTAAACGACATAGGCGAGGAGTTTGAAACTCAGCGGGAGAAAATCAGCATAAAAATAAGTAAATATGTGTTTGACCGTTTTCTCATAAATCCAATTTAAGGGGCCCATGGGGAGGGGTGAAATTCTGGGGGGGGGGAACAGGAAAGAAAGTGTCCTAACTGATTGACTCACTTACTCGCTCATCAAACTCAGGGGGAAAACAGCTTTAAATAACTAAATAGGTGTTCGACCGTTTGTTTCATAAATCCAATTTAAGGGGATCATGGGGAGGGGTGAAATTATCAAAAATAAACGAAAGAAAATGTCCTGACTGACTCACTCACTCATCATCGCCCAGCCAAAATTATTGAAGTTAGAAACATGAAATTTTGGGGATATGTTCGTTGTATGTCGAAAACGTCCACTAAGGAAAGAGTTTTGGATATTCAGGTTCTAAAGTGGTGTTAAGGGGGTAAACGTGCATTTCATTGAATAACAATATCTCACGAGTGGTTTCATTTGGGGATGTGATACATGGCATATATACTAATCATTAAAAATAAGCTGACACATGTCTAATGGTTTTGCGATGTAGTGTATATTATGAGGTGAAAGGGATGAAAAGTGGAGGTTGAAAGATTCCTAACGAAGCGTGTATCTCATAAACGACATAGGTGAGGAGTTTGAAACTCGGAGGAAATCAATCAGCTTAAAAATAAATAATTAAATAAATAAAATAGGTGTTCGACTGTTTTTTCATAAATGCAATTAAAGGGGCCTATGGGGAGGAGTGAAATTATGGAAGAAAAACGTCCACTAAGGAAGGATTTTTGGATGTTCACTCTCATCGACCAACCAAAACTATTAAAGTTAGAAGAAAAATATTTTGGGGATATGTTTGTTGTTTGTCGAAAACGTCTACTAAGGAGGGATTTTTGGATATTCAGGTTCTAAAGGGGTGTTGACGGGGTTAAACCTCGCATTTCCTTGAATAACAATATGACACGACTATGACGCGAGCGAAGCGAGGCTAAAAATGAGATGGTGTGTGTCTGTGTAATACTCAATCACGCAAGTACCACTGGTCCGATTTACATGAATTTTACATGGAAGTAGCTGATTTACCTGGTTAACATATAGGTTACTTTTGATTTCAATACTTTGCACTATTCAAAGATGGCGACCATTTTAGTGACGTCACTACACCCTTTGGTTTCAAACTTTCATATTTCCATTTCAAATAAAAAGAGAACGCTAATAATTAGCAAACTTTTGATGGAATATACGAGGATTAAAATTACATTTTCTATCCGAATGCTATCTCCAACGGTTAGCGAGTAAAGCCTAAATTTGTGCTATAAAACACGGTCAACGCCGAGCGGTGTAGTTGGACAAAATGTTCCATCCTTATCTCCCTCTGTGCAGCACCTTGCCTATCCCCTGTTTTAACTGTCACCTTCACATTTTAATTTATTTATGATGCGTAGCGAAGCACGGGTACTTAAGCTAGTATATCTTAAAGTATGCAAGCCGACAGCTTTAAACTATGCACACGTATAGTACCTGACATTCTCGTTTAATTTGGAGTAACTTATGCACGTTAGTGCTACCAACATGATTCTAAGCCTGCTGATAGGACCAATTTTTAAATACGTGTAACTTCTATACTATCAATTGGATTTCAACCAAATTTCGTATGTGCTATGTGTACCATAACAGATATGACTATGCTTATTCTTAAGAGCAACCAGGGCTGCTAACTGTTAATAAATGCTGTCTCTATTTTTTACCCTAATGTTAATATATCAGAATGTATGTAAGCCAAGAGCTCAAAATTTGCACACGTATAGTACCTGACATTCTAGATTAATTTGGAGAATTTAATATACGTCAGTGCTGCCAACATGACTGCTGATAGGTCCAATTTTAAAATACATGTAACTTCTATACTAGCATATGAATTTCATCTAAAATTGGCACAACAAGAGATCATAATATTTCAGATTATTGCTGAACAACACATTCATGACATTGTTGCCAACATGATTTTAAGCGCGCTGATAGATCCAATTGTCTAACTGTATGTAACGTTCGTGCTATCCATTGGGCTTCATCCAAATTTTATATTCTGTACCTTAAGAGATGGAACTAACAATATATTCAGTCACCAGGGCTGCCAACTCTAGTGCTCTATTAGGCTACATTATACCAGGTATATTTCGAACTAATTAGAAATTTCGATATTACCAACTTAATTTCGTCATTATTGGCATACATCTTAAATTTTTAGAAAAGTAGGCTCTTTAGTTCGTCACGGAACTTCTTGTTAACAGCTACATAGTATGTCCAAATATACAATATCTGTGCCTTCGATTGGAATGTAAACTAAATAGACATGGCTAGGTTTAAAGTTGTTATTACAAGGGACATAATATAATACTAGATGAAACCCGTCAAAACATGACGGACAATGGAAAACAAATTTACTGAAGAAGCTTCTTATATAAGTTACATTCTTTGTACGAATACTTTTTAGCACTATTGCAACTTTAAGGGCGTCAAAAGATAGCACTCTCAGCATTGCAACATATTGCTTGCTGGTCATGACTGAAAACGTGATGAGGTCATCATCATCTTGCACAGTTTCCAGCCACTGGCCGGGTCTGTTTGGAACACAAGCCTCTCCAACGTCTTCTGTCTTCCCACCATCTCTCAGCCTCCATCATTGTCCAGTCTTCTCCTCTCTTCTTCACGCTTTCTTCCACCCCCTTCAGCCACCTGTCTCTCGGTCTCCCTCTTGGTCTCTTTCCTTCCCACTTCGTCTCGTGTATCCTCCTGGGTATCCTCTTCTCCTCCATTCGTTTTACATGTCCATACCATCTAAGTCTAGATTTCTCTATACCATCCTGTAATGGTTCCTCCTTTATTAATTCTCTGGTCCTCTCATTTCTTATTCTGTCCCTCTTTGTAGCTCCAATACTGCTTCTCAAGAACCTCATCTCACTGGCCTGTATTTTGCTCTTCTCCCTGCCTTTCATAACCCAGGGCTCCGAGGTATACGTCAGGATAGGGACATAGTACGATATATGATCTACTTGCTGTTCTGAGGGACATCCTTGCTCCATAACATGCTTCTCACAATCCTCCGGAATGCTTCTGCCTGTCTCCCCCGCTCATTTATTTCTCTATCGTTTCTTCCATTCTCTTGTATCAGGCTTCCCAGATACTTGAAACTCTCCACTTTCTTCAGCTGTTCCCCACCAATTGTTATTCCCGTTGTGGTTCTTTCCTTCTTCCTTGTTGTGATCACCATCTCACTCTTATTTATGCTAAATTTCATCCCATATCCTTGTATTATTCCTTCCCACACGTCCAACTGTTCCTGTACCTCCTCCTCCTTGTTTACCAAAATCATCAAATCATCCGCTAACACCATTGCTTTCATCTTTCCTTCCCCAATTACTTGTGCCGCTCGGGTCATTATGTCATCCATCACCACAATGAAAAGTAACGGTGACAGTGCACTTCTTTGTTTCAGGCCGTTTCTCTGTTCCACCCAGTCCGATCTCTCTCCTCCCACTTTCACACAGCTCACGCTTCCCTTGTACATCTCCTTTATCCTCCTTATAGTCCATTTTTCTACTCCTCTAACCTCCAGGGACTTCCATACTTTGTTTCTGCACGCACTGTCATATGCTTTCTCAATGTCCAGGAAGGCCATCAGTAGATCTGTTCCATACTCATAGTGCTGTTCTTGTAACTGCCCTACAGCAAAAATCAAATCCACTGTGGACCTTCCTGCTCTGAAGCCATGTTGTTCTTCCCTCATCCCTCCTTCTATCCTTGTCCTAATTCTCCTTTCCAAAACTTTCTCAAACATCTTTGCACAATGACTCATCAGTGTTATTCCCCGATAGTTTCTGCATTCTGTTCTACTACCTTTCTTGAAGATCGGGACAATTATTCCCTTTTTCCAGTCCTCTGGGGTCTTCCTTTCCTTCCATGCTGTCTTCATCACTCGGTACAACCATTGCATCCCCACCACTCCTGCTGCTCTCACCATCTCCACGCTCAACTCATCCACACCCGGTGCCTTCCCTCCTTTCATCTTCCTCACTGCATCTTCCACTTCTTTCCATGTTAAGTCCTTTTCTGTCTGCAGTTCATCTACTATACCTCTTCCCCGATTTCTTCCTCCTCGCCGTGGTTTCCATTTGGGTTCTGGAGTTCTTCAAAATATTATTTCCACATTTTCTTCAGTTCTTCCCTATTTTCTATTCCTTGTCATCTTTTGTTCACCATTCTAACATAATCCGTAGGATCCTTCCGCCTCTTATTCTTTACCATCCCATACAGGACCTTTTTTGTACCTTCACTATCCTGCTGGTCATGACTTAAAACGTGATGAGGTAAATAGCCCAATACGTTCAAGAGTTTCTCCTTGAGCTTGATTGATTGTGATAAAGTAGGCCGAGCGATTAGGACATTGTTGCCTATTAAAAGAAAATGTACTGTACCTGCAAGTGTATTATCGGAAGGTGTAAAATCAAGTCGTAGGATTTGAGCTCTCTGCCTAATATTACTGCACCTATTATATCCGAATCCAAGCAATTTCTTACATATTTCTTACAATGCGGTCAGCATGGTTAGCTGCCGCCCCGGAGGTCCTGGGTTCGATTCCCGGCTCTGCCACGAAATTTGAAAAGTGGTATGAGGACTGGAACGGGGTCTACTCAGCCTCGGGTGTTCCAAATGAGAAGAGGGGGTTCGATTGCCACCTCCGCCATCCTCGAAGTGGTTTTCCGTGGTTTCCCACTTCGTCTTCGGGCAAATGCCGGGATGGTACTGCCCCCGTGAATTGAATTATATTGAGACCACGTTGGCTGTATTGGCAAATATGAATAACGTTATGGCTGTCATAGTTGTGACGTGGATATTTATGAGGTAGGCACGGATGACGCAGACTTCATGCAAGTAGGCTGCTTGAGCTGAGATTCTTGGTGACGTCATGATTTTGTTCGAGAAAGATCTGAGATTTACGACGCAGTCGCATGGAAACGAGGAATTGTGCTGAGGAAGAAGTTACGCTATTGGAGGAAAGGCTCGAACCAATGAATGATAGTATGGAGGGAAACGGAGATTTCTGAAACTACGATATTTAATTACTTTTGGAATGCAGAATTGTGGAAATCTATTTTCAGTTATGGCATTGATTTGGAAATTTGAAGAAATTAATTTTGAGTTTTTGAAATTTGAAAATCCGTCAAGTATAGCCAAAGTTAGAACTTCTAGCAATGACGGAGGAACAAGCTATGGAAGGGATGGATACGCCCCTTAAGAAGTTGATAAAAGGTCTTGCACAGCAGAGAGAAGCTCTCATGTGTCTCATATTTCTGATGTCTTATGGTCGTTTTTCTGATTTGGTCAGACTTCGAGTGAATACAGTAAAGCAAGTCGTCTTTAGCGTGCGTGGTAAAGCCCACCGCATCGAACGAGCACGGAGCAGTGCAGCAGTACCATTTTACGGTGTTTGAAACTAGGCGAAGTTGAAACGCACACATTAACGAGTCTGCAAGATTATACACCAACAGTTAGCTATTGCCTTTAAGCTAATTCTATTGTGCAGTACTATAATAAAGTGTATAGAAAAGTTGAACATTTTCAAGATTATACTTTGGAAGATATTGGCATTTTAAGACTGCGGACAAAAGTGATTTTCTCGCCACCTGAGAAGCACTTTTATAACAACACAGTCTACACTACGGCAGACACGTGTATTGCAACCGTGATACTTAAGATTGCATTTGGTGATACAACGCTACATTCTAATATGGAACAATATAATATGGCAGTTCTTTCAACTATTATAACGGAAATGGAGATGGAAGGCTAAGACTTTAATGCAATTGGGACATATATCAATGGAGTGAAATAGCAGCATGGAACTTCGTTAATCGCCATTCTACAAAAGCGAGCATGTAGTGAACATCCAACTACACTCATTCATCGTAGTCCAACGCTGAATTATATCAAATGGCAGTGGAAATATATTCATACTCTACAATTATGAATATTTCTACGGAAATAATTGCAATAAACTTCATGGCGAATTTCTACCAGAACTTCAGGGAACTATCAAGAGAGGCCAGGGTGGACCCGGCTCACAAAGAAGAGTTTTGCCAGAACTTCAGGGAACTTTCAAGAGAGGCCAGGGTGGACCCGGCTCACAAAGAAGAGTTTTTCCAGAAGGATGTCTATCGTCTACACGGAGCAGTGCAATTTCCGGAGGAGGAAGCAGTTCTATTCCCCGAGGGCGCTGGTTCCAGGTTCGAGGTCGGAGCACATCTTTACGTTGGTGAAATGGAACCATCAGCAGTCTTCTTTGGAAGATTTTCCTCTAGAACTTCAATCAACAGATAAGGTAGTCGTGAACGTTTCTTGTTTTATTTGAGCCATTTAGCGATATCTGAGCAACCATTTTTCCCATATTTCTGTCCCATATATATTTTGCCCCATATTCTTGCTTGATATTCTGTACTCAGTACACTTTGATGATTTACGCCTTTTTCGACGATTTATTGAGACATCATTATTTGTCATTGGCATAGTTAAATAATTTTGGATCAGTTGAGACTGATAATAGATATTCTTTCAGTAATTTGCATATTTTTGTAGTCACGATTTGACAGTAAAGTTAACGATTTTCTATGGCAAATTTGAATTCAGACAGCGTGTCATTTTATTAAAGTAATTCTATTCAGTAAATTACTTTGACCAATTTTCTGTCATCCTCAAGAAAGAAGAATAATTAAAAGATTTTAGAGCGTTAAAATCTATTACTGTATCGACGATCTTGGAAATACTAGTCGTTTTATGAACAGGATTGCAACATTGACATTTATCGTCAGTTATGAAATACCATTGCATTATAGACAATTTTATGAAATATGAACTTTGATTACAATTTATTGAATACACTAAAGTAATGAACATTTGATAGGAGTTTTTCTCAATTCTGGATTGGAACAATAATGTTTGCATTCCACAGTCTAATTGGATTCTATTCGACTATTATGCAGTTTAGATGAACTTTGATTGAAGATAGTATTTTTATACTGCGTTACTTTGAAGATATTAATCTCAATTTTGATAGACCAGGGAGGCGTGTATAATCGTATTTGCTATTAAATTTATTTGTGATTGGCAAATTTTTACTTCATATCGATTCATGAATGAAACCCACGAAGGTTAATATAATAACAGTTTTGAAACAATTAATGAATATACGAATTTTTAAAGAGGAACTATGGATGTATAATCGTTAGTTCAGTGGACGTGTAAAAGTCGCTGATGAATAATGCCCTTGAATAAGTGAAGCAGGTTCCCACAGTAATAGTAATGATGTTGAAGAATTTGTAAGTGGAGGTTTTTGTATGTATTGTGGAAGATTTTGATGCCATATATATTGAGATATATGATGAATTCTGGGCCTATTTTGTGCAATTTTAGTGCGTTTGGAGCGAGGTATTTTTCCGCTGAGTGGATTGTCCAGGTCCTTTGAAAATTTAATCATGTGAAGTTACTGTTATAATTAACAAGAGTGTTAATTATTTTGAGATAACGATTTTGAATGGAGGTTACCGTCACAAATAATAATAATAATTATTAACCATTATTAAACCTGAATATAAACTTAAATATAACTAACCTTCATTGGTCGATTATATTAACCCGATTTGAGTAATTATCAACTGGATAAACGTGTGGTTTAATGTATTTCTAATAATAATAATATTGTAAATAATTTGTAAATATCTTTAATAATAATGTTAAACGAAAGGAATTAAGAGAGGCGTGTATAGATTTTTCAATTGTCGTTCGACAATATTATCAACAATTTATTATTGTTATAAATAATTAATGAGCTTTGTTATAAACATTAGCGTTTTGTTATACTCTAAACAACGCTAATTAAACAGTGGATTATATAATTAAACAAGTTTTGGGATTAATAGAGTAATCCAGTGATATTTGAATGAGGCATTTAAAAGATTTGCGTGATAATATTTGAGTTGAGTTGAGGACATTTAAAGTGTTTTGAGAAGGAGCTAGGCTCTGATGTAACTAGCATATGCTAACGCTGGCTGGACAGGTGGGTCCACTTGACGATGCAAGCATGCGACATGGTGCAGCTGGCCTGACAACTGTATGATAGAGGCCAAGGTCGCCTACATAGCAGGCTTGCGGTTATAAATAAAGTGTGATATTTATGAAAAAGGGAAACAATTGCTATATGTCTCGTCCCAACTCCTTTATCCATTCCAAGTGTATTATTAGTATTACGTTCTTTTTGAGCTAGAAAGATGAAATTTTGTATGCAAAGTCTACAAGTCCTACAGGAGGACATGATTACATTGACAATGGCTTTTGATCGCCACGTTTATTTTGTTGTTCAATTTTTGTTATATTATTCCTTTATGTGAAATAAATTATTGTACACTTTAAAGTTTCTTGTTTCCGTTTTGGTTCATTTTAAATATCATGGTGGAGGTTATTGTGAGGGCATACTTTTAAGTGATCCAGTTGGCAACCCAGACCCGAGATTAATTTGAATAGGTAAGTAAAGGTAAGTATGAACCCCCGTTTATTTTGGTGTGTTCCACAATAATTTCTTGTTAACTGCTGTGCTCTAATCTCGGTAGTATCTGTCAGTGCCATTTTCATTGATGTAGCTGTGCCGGTGCGATTGATTATTGGCAATCCGATTGAGGGGGGCGGATATCTGACAGCCTACTATCCGGATTATCGGGGACAGTACCTTCTTCAAGGCCACGGCCGCCTTCTTCCCTCTTCCTTGCCTATCCCTCCTGACCATCCATTACCTTCCCTCACGAGTCCCCTGTTCGCTTTGCAGGTGAGGCCGCCTGGGCGAGGTGCCAATCACACCTCACCAGTTGTATCCACTCCGATTAGATGTCCCCAGCTCTAGGACACTGCCCGTAGAGGCGGTAGTGGTGAGTTCCCTCGCTGAGTCCGTGGGTTCCACCTACCTGGAGGGTAAACGACTAAGAAGAAGAAGAAGAAGATTTCTTACAATAAATATATTACCATATATGAGTCCTTGGGAAACATTCAGATTTCTAAGGAGCATAACTATGGCTCAAACGTTCGGAGTATGTGGAGGCGAATCACTTAATTCCAAGGAATTGAAAAATTCAATAATAGGGAAATGAAGTAGCTGGCTTTCATCTTCAGTATCCAATCTGTTAACGCTGATGTATGTGTTTGAACTACTGGATATAAGTTCAATGACTTTTAAATTAATATCATTGCATTGTTGCAGCTTGGCAAATATTTTATATTCCAGCAGATCAATTTTACCCTCACAACAGTAAAGACCAAAGTAACCACGAATAGATTTTACGCAAGAGAAATACAATGTAGAACAATGTTTACATTTGATCGTCAAAGACCTTACAGTACACTGTACTGCATAATATCTGGAATTGTTTCTGAAATGGCCTATTTATATTGGATTTTAAATGTGGCTTCGTATTATTCGATAACACTATAGTGTCCTGCAATAACGGAGCCGCTAAATATTAAATGGCAAATAATACTTCCATTGCCGAATTCAACTGCGTAGTTAGACACAGTACTCTAAACAAATAATCATTAAACAATTGTCTTGTACAATGAAGTTCAACATGACCGTCCAGAGACTTTCATACTCAAGTTGGTTGGTGAGGAGAATGCGATGAGACTGATCGCTTAAAATATATATATTTTTTTATTTAGTCAATTTACCCTCTAGGTTGGTGGTTCCCACGGACTCAGCGAGGGAACTCACCACTACCGCCTCTATGGGCAGTGTCCTGGAGCTTGGAACATCTGGTCGGGATGGATACAACTGGGGAGGGGTGATCAGCACTTCGCCCAGGCGGCCTCACCTGCAAAGCGAACAGGGGCCTCATGAGAGATGGGAAGGGATGGAAGATTGGGATGGATAGGCTTGGAATAGGGAAGGAGGCGGCCGTGGCCTTACAGTAGGTACCATCCCGGCATTTGCCCGAAGACGAAGTGGGAAACCACGGAAAACCACTTCGAGGAAGGCTGAGGTGGGAATCGAACCCCCTCTACTCATTTGGACCACCCGAGGCTGAGTAGACCCCGTTCCAGTCCTCATACCACTTTTCAAATTTCGTGGCAGAGCCGGGAATCGAACCCAGGACCTCCGGGGCGGCAGCTAACCGTGCTGACCGCTACGCTACGGAGGCGACCTTATCGCTTAAAATAAATTCCTTATAATAGTTCCTGCCAGTGAAATTTTTTGCAATAGCTTGAAAACGCAGTTCAGAATGACGTTCTTCATTTTGTTATAAACAATACGAAACTGCTCTAAATAAGCAATTTCCATCACCTGTTATAGGTTATGGCAGTACATTTTGCAGGGGAACATAGAATCACTTCGCCAACTACTGGAACGACCCTAGGCCTATACTCAATACTCACTTCGGCAGTCACCCTAATGGAGGCAGTTTATGAATTCTATGTCCCGTGCATGTCAAGAATCGTATTAGCACATGGAGGCCCACCTATGCTTGTCTATCGCCCCGGAGACCCGGGTTACATTTCCTGCTCTGCCAAGAAATTTAATTCTGGTCTGAGGGCAAAAACGGGGCACATTCAGTCTCTTGAGGTATAACTAAGCAGAGGAAGGTTTAATTCCCACCTCGACAATCTTGGATGTGGTTTTCCGTGGTTTCCCACTTCCACTTAAGGCAAATACCGGGATGTTTCCTAACTGAAGGCCTTGGCCGTCTCCTTGCCATTTACCACCTTAATTACAAATACACACAGTAATGCAGCCATCACAATAACACAGGTTATGAGAGAAAATTTCACACATACACACCCAAGTACACGGGGCTGAGTGACCACGATGTCGGAGCCCTTCAAACGAATTATGTTTGCCAAGTGTCTCTCATGGTGAAAGCAATTGTGGACACGCGCGAGTGCCTGGAAAACTACTTTTTTCTTTAATAATTTAAGAGTATATCGACGATACATAATTATAACTTTTAGTCTAGGACGCTAATAACTTGACCACCGAAGTATTGGGAAGAAATTGCAATATTAAGGTACATAAACAACATAGCCTACACATTCAACTGTCGGTTAATGTTCCTCAAAATTTCTCTTCTTAAATATTCCCCTCCTTTATAATTCTCCATCACGTGAAAACGTGCCATGTCTTGTGTTTTAAATATATCGATGCAATGGTGCTGCCATCTGCTGTCAGTTACTGGAACTATATGGGCGATGTACTGCCATCGGTTGTCAGTTATAGGAACTGATTGCAGATATTTAAACGGCGTACTGAGGACAACAGTTTGCTCTTTTGATCACATGCTGTAATGCAATGGTAAAACGGAAATAAAACGTATTGAGAGGGAATGTAGATATATGTATCTTTAACAGACATAAAACCTTACTAATACTCCTTGATTAAACAATATTTCAGTGGTAAAAAAAAATATATTAGCGAGGGCTGGGATCGAACTGGTGAACCTTGGAACCACAGGCAGTCGCCTTAACCACATAGCTACTTTTTTTTTATTAGCTCTTTACAGAATTACAGAATTTTCAGATATGATAAATACCATACTAATACATCACAAGAAATCCAGATAGTGTCCATATTTATCGTACAATTGTCCACTTTCACTAAGCTTCCAACGCTCTTTTTGCAGGTGATACCTGAGATCCATGAAAGAGAAATGTTGATCATTGTCCATCACGAAGTGTACATATTGGCCCATTATCCACACAATGGCAGTCTGTTTAATTTGGGGGAAGGCGGTCACCGACAACCGAACCAACTTCCTGTCATCAAGGTCATCCGAGGGCACATTTAATAGTTGACATACTTTTCCCTTACACCACAGCCACGTGGAGGCAACTCGCGTGCATGATGTGAAGCGGTGTATCGCCGTATCAGTTTGACCACATATAGTACACCATGGGTAAGCTTCAAGATGGATGGTATATCGCCGTAGAGCGGTTGGGATGAGATCGTTGAGGAAGATAAAAACTTGGGAGTGTACAGCAGAAGAAATGGTCATAGCCCCAAAATTTTTCCAAACAGTGGGCCAATGGACGTAGAGGGTGGTGGCCTCTATTCGCGGTTTGGAGTGTACCACTTGCCGCAACATGTTATAGATACTTTTCGTCGTTGGAACAATCCCTGAAGGCATTTGGCGAACAGTTTCCAGAAGGTGCTGTTGATGGTCCCTAAATATCTTCGGCAAAGCTCTATCACTACCACGGGCTGTGTTTCGAATATCTTTGTATAGCGCTTTCGTAAAAGTGTCATGTTGGGAAAGAATGGTGATATCGTTCTTGCAGAGGAGTGCACGGCATTTCATGCCATGAGCTGTTAGCCCTAGCCCGCCTTGCCGGGATGGGAGATACAACTGTTCCCGTTGTACTCGGAACAAAAATCCTTGCCATAAAAACCAACCTGTATATTTTGCCAATTGGCTCTCAAACATTTTGGGAAGTGGGAAAAGTTGTGCGACATACCATATTTTAGAGAGCGCAAACACGTTGAGGACCATGACCCGTTGCACTATATTGAGGTTTCTTTGACCAAATTGGATCAGGACTCCCCTAACTTTGGCAATGACCTTAGTCCAGTTAACTTGCACTGTGTCCAGAAGCGATTGCTTCCAGGTAATGCCAAGAATTTTCACCTCATTTACTATCCGGAACCAGGGCTGTGGGGTAATCACTGAGTTAGTATTGAGCGGAAGCAAAGCAGTTTTCTGGGGGTTCGATTGTGCTCCAGAGGCGATATGGTAGAGCTGAAGGACGCTATCGATGTGGGAGATGTCTTCTTTATTGCGGATCAATATTGATACGTCATCAGCATAGGCGCACATTCCAAAAACATGTGTGGACAGTGTGTAACCCTGTAGCTTCACCTGGGTAGTCCGAATGAACGGTTCAAGGCCAATGACAAAAAGTAGCATAGAAAGGGGACATCCTTGCCTAACTGATCGTTGTATTGGAATCAGAGGGGAAAGAAAACCGTTGACGAGCACTCTAGACGAAGCATTACAATTTATCATACGAATGTAGTCAATAAGGATTTCAGGAAATTCGAAGTGTTGCAAGACCATGTACAAGTATTCATGACTGATGCGGTCGAAAGCTTTATCAAGATCTAAGGTGAGAAAACTCATTGGCTCAGTGGGGAGCATTTCGGCTTTTAGGTGTAGGTCCCGTAGTATCGCTAAGTTTGTTAACAGAGTTCTTCCAGGAATACTGCAACATTGTTCATCACCAATGATATCAGGTAGAACAGTCTTCAATCGGCATGCAAGTACTTTGGTAAGGACTTTATAGTCACTGCAGAGCAGAGTAACTGGTCGGAAGTCACCAACTGCCATGGGAGAGGATGTTTTTGGTATGAGGACTATGGTACCCTCGTGATGTGATTGACAAAGAGCACGACGTTGGAGAATGGTACGCAGGACATGACAAAATTCTTTGCCAATGAGAGGCCAGAAGTGTTTATACATTTCATATGGCAGTCCATCAATGCCAGGTGAGCGGTTGTTTGGGAGTTGTTTAACCACAGAGTGAATCTCTTCATCCGTAATATCCGCGCTGAGCAGAGTTTTGTTGTCCGGAGATAGTTTGGTACTGCAAGATGACAGCAATAGGGTCACCTGCTGTGGATCAATGGGAGCCTTAGCGTAGAACCGTTGATAAAATAATGATGTTTCACTACGTATAGCGTCAGGGGAGGTGACAACACTTCCAGTACTGGTGCGGAGGCGGTGGATATATTTACGTTGCCGCTCACGTTGTCCTTTGGCGATATGGTATACACTTGCACTTTCGTCCGGGAGCACTGTACGATCTTTTAAGGCCACGTTGATATGAGCGAGCGTTCGTTGCTGTAGAGACAGGAGCTTGGTTTTAACTTCCCGGATCTGATCATACATACGCTCCCCAGCATCAGATCTTTGCTGGAGCTGGCGAAGAACTCGATAGTAAAATTCAACTGTATCCCGTCTTTCCCGACCTCGTTGGTAAGATATGTTCTTAAAGACGCGGCGGATCCCTGGTTTAACTAAAATATCCCACCAGTCTGTGCAGTCGCGAAATTTGCATTTTTGTTGGACCCATCGAGTCAAGTGTTGTCTGAAAATATCTTGGCATTCCTCCTCCAGTAACAGCGAGCAATTCAGCTTCCAATAACCTCTTCCTATGTGAAATATGGGATGGGGGTAAGAGATTGTACATACGACAGCATGATGGTTAGTGAAACTGGCAGGTATCACTTCATATCGTCTAGGCTGGATAAGTTCCTGTGAAAAGTAGATGCGGTCAAGTCGTGATGAGGAGTTGTGACTTATACAGGTGTAATGGGGCAGGGGCACCCTTAAACTATCCACAGCATCAATGAGGTGTAGGGAGGTAAGAAGGGTCCTGAGAGCCGGGTTGACACCTTGGTATGAGCTAGTGGAATCTTCTAGGCGTTGAATACAATTGAAATCCCCTGCAAGAATAAGTTTTTCCTTAACTTCGTGCAGATGAGGCAGTATACTCTGTTGAAAGAACATTTTCCGTTCCACACGTTTATTGGACCCGGATGGGGCATATACATTTATCAGGGTGGTATTGTTTATGTGTCCAGATATTATGCGTCCTGATGGATGACATAGCACACCTTCGAGTGGGATATCATGTCTTATGAGGAATCCGGTCCCTCTATTCGTATTACCGGTATTGATGTATTGTTTGTAGAAGGCAGATATGGGCAAACAGGGTAGAGCAACTTCTTGAATGAAGGCAATGTCAATGTCTGCATCTCGAAGGAATCTCTCCAACAGTTGAAATTTCAGAGGGCATTCTATTACATTGATATTCACAGTGGCCACAGTGAGAAATTGCGCCATTAAGAGAAGTATAAAAGTGTGCTAGACATACTGGAAGTTGGACTCGAGAAAAAAGAAAAAAGAAAAAAAGACACAGGTGAGAAATATACTGGTGCACTATGTCAAATTAGGTTGAGATAGTTCCTTTTGACTGCCATTCGTAGTCCGGCTGTCAGCGGTTGAGAGCGTTCGTGGGTCCCTAGATGACGTAGAATGAAGATTTTGTTTCTTTTTCACAGCTGCGGGAACATTTGTAGAGCCAGTTTGATTCTTCGGGGCTGGTACGGCAATCGAGGCATTTGTTTTAATCTTCTTAGAGACGTTCTCGGATCCCCGATCTACATTCTTAAGTGAGTCGGAAGGGACCAGCGAAGGCGGGGGCAGTGAAGACAAAATTTCTGTGGCAGCCTGTAGTGACGGCAGAGTTGGTTCTAAGGCTGCGATACAGGTTGCCGATAGCACAGGGGCACTCTGTGTCTCGCAGCTCTGGTCAGGGCAAGGTACCAGTTCTGCGTCAGATGTATCCGAGGTCACTCCTGGTGTTGTCCCAGCTGACTGGTCAATAAGCATGTTTTCATATGACGTTTGCTGCGTCACAACTTCCGAGTATTGTACACGTCGTTGTTGTGTAGGAGTTATACCGAGGGGAATCATTTTCTTTGGGCAGTTAATACGTAGATGTGTGGTAGCATTGCAAATTAAACAGGTCTGTTTCTGTCCATTATACGTTATATAGTCAGAATGGCCACCAAAAGTCTCAGTGGAGGGGATATCTTGCTTGATTTCCATAGTGACGGCACGTATTCCATTATACACCGGGAACTGATAAGCAGAAGACCATTGTTCTTTCCTGACGTCACTCACAGTGCCATATTTCGACAGGACGGATTTGAAAATTTCAGGGGGTACTTCGAGTGGGACATTAAATATACGCACTGTGGTAAAATTGGAATCCGCTGTGGAGAGCTTAACATTTGTCATTTCGCCTGAGTCATACTGAAATTTGATAGGATCTGCAAAAGTATTTAACAATTTCTGATAAATAGATATGCTGATTACCTTGATGTACATGGTTTTTTCGTGCGCATTTAACTGGATGGCTTCTACTTGGTCGACAGTCAACCGGAGGGTATCGCCAATCCAGCGGTGAATTTCTCCTGGTGAGGGGCGAGAACTCTGCCTGTCCCATTGGCAGCGTACGGTGTTTTTTCTCTGGTATCCGGACATGATTTTCAGCGGGGTTTTCTGGGTTCCTGGTTTTGTTGTCCTATCTGGAACACTACTTTAAAAAAAGTATTGTCCGAATGACACACGGAAGGTCAGTACACACGTGGAACTAAGGAAGCACCGGTATTAGGAACCGTAACCTCTTCCAATGCGGTCACACAGCGCGCACACACGTACCGCACTCGGCCACGACTGTACTCACGCACTCTTGTTTAGCAACAGATGCAGCCATTCATTATCTTCAAAAGCGGCTGTCTGAAAGAAATAATCCATTTCATTATCCAAATAAATCAATGTTGCACATTCGTATACGTTCATACTGTTATTATATTTTATTGTCAGAACTTGGTTAATGTATGTTTTCAATTACATGGAAGCTTATTAAATAACTTACATTTTAATGGACTTCTCACCGCCATTTTGTCATGACCCCAGGCGGATTGTACGCATGCGTGAGGGGCAAGAATTCTGCTATTTTCTATATTAATTCAAAAAATACCGTAATATATTTGTTTATTTTAGAGACACTCTGCAAATCTAGAGGCCAAGAGCTTTCGTTATAGTGCTCTACGAAGTAAATCGGTTCTGTCGTTCTCTCAATCTCGTGGTAACAAAAATCACCTTACTGTTTTAAATATATAGATTAGTGCAGCAGAGTCGTTGCTTGATGAGGACATGCAATATTTTCACCTTGGAAGTACAGTAAGCATATTCCCTATTATTTATATATGAATTGCAGCCAATGGCCATAGCTGGATGTTTTTGAATGGACGCCTGAGGGCTCCCAACAAGTTCAATTTCAAGTAGTTCCAACGTTGGCTACCAAATGCTACAGTCGCTATCACCTAGCTACAAACGTTGGAACTTGATACAACGTTTCTAACTAGTGAAATATAACCTAAAAAGTTTGCTACACACTACAAATTGCAGTGGTGAGTTCTTTTACGTGCCATAAATCTATGACATGGGACCGCCGGCTTTACTTCCCCTCCGAAGTAAGGCACACTGAAGGATTTTAACGCTCTTAAAAATCCGACGATTTCGGTCGGTTTTAAAATCACGATCTTGGGCATAACGTTCAACATGCTACCGACTACGAAACCGAATCAGATTGTTCCCTATTATTTGGAGATACTACTTATATCGAGATACGTTTACAAACTTGGCATTAGCTCCAAACTGGCCTTGAATTATTGACATTCAATGTATGTGCACTAAGCCATCGAAGTGTTTTTTTTTCTAGTAAGCAGAGAGCAGTGCTCGTTAAATCGTGCACCACGTGCGGCTGCAGCAAGTTTGGAAATCACAGGTTCGAATGCCGACGCTGACAGCGGCTATACAGATTGCGTTTTTTCCCCGGGCTTTGCCACACTCGCTCCAGACAGCTGTCGGGATAGTACCTTATATTATCAAGTCTAGGGACACCTAGGCCTACCTCATCCCTGCCCCTAACACTGCCACACACACTACTTATGTCATCACATAAATACAAGTTATCAGACAAATTCAACACTCATCCAACTACATGGGGCAGATGACCATGATGTCCCAAGCCCCTCGAATTGAATTAACAAAAACATTTGTTATTGTTGTTGTGTTCAGTTTTTCGACTGGTTTGATGCAGCACTCCATGCCTCCCTGTCCTGAGCTAATCGTTTCATCTCTACATAGCTACCACACACTACATCTTAGGCAAACTGTTTAACACATTCTAATCTCGGTCTACACCTACAGTTCTTGTCCTCGACCCTTCCTTCCTTAACTAAGCTTGCTATTCCTGGGTGTCTTAGTTTGTGTCCTACCAATCTATCTCTTCTCTTCATTAGCAGTCGCCAGAAACATCTCTCCTCTCTCACTCGACTTAACACCTCTTCATTTGTAACCCTTTCTAACCATCTGATCTTCAACATTCTCCTGTAACACCACATTTCAAACGCATCAATTCTCCTCTTTTCTGCTACACCAATAGTCCAAGTTTCACTTCCATAGAGCACCACGCACCTGACAAAGGCTTTCAAAAATGACTTCCTAATACATAAATATATATTCGATGTCAACAGATTCCTCTTTTGTAGAAATACTTTCCTTGCCTGAGCAAACCTACCTTGCTTCGTCCATCACTGGTTATTTTGCTTCTTAAGTAACAGAAGTATCCTACTTCCTTCAGCTTTTCACCTGCCAATTTGATTTCCTTAGAGGTTTCTGATTTATTTCGGCTGCATTCCAGTATTTTTGTTTTACATTTATTAACTTTCATCATGAATTCCTTCCTCAAGACGAAGTCCATACCATTCAAAAACTCATTCAAATCCTCAAGGCGTGTCGGCCTAGATGACGATGTCATCAGCAAATCTCAGAGTTGAAATGATTTCTCCTTGAATCTTCACTCCCACTTCAAATTTTTCTGCATTTTCCTTCATTGCTTGTGCAATGTAAAGATTGACAAGTATGGGTGATAAGTTGCAGCCTTGCCTTACACTTTTCTGAATATCAGCTTCTCTCTCATGTCCTTCAGCTGGAATGACTGCTGTCTGGTTTCTACAGTAAGTAGACAAAACATTGGTTTAGACCAGGGTCTCTCAAACGTGTGAATTTTCCCGCGTGCAATCCGAGGCGCGTAGGTTCATGCACTGTGCATCGGACCAGTCTTTGACTCGGGGCGACTTGGCTGAGTTCGGCCCAACTCGGCTCGGATCAAGTAGCGTGCTACAGAGCGGCGAAGCGTGCGTTGATGGACGGTTTGTTCTTCAGTGAAATAGATAAGCGCAATACAACTACTGTACCCATGGTACGTGTGCTGACTGGCGTCGAACCTGATGCTCCAGAGAAGAAAAATCACGCATAGGATTTTTCGGGGTATCGAACCAAACGTCTTTTTTAAGGGTAAAACCTCATGGTAACCAGAACCACATGATATAAGATTATTCATGAAATTTCAGCTTAATTCCAGATTGTGTACAGGAATTATAAGCAATTTTGTAAAGTAAAAGATCTCCATACTACTGTAAGATACAGTAGTGGAACTAGAAAGCACAGTTTCGAAGCAAGTTTGACATTTGACAAATTAGTAAAGTCAAAGAAGGCGTGTCAGATGGCGCCTACGGACTACTTACGTCTGCAAGGGGGAGCCAGGACAGAGACTAATTGCTATGGGATTCACCAAGACATAAGGAAGAAAGAATGGAAGGGGAAACACGCCGCATGAAATTAATTGATTACATCAAAACCAGGCACCCCAGAGAGGTGAGATCAACACCAACAGTCTTCCTCCACTTAGCAGTCGGCGCACAGTGGGTGACGTGAGATTCCTTTGGAAGCTGGTTAATGGCGGAATTGACTCTAATCAGTTGCTAGCTGACTTGGGTTTTCACGTCCCTCAGAGAACCACCAGACGGAAGCACACGTTCGATGGGGTCAGATCGAGAATTAATGTGCACAAAAATTCATGTCTGATCCGGTTGCAGTCAACATACAGCTTGATGGAGAGTAGAAGTGCTACTGATATTCACTTCGACTCTCTATTAACTGTTATGAGAGATATCTCAAGTGGGCTGTAAAATAGTGTATTGCGTATTGGGTTAATTTCTATTTGCGTTGATTGAATGAACATGAGGTCGAATGAATGGTTGATTGATTTTTTGATTGAATGTACGAGTGAATGAAGTAATGTATTTTTTGTTTGCTGTTATCTAGATCCTTGAATGTCGCTCTTGTATTACTTTCCCTAGTTTCTGAACTTTGTCTTCTTATCTTTTATTTTATGTTTTGCCTGTTTCTGTTTACTGTTGATAGTTTTTTTTTCTGTAATAATTATTGTAATGTTTCTTGTACAAAGGGATTGCATGAATGAATGCTTGATATAGGATGTTAGAGTGCGTGTCTGTATGGTTGTGGTTGCTGATTTATAATAGATTAGTGTATTGCTATTTTTGTACGTGTTTGCTGTTTTTGTTTTGTTTATAATTGTAAATTTTATTGTTAATTATTATATTGTCACTAGTGGAGTCTATCTGTCTGACAATAAAGAATACATACATACATACATAACATGAATAAAATCCGGAGAGAATAATTATAAGCCCTAGAAGTATGCTTATTGGAGCAGATTAAGCATTTCATGGACGGAGAACCTATGGATGCGGATGTTTGACCATTGGAGTAATATGCCGTAGGGGAATCCCGGGAGTAGCGTCACCAAGCCATCACCAAGATCAATTAATATTAATTAATTGTACGATCAAATCACAGGCACGAGACGGGAAATGGAACCTACGTGATAAATTGGACCAGATGGAGGCAATTACAGCTCTGCAAGCTGCAGTTTTAAAAGAAGGGTCGGTCCGTGGAGTTGAGTGAACTATGTTGCGAGAAGGAAGCCTTAAATAGAGCATGAAGCCATGAAGAAGTCAGTTGACTTGGAGCACTCATACGGGGGAGATGGTATCCGTCTGCTCAGAAATATTAACAAAGACCGCGCAACTACAAGTGTAGAATATTATACAAAGTTAACATGAAGGAATTAAACCGCGCAGTTATAAGTAATGTACAAGTGCGTACAGGAACATTTTATGTGTAAGGTTTATAGAAGTATTTCAATCAGGAAAATGTTCGTCAGTACTGGACTGATTGGACAAGATTACGAGTGCGTAGTCGCCGTATAAATAAACGCCAAGTAAAGCTGAGACTTATCAAGCCGCGCAGTATAGAATAAAGCGGTATTGAACAGTAAATTACACCGTCAAGTGGGTAATACGGTAAAGCGCGCAAGTCATGATCTAGTAATCAACAATGGTCACAATATATCCATTAATATAGATCATGGGAAGGGAACCAGGTCACAGTTATTGTGATAGTATGCCACTACAGACAGAGACACTGAGTAAAAGGGGGAGGAATATTCACAAAAGCAGCCTTTGGAACGAGGATCAGACAGGCTCGCGGTTGATAGAGACTTCCATTGGAGTTTGATGTCAGAAATCGCGTCATCTGCAGCTCTGTTATTGCGAAATTGTTAAGTGTATGAAACAAATCGTGTGAAAAGTGTCTGTAATATAAATAAATGTATGTCAGTGTTAAAAATAATGTATTGTGTGATGAAATGTAGCAGGAAGATGTGTAGATACGGTAAATTGAAAATGTGTCTTACCGAAGTGAAGTGTATTGTGTCAACTAAAGGAATACGACATATCCATCATGATGCGTCAATAAGCAACACGATGGTGGGCATAAGGTGGCATCATAAGAGTCGACCACCAGAGCAATGTAAGTACAGGTTCCCATAATATCATGTAGAAGCTAGCGATAGGATACGTCTAAGTCAAAAGTCAAGTAAAAATAGGTATTGTGAAGTAATATTTATACGAGCTAGCATTCCTCGTATTTGATGTAGAAGTATTTGCAATTTGAGAATGAGTTGGCTTACAGCTGTTTCGCGTAAGACCAAAGTAAGTCTAATATTAAAGTTGAACAATAACTTTATAAGCAAGAGTCGAAAGTAATAAAATATTCAACATGTTTGCATGAAGTGATAAAAGTTGCATCAGATCCCAGGTAATTACAAAAGTAAAGATTATATGCATGAATGATATCATAATGTGTCAGCAATTAAAGTTATACATGATAAAGGTAATAAGTGAAACTGTTGTAATGTAAAGCCAGTACTAATGCCAGTAAACCAAATACCAGTAAGGATAAGTACTGAGAGAAAATCAGTAAACTCGCCATATAAAAGGGAAACTAAAAATGTCATATGATCTGCGGTATGCCAACAGAGCTAGCATTTGTACTGCGGATATGCGTGCAGTTTAAGAGTAAAATCAAGATGATTAAGTTAATTAATGCAAGGAACGTTTCCAGGAAAATTGTCAGGACCATACAGGCTATTCTACGAAGGTTTGTATTGATGTATCGCCATAGGGCATACCATTGTATTAGTGATAGCGGGTGGAGACAGACAGGTGTCTGGGCTACCATACCAGCTTCATGGGGGCAATTGAGGATTAACGTTTGCCAACTCAATTAGCCACTCCACTGTAATGATCCGCATTGTGATGCGAGAATCTATTTGTACGGAAGGATCGAGGACGCCTTACCGAGACTTCATGTGTGACAGTGGCGTGCAGTAAGACCACTAAACCACGCCATTAAAAGCCGTATGCAGTTCCCCAGGACTTTTGTGGCTAGTAAAACCCATTCCTTTGCTATACTATGTTATTGAGCTACATGGAAGCCAATTAATGTAACCCTATCGATAGGAAGTAAATATTTGGATATCCAGTTCATATGATGAATAGTTTCGCCTTAAACTAAACAGAATCAGAGTGAGAATTGTGAAGTCTGGTTGGTGTGTGTGAATAAGTAATGAGACAGCTGGTAAAGGGACTGGACGGCGAGGACCGTGCCACACAGCAGGGGGGCGGGGGGCCTAGCGACCCGAGCTCTTGAGCTATTGTATTCACTAAGGGTGGTAGGTTTATGACCGACCCTATAATAAAAGTATACTGGAGACTGCGATATCATGGTCTGGCATATTAATTAAGAAGAAATTGTTTATTTTGGCTACAGAAATGAATTCGTAGCATTATAAGGATGTCATATCCGTCTTTTAATTGTTAAAATCGAGTGATATTTAGCAAAGTTAGTTGTTCTGGACACTAACTGCGCTAAAAGCGACTGACACATTATTTGAAGTTTAAAACCCAGTTTTGAGATGCATATTTGCACACGGGTACCGTGAATGTGGATTTGATGCAAACTAACTATAAATCGACTTATATCTTGGACGACTTAGAGACGTAATGTATCGCTACAACGAACTAGCATGATTTGTGTAGACTAGGAATGTACTGTTGTTAGCGTTTATGGGGAAAATGGACGATGGACACAATAAACTGAAATGAAAGTACATTGTGGTACAAGTAAACTATCGCAACAATGGCTAACGCATTGTTGACATATGAAACAAAGTAAATATTCCATATGCACTATGGATAGTCAAGCAAATAATTACTGTAACGTAACTAATATGGAAGTGCTATTTGTGTAAAAATATTGATGTCATGTTTGTTTGATTCATTTTGATTATTATTTTTATTGTTTAAGAGTGTGCATAAAATATGAACATTTGTCAGATGACAGAAAATGCATTCCCACAAAGGAACAGATTTAGTGAAGTTCAGAGTATGGGTGTATTGAGACACCAGTGATAGACTCATAGACTCCCAAGAAGAGATGTGGCAGTATGCCTGGTGAGATCGGTTCATGATCTAAGCTGCGGACCACAGATGACGTGGAATACTTTCATTGTCCCTTTTGCCATTATCATCTGTGTGATCCAAAGTGTATTTTGTTGTTTGTGGGGTAATTTAAATGTAATTGGATGTTGTAATTGTTGTATGATAAGCCATGATTTAAAATTAAATATTATTGTTAGGAAGTTGTTTACCCTTTCTTGTAGAGTAGTACCTGGTAGCATTCGATCCTGAATATGTGTTTGCACTGTGGGGAGACGCACCACACCCTGAAAGGACAGAGCCAGTCGGGATGTGAACACATGTTCTTGGGTAGTTTATTGGCTGAGGAATAACCCACCCACCAAGGGAAGATGATTAAAAAAAGGGAAGTAGGTTTTGGATTGAAAAAAAAAAAGGATAGAAAATAGGAGGAGAGTCCCACAAAATTAATAAGTTTAGATTTAAACACACTTAAAGGTGGTTGCCACCGAAAATCCGCTTTCGGATACCTAAAATGAGTAAGGACTTGGTCTAAGCTGACGAGAAACACAGATAGAACTTGGGCTGTTTGCAAGAGAGTGGCTTTCGTATAATCCCTCTCAAGCATATATAAAACTACTATGGGGAAGAGTGCTGGTCTGGCAAGACTGAGAGGAACAAATTTACTGTATGTCTTCTCAAAGAAATTAGGTTTTACAAAGTAATTCGAAGAATGCCAATGATTTAACTCAGGTTTGGTATTTTCAATTTCCAAAATTATGGAGTTCCTGTAAGGGCGACCAAGTGTCTCTAAAAAGGAAAATGATAAAAGATTAAGCCTTATTGGGTAATCTTGGTAAATGAACCAATGGTTGAATTGGAAAATGGTTAAGCTTTTACTCAGCGAGGAGCCGGCTAAAAGTTTAGACAAAAAGAAACACTTATCTTTTAGAAAACTGACCATAAGTTTTCGGAGAGGGTCTCCACAAGCAGGTAGCTGGCTTAGCGAGCTTTACTTGCCTTACTGGCCAATTAGAATTAGCTATTAACGCTAAGAAGAACTTTAGTGAGGTGAAAATTAAGAGTTCTTGCTCAAATGCAACAAATGGTGAAAGCTCTATTAATGATTTTAATATCATTGAGTGAGGAGAGTCAAGGAAGACAGGATTTTGCCTAAACTTTATATTCGTAAATGAAAAAGCGAAGGGAAACGATTCATTTATTTTACAATTAGAAGAAGTTTGAGAAAATTAACAATTATGCAATATAATTTTGACAAACATAGTTCATTTGAACTTTTTAACAAATAGGGTCGCAGACCTCTCAACATTAAACGGTTGCTCCAGGCAATTGACAATTTACAAGGTTTCAAACCTTACATGTTTCTAAAATCTTTATAAGATTTAAACAAATGAACAATGAAATAATTAAAGCTTCAACGTGAATTGGAGTACAAAGAGTGCACCTTAAGAAATTCTGGAGAGAATGTTCTAGAGAAAGTGACAACTTTGAAAATAACAATAATAACAACGTGAAAAATAAGATAGAAGTTCCTACAACTTCTTATATACAGAATTACTATATGAGAATTATACAAAGAGGGCAGGTCACTTACTGTGAAACCTGAAGAAAGTGAAAGGGAAAGTTCTAGACTTCCCAAGTTTGAGCAGGAATCACTCGCCAAATGGGACAGTTTCCATTTCGTGAAACCTGAACATGACTCGCTCAAGAGTTTAAAGAAATGTTTTCCCTGATTATAGGAAAGGAACAACGTGAATTTAAAACTTGTATCACACAAGCAATTATGCAGAATTTAATTAATGTTAAACTAGCAAAGTTGGAAGGGCACTTCGTGAGTGACACCTTATAGAAAAGTTTCAATTTTATTAATAATGGTTGTTAGTAGAAGGTTGAGGAAAGATCATTGGGATATAGGATCAATGTTCATGGCCGTATTTAATATAACCGGACGATCGCGACGCGGTAGAAACGTGGAGCAAGCACTGTTTATCACTGTAGTCTATGAAGATGGATGCAAAGTTCACTGTAGAAACACTAAAGTTTATGAAAAAGAAAGTTATTGCAATTATGGAAATAACTGATTGCACTATATAGGTGAGAGTCTATTTCTTGAAAAAGTTGTGATTTACAATTAAATGCGCCATAGAATGTTCCAGAGGTTCCAGCGGTGGAAGAAAGTTAGCTATTGCAAAAATTTGTAAGGAAGATTCCTCATTTTAAATATCATTGTCCCAAGTGAGCGAAAAACACTTGACGGCAAGACTCGCAGATAGAGTACAAGATCTAGAAGGTTCCAGAACGACCTTAGCAGAAAAATGGGGTTGAGAAAATCCAACGGAGGAACTAGCTTTATAATTATAGACAGCGGGTATTAGATAATATCCCACGTAGCGAGAAGATTTCTCATTTGAATAGCTTAAGAAAAGCTCTTTTTTAGTAAGGTTGGCTTATACAAGCAAAAGCTCAACATGGCAAATCCCACGAAGAATGATTTTTGCCCCAAAGTAAATAATTTCACACTGTCTATAAATTATAATTAAAAGCACGTGGAAGTTAAAACCATGAAGATGAGGTTAAAACTTTTAAAATGGTACTTATCTTGATTTCATGTTGAAGTCGAAGTTTCCGTTGATGACTACTTAGCCAACATGGCGTAGAAGAGGGTGAGCCTCTTGGTTTGAGGAGGCAAGCTCGAGCGGAGCTTTGACTGACCGAGTCAACTGCAGACTGAGAAGTGAGAGCTGCTCAACGGAGCACGGAGGGACCGAGGAAGGGGAAAAGAGTGGGGGGTAGGAGACAAAAGGAGAACATATAAACATTACCAACTTTAAAACAGAAAATTAATCTCTTGCTGAGCTGATCTTCTAAGAGTTGATAACAGATGATACTAGCGCAGCATGGTGAGTAAAGACGTAGACGTAGTCCTCTTGCTCAAGGAGAAAATAGCTGGCGATGGTAACAGGATCTGGTGGCCAAATGGATAAGTAAGTCCTCTAGCACCAGGAAGAGTTGAGGAGCTTCAGAGATTCGCTGCGAGGTGACGCTAGGTGGGTCACAGAAGTTATATATCTAGAACAGACTTATGAAGACATAAGAGATATGCCCAACAAGGAGAAAACAGATGATCACTGTTGGTGTTTGACAAAGAGGAAGGAAGAAATGAACATGCAAAGAGCAATAAAAATTATATCTCAGGTACCGTGTATTCAAAGAATACACCATACTGGGGGGAAACACCAACAGAGAGCAAATAAACAGTTACACATTTAATGGAAGAGGAGCGATCAAAGACAGGGGTCTTGTAATCGAACCGTTAATGGTCAAGACTCTGACCACCCTGACTCTCCCATCTCTTCCAGGGTAACACTTGGTCACTCTACCGGAAGTCCAGACTAGAGGGGGAGAAACATCCCTAACCAAGACCAAATCCCCCACTTTAATGTCGGGACTGGAAAGAAACCACTTCTGCCTCCGTTGCAAGGAAGTTAAATATTCCAAGTTCCATCTCTTCCAAAAAGAATTACGGAGGGCCTCAAGTTTACGCCAAACAATAGGTAAATTAAAATCCCTGTAAGAATTGGAAAGAGGAGGAGGGGCAGAAAGAGAAGTGCCGATAAGGAAGTGACCAGGGGTGAGTGGAAGTAGGTCATCAGGGTCATTGGAAAGCGGAGTTAAAGGGCGAGAGTTAACAACACCTTCAATCAGAACAGACAGTGAATTGAATTCTTCGTAAGTCAGAATTCGATTACCTAAGACTTTTCTTAAATGACGTTTAGTGAGCTTTACGCAAGATTCCCACCTACCACCATGATGCGGAGCGTAAGGAGGTATGAAGCGCCATTTGAAACCTTTTGAATAAGAAAAATTAGAGATTTGTTCCATGGCAGGAGAGGAAGTGAGAGCTTTCTTCCACAGGGAAGCTGCGCCCTGAAAGGTGGAAGCGTTATCAGAGAACATCTCAGAAGGAACACCACGCCTAGCAGTGAAACGAGAGACAGCTGATAAAAAATAAGAAGTAGAACCAATCGTTACTAGATCCAAGTGGATTGCGCCGGTAACCATGCAAACAAAGAGAGAAACATAAAGCTTACCAAACAATTTGCGTTTAGCTTCAGGAGAGTTTCGTTGATATTGGAACGGACCCATATAGTCCACGCCAGTTAAAGCAAATGGGCGTATAGGAGAAGAACGAAAAGAGGGCAGATCGCTCATTAATTGAGTGTTGATTTTAGGGTTCTCTTTGAAACAAGGAATGCACTTATGAATTACGGAAGAAACTTCATGAATTCCATTTATAATCCAGTACTTTTCCCTTAAGAGGCAAAGCAGAGTACGTGTACCAACATGAAGATTACGGTAATGAAAGTCACGTATAATTAAGGAAGTTACGTGATGTTTGGAAGGCAAAATGACAGGATGCTTTTTGTCTTCAGAGAGTAAAGATTGCGAGAGCCTTCCACCTACCCTGAGTAACCCATGGTCATCAAGAAACGGGGCTAAAGCACGGAGACGGTTGGATTTGGGAAGATCTCTTTTAGAAGAAAGCAATGACAATTCAGAAGAAAAGGCTTCTTGCTGTGTCAGTTGTAAAACCTTAACGGTAGCGAGATTCAATTCATGATTGGTAAGGTGTGGTTTAGGGAGAAGAGGTTGGTCAACCACAAGATATTTCCATCTAAGGAGATAGGCGACAATCCGTAGTAATTTATGAAAAGAAGAATAGCGGGACAACAAAGGATGAGAAGCGTTGGAAACAAGACACGAAGCAATGGGTAGAGGTACTTTAGCGTCAGGCAAGTTGGAGTTTGTAGCTGGGGGTTTAGAAGGCCATGAGGAAGATTCTTCGATTAGCCACGAGGGCCCATGCCAGTACAATTGGGAAGCTGCCAATTGAGAGGGTAAACAACCACGAGAGATAATATCAGCTGGATTATCCGCACTGGGAACATGCCTCCATTGACATCCAGAAGAAAGAGTTTGAATTTTGGAAACCCTGTTTGCAACGAAAGTTTGCCAGTGAGAGGGGTTCTTGGCGATCCAAGAAAGGGCGATCATGGAATCGCTCCAGAGATAGATTTGCGAGAATTCGACCTTTAATACTTCCCGTAATTTCTTGACAAGTTCTGCAGCCATGAGTGCAGCGCACAGTTCGAGCCTAGGCAAAGTGATAGTTTTAAGAGGAGCGACCTTCGATTTGGCACAAACAAGGTTGGAAACTAGAGATACATAGAGTGAATCGTGATAAACTAAATATGCACAGCAACCATAAGCTTTTTCGGAACTGTCCGCGAACACATGAAGGAAAAAAGATGCATTAGAATGAGAGCTGATTAAATTCCTGGGAATTTCAATAAGGGAAAGATCCAGCAAATTGCTGCGAAACGAGAGCCAACGATTAAGAAAAGAAAGAGGGACAGTGTCATCCCATTCACATTTAAGCGACCACAGCTCTTGCATGAAGAGTTTGGCTATAACGATAACTGGGGCAAGGAATTGAAGTGGATCAAAAATTTTTGCAATTTCAGAGAGAATTTGTCTTTTTGTATTAGGAAGCTCTTCTGCGAGCGAAACTTTATAGATAAGAGTGTCAGTGCTAGTGCACCAGTGAACTCCTAGAGTTTTTATAGATTCGGAGTTACCACAAATTTCGACAGAAGAAGGATCTACGTCTTCGATGGGAAACTGAGCGAGAAACTCAGGGGAGTTGGAGTTCCACTTATGGAGTGGGAAACCTCCATTCCTTAGTAATGCCTGAAGTTCTAAAGATACAAAAGAAGCTTCCTCCAAAGAGGGGAAGGATTGCAAATAATCGTCAACATAGAATGACGTAGTTAGTGCTTCAGAGGCTTTGGGGTTAAATAAATGACCATCTTGAGAGGCTAGCAAGTGTAGGGATCGGATAGCAAGGAAAGCAGAGGGTTTTAAGCCATAAGTAACCGTTTTCAAGCGGAATACCATAATGGGCTTACTGGTTTCATCACGCCACAAGATTCTTTGAAGATCTCGTTGTTCTGGTTGAATTAACACTTGACGGTACATCTGTTTTATGTCGGCTATGACAGCTATGGGAAATAATCGAAAGTTTAAGAGTATAGCAGATAAATCTGATTGAATAGCAGGACCAGAATAAAGAGTGTCGTTAAGGCTGTTGCCATTAACGTCGGGTGATGAACCATTGAAAACAACTCGAATTTTATCTTTTACAAGAGGGTTTTTCCACACGGGATGATGATTTAAATAAACCGTTTCAATTGGGGGTTGCAATTCATCATTAGATTTGTTAACAACTTCCATATGATCTAAGCTTTCATACTCATCCATGAAATCAGTGTACTGTTGTTTAACAAGAGGTTCCTTTTTGAATTTGCTCTCGATGGCGAAAAGAGCTTTTCGAGCTTTAGGCTGAGAGTTGATAAGTTTAGGAGGATTATGTAATCTTGGCATTTGAACGACGAACCGGCCATCAGAAGAACGAGTGGTGGTGTTCAAAAAAAGTTGCTCCCAGAATTCATTTTCTGAAGAGGTTACATTAGGAGAATCGACATTTTCAAGCCTCCAGAACTGTTCCAGGTCAGTATTGGAGAAGTAACATTGCGATGCGGGTTGAGGAGAATAATGGGGAAGTTGCCCTGTGACGATCCATCCAAAATTAGTGTCTCTGGCGACCACGTTTGAGGATAACTTACGAACCTGTTTACGTAGGCAATTCCAGAAAACATTGGCACTAAAGAGTATGTCAATAGGGTTCTGCATATTAAAACAAGGATCGGCTAGCCTTAAATGCGAGGGAATGTTTAACCCTGAAATATCCACAGAGTGACTTGGAGTGTCTTCCCCAATGCTATTAAGAATTAGACAATTAAGTTTGAGAAAGTTGTTTCTATGACAAGTATCTCTTATAGTTAGCTTTGAGAATTGTACAGCTTGCGATTTTGAGCTGTTGATGCCCGACACGTTGATAGAAGTGGGGTTTACAGGTAGGCCTAGTTTTCTAATCAAGGAATTGGACACAAAATCATGAGTTGCCGCTGAGTCTAGAAGACCGCGTGCACGGACCCAGTTGCCAAAGTTATCCTGAACTTCGATTTGGACAGTAGACAACAATACTTGAGCACTGCGAATGGACTTGGCATTTTGAATATAAGATGAAGCATTAGAATTGTTAGCACTATCATTTTTCGGCGAAGTAGATGCTGTCGATGACCTTGCCTGATCATGACGATGTAGCAGAGTATGATGAGCCTTTTCACAATGGTAGCAAAGTCTTGTGGACTTACAGTTAGAAGCAGAATGCGTGGGCGCTAGGCAGTTGAAACAATGTTTGTTTTGAGCGACTAATTTTCGTCTGTCATCGACTGACATTTCTTTAAAAGATTTGCAAAGGTATAGGGCATGGGGATCTTTACAAAGTATGCACTTTACAGGTTCGTTTAAACTTTTGCGAGGTTCGCTTTGCGTGTTTAAAACAATAGAGCTAGCAACACGACGTTCACTAGACCTAGTTGGGTAACCAGTGGAGTTTGATTTGAATTTGGATGAGCTGGACCCGGGTTTTTGGGTATTGGACGCTGAGCGTTCACTTTTGGATTTGATGGACATTAATTCGAACTTGGAACTAGGAGATGAAGGTTCACTTTGATTAGCTAGAGCGGTTAAAAGTTGGCATCTAGCGTTTATGAAAGTGACTAAATGCTCGTAAGAGTAGTCGTCTTCTTTAGAAAGTTCAATTTCCCAAGCTTTGAGGGTAGCAGCATCAACTTTAGAGACTACTAAATGTATTAGGAAAGTATCCCAATGTTCAGTAGGTTGATCTAATTGGGACAAAGCTTTAACATGGAGTTGGGTAGTGTCAATTAAAGTACGCAAACTAGTGACGTCATTGTGCTGTGACGCAGGTAGGTTAAATAGAGCCTTCATATGGCGTTGAATACGTAAACGTAAATTTCCATATCTTTCTTTTAATAAATTAAAGGCAATGGGGTAATTTTCGGCACGCAGAGGAAGTGCTTCAACCAACTGCAAAGCTTGACCTCGAAGGATAGATCTCAAGTAATGAAACTTGTAAATGACTTGAATGTCTTCATTGTCATGAACAAGGGAGCAAAATAACTCATAGAAAGAATCCCAAGCAGATTCATCTCCAGAAAAATGGGGTAAATCAATTTTCGGTAAAGTAGGTTTGGGCTTGTGAGTGCCCTCACGGAAAGAAGTTTGGGGTTCGTGAAGGGAACCAGGAACAGAAGCGTCCTTTTTCTGCTCCTCTTCGAGTTGGCGTATTATTTTGAAAGCAGAACCTATGCCTTCGTAATATAAGTTTTCTACTTCGACACGATCTTCTGTTTGATTGAGCATGCAAGTTTCTATTTCAGTTTGAATGTTACAGTAGTTTTCATAAGAACGTTCAAAATCCTTTACACGATGTTTCAACAAATCTAATTGCGCGTCTGAGGGATCTAATTCTTTTATGTACCTTCTGAATCGGGTAATTTGCCCTTTATAGGATGCTCGTTTAGAAGTAAGTTTTTCATCCTTATCCTTATCAGTGGGAGCCATATTAAAGAAGGTAAATGAAAATGTAACTCACGAAACTGTGGAACCTTGGAAATGCTGTCAAGCTGGCAGCAGCGAATGAGTAGAAAGAATGGGACACACCATAGGAGACAGGAGCGGCCTCTTTCCCGTTCACAGGCTTTGCACGATGTGGTTATAGCTGAAATATTCAACACAGATATTAGAAATATGCAAAGTATTGTCAAATGACACTATTTTAAAAAGAGAAAAGAAAAAATGGGCTCTCCCGAGTTTCTGGGACCAAATTTTGAGTAGTTTATTGGCTGAGGAATAACCCACCCACCAAGGGAAGATGATTAAAAAAAGGGAAGTAGGTTTTGGATTGAAAAAAAAAGGATAGAAAATAGGAGGAGAGTCCCACAAAATTAATACGTTTAGATTTAAACACACTTAAAGGTGGTTGCCACCGAAAATCCGCTTTCGGATACCTAAAATGAGTAAGGACTTGGTCTAAGCTGACGAGAAACACAGATAGAACTTGGGCTGTTTGCAAGAGAGTGGCTTTCGTATAATCCCTCTCAAGCATATATAAAACTACTATGGGGAAGAGTGCTGGTCTGGCAAGACTGAGAGGAACAAATTTACTGTATGTCTTCTCAAAGAAATTAGGTTTTACAAAGTAATTCGAAGAATGCCAATGATTTAACTCAGGTTTGGTATTTTCAATTTCCAAAATTATGGAGTTCCTGTAAGGGCGACCAAGTGTCTCTGAAAAGGAAAATGATAAAAGATTATGCCTTATTGGGTAATCTTGGTAAATGAACCAATGGTTGCATTGGAAAATGGCTAAGCTTTTACTCAGCGAGGAGCCGGCTAAAAGTTTAGACAAAAAGAAACACTTATCTTTTAGAAAACTGACCATAAGTTTTCGGAGAGGGTCTCCACAAGCAGGTAGCTGGCTTAGCGAGCTTTACTTGCCTTACTGGCCAATTAGAATTAGCTATTAACGCTAAGAAGAACTTTAGTGAGGTGAAAATTAAGAGTTCTTGCTCAAATGCAACAAATGGTGAAAGCTCTATTAATGATTTTAATATCATTGAGTGAGGAGAGTCAAGGAAGACAGGATTTTGCCTAAACTTTATATTCGTAAATGAAAAAGCGAAGGGAAACGATTCATTTATTTTACAATTAGAAGAAGTTTGAGAAAATTAACAATTATGCAATATAATTTTGACAAACATAGTTCATTTGAACTTTTTAACAAATAGGGTCGCAGACCTCTCAACATTAAACGGTTGCTCCAGGCAATTGACAATTTACAAGGTTTCAAACCTTACATGTTTCTAAAATCTTTATAAGATTTAAACAAATGAACAATGAAATAATTAAAGCTTGAACGTGAATTGGAGTACAAAGAGTGCACCTTAAGAAATTCTGGAGAGAATGTTCTAGAGAAAGTGACAACTTTGAAAATAACAATAATAACAACATGAAAAACAAGATGTTCAGGAAAGAACATATAGCCTACTTTCTCCTAAATGCATGGGTATTGTTATAACTCTTTGTCCTTTTCAAGGAGTATGATTGAATGTTGGTTGTAGGAGCTTGTTGAAATACAACGTGCTATAGGGATATTAAACATGAATATGAGGTGCCCTTTGCTAGTGCTACCTCTGTACCAAATTTCGTTCAATTCGGTTTCATCGTGTTTGAATTGATAGGGGGAATCGATTTGCACACATACTTGGCCACCATCTGCAAACTATTGGGCTGATGTTCTTGCAGTTTGGTCAGAATATGTTTCCCACATAAAGATATGGTGTTGCAAAATTAGTTAGAGACTAGATTATTAGGTTGGTCGTAATTACATTTTAGCTTTTAACATTTGGGTGGCCGCGATTACGTTTCCATCAAGATAGCGGTGATATAAAACATGACACTGAGGTGCCCTTTGCTAGTGCTACCTCTATACCAAATTTCGTTCCATTTGGTTTCAGCGTGTTTGAATTAATAGGGGGAATCGATTCTGACACAAAGATGGCCGCCATCCGCAAACTATTAGGCGAATGACCTATTAGATTGGTCAAAGGATGCTCCCTCCATAAAGGTATGTAGTTGCAAAATTTGGTAGAGATCGGATGATTAGGTTAATCGTAATTTGATTTAAACTTTGAACATTCGTGTGGCCGCCATTACGTTTCAGTCAAGATGCCGGCGATATAAAAATAAGACACTGAGGTGCCCTTTGCTAGTACTACCTCTGTACCAAATTTCGTTCCATTCGGTTCCACCGTGTTCGAATTAATAGGGGGAATCAATTTTGACATAAAGATGGCCTCCATCCGCAAACTATTAGGTGAATGACCTATTAGATTGGTCAAAGGATGCTCCCTCCATAAAGGTATGTAGTTGCAAAATTTGGTAGAGATCGGATGATTAGGTTAATCGTAATTTGATTTAAGCTTTGAACATTCGTGTGGCCGCCATTACGTTTCAGTCAAGATGGCGGCGATATAAAACATGACACTGAGGTGCCCTTTGCTAGTGCTACCTCTGTACCAAATTTCGTTCCATTCGGTTCCACCGTGTTCGAATTGATAGGGGGAATCAATTTTGACATAAATATGGCCGCCATCCGCAAACTATCAGGTGAATGACCTATTAGATTGGTCAAAGGATGCTCCCTCCATAAAGGTATGTAGTTGCAAAATTTGGTAGAGATCGGATGATTAGGTTAATCGTAATTTGATTTAAGCTTTGAACATTTGTGTGGCCGCCATTACGTTTCCGTCAAGATGGCGGCGATATAAAACATGACACTTAGGTGCCTTTTGTTAGTACTACCTCTGTACCAAATTTCGTTCCATTCGGTTGCACCGTGTTCGAATTAATAGGGGGAATCGATTTTCACACAAAGATGGCCGCCATCCGCAAACTATTACGCTGATGACCGATTGGTTTGGGCAAAGGATGCTCCCCCCATAAAGGTATGTCGTTGCAAAATTTGGTAGAGATCGGATGATTAGGTTAGTCGTAATTTGATTTAAGCTTTGAACATTTGTGTGGCCGCCATTACGTTTCCGTCAAGATGGCGGCGATATAAAACATGACACTGAGGTGTCCTTTGCTAGTGCTACCTTTGTACCAAATTTCGTTCAATTCGCATTCACCGTGTTCGAATTGATAGGGGGGGACAGACATTCAGAGTACACACACTCACACACACACACACACAGACACACACACACACAGACTCACACACACACATACACACACACAGACAGACACACTTTTTTCGCCCTGTGTTGATCTCATAAGTCTACTTTCATTTTTTGCAAAAATCGAAAGTAGGCTAATAAGATAGAAGTTCCTACAACTTCTTATATTTATACAGAATTACTATATGAGAATTATACAAAGAGGGCAGGTCACTTACTGTGAAACCTGAAGAAAGTGAAAGGGAAAGTTCTAGACTTCCCAAGTTTGAGCAGGAATCACTCGCCAAATGGGACAGTTTCCATTTCGTGAAACCTGAACATGACTCGCTCAAGAGTTTAAAGAAATGTTTTCCCTGATTATAGGAAAGGAACAACGTGAATTTAAAACTTGTATCACACAAGCAATTATGCAGAATTTAATTAATGTTAAACTAGCAAAGTTGGAAGGGCACTTCGTGAGTGACACCTTATAGAAAAGTTTCAATTTTATTAATAATGGTTGTTAGTAGAAGGTTGAGGAAAGATCATTGGGATATAGGATCAATGTTCATGGCCGTATTTAATATAACCGGACGATCGCGACGCGGTAGAAACGTGGAGCAAGCACTGTTTATCACTGTAGTCTATGAAGATGGATGCAAAGTTCACTGTAGAAACACTAAAGTTTATGAAAAAGAAAGTTATTGCAATTATGGAAATAACTGATTGCACTATATAGGTGAGAGTCTATTTCTTGAAAAAGTTGTGATTTACAATTAAATGCGCCATAGAATGTTCCAGAGGTTCCAGCGGTGGAAGAAAGTTAGCTATTGCAAAAATTTGTAAGGAAGATTCCTCATTTTAAATATCATTGTCCCAAGTGAGAGAAAAACACTTGACGGCAAGACTTACAGATAGAGTACAAGATCTAGAAGGTTCCAGAACGACCTTAGCAGAAAAATGGGGTTGAGAAAATCCAACGGAGGAACTAGCTTTATAATTATAGACAGCGGGTATTAGATAATATCCCACGTAGCGAGAAGATTTCTCATTTGAATAGCTTAAGAAAAGCTCTTTTTTAGTAAGGTTGGCTTATACAAGCAAAAGCTCAACATGGCAAATCCCACGAAGAATGATTTTTGCCCCAAAGTAAATAATTTCACACTGTCTATAAATTATAATTAAAAGCACGTGGAAGTTAAAACCATGAAGATGAGGTTAAAACTTTTAAAATGGTACTTATCTTGATTTCATGTTGAAGTCGAAGTTTCCGTTGATGACTACTTAGCCAACATGGCGTAGAAGAGGGTGAGCCTCTTGGTTTGAGGAGGCAAGCTCGAGCGGAGCTTTGACTGACCGAGTCAACTGCAGACTGAGAAGTGAGAGCTGCTCAACGGAGCACGGAGGGACCGAGGAAGGGGAAAAGAGTGGGGGGTAGGAGACAAAAGGAGAACATATAAACATTACCAACTTTAAAACAGAAAATTAATCTCTTGCTGAGCTGATCTTCTAAGAGTTGATAACAGATGATACTAGCGCAGCATGGTGAGTAAAGACGTAGACGTAGTCCTCTTGCTCAAGGAGAAAATAGCTGGCGATGGTAACAGGATCTGGTGGCCAAATGGATAAGTAAGTCCTCTAGCACCAGGAAGAGTTGAGGAGCTTCAGAGATTCGCTGCGAGGTGACGCTAGGTGGGTCACAGAAGTTATATATCTAGAACAGACTTATGAAGACATAAGAGATATGCCCAACAAGGAGAAAACAGATGATCACTGTTGGTGTTTGACAAAGAGGAAGGAAGAAATGAACATGCAAAGAGCAATAAAAATTATATCTCAGGTACCGTGTATTCAAAGAATACACCAGTTCTCCACATGACGTCATATGGGTACACTACATAATGATTGAATAAACTGTTCTGAAGAAAGCAAAAACTCCTGAAAGGCCATTTAAATCGAAGTGGGAACTTTTTATTTGTCAGTTGTGATGATAAAGCCAAATGCTTAAGGTGGCACCAACTAAATAGCTGAACAAAACAGTTCAGTTTATTAATCTGCTCCTGCCACACAAACTGCTGAATCAATGTAATGAAAATTTACTAACGTTCACCTTTATAAGATAAAATAGTTAAGTTACTGAAAAGGCATTATCATTCACTGACACCAACATAGCCAATACCATAACCAACAAGTAGTTCTGTGAAGAACGAAATAACCTATTTAATCTCTCCTACATATGCTTACTGCCACTATAAACATTCAAAATTTCATTTTGATTGCTGTAATAGATTTGTAGATATTGAGAACCGTATAATATTTCAGATGGATGTTTATATGTACGAGTATATGTAGGTCATAGAGTTATGTACTAGTGTATTAACTGACGATTATTGCGTAGGATCATTATTCAAACGTTGACTTATATCGCATGATTAGGACACAAGAATATCAACTTAATTTTAAAATTGTGCACAGCCAGCATCTTGACGCTATGTAAACAATTGAACTACTTTAAATTTCAGTGCATTACAATGTGTATAAACATTTGCTCTACCACGTTTTACTGCGCTCAGATGGTTAAATCGCGAGAAAAGTCTGTTTAAATGTTAATTCGCTTGGCCGCCATGTTCCTTTTCTACATGATAGGTTTTTGAAAATCACATAGGTGTACTTCTAGTTGTGCGCTTGATCACCGTACAAAATTTGAGGGTGATACCAGTAATATGTTTGGAGATATAGAAAGCTGGTGAAATATTTTGCACAGCCAATCTGTTGGATTGCTGAGACACAATAAAATTTGAAAAGCACAGTCAGGTTGGAACAAATATTACTATGGCCTTACCGAATTTCATTGAAATCGCTCCAGCAGTTTAGATTTTATAAGGGACACACACACACATACGCACATATACACGTTTCTCATAGGTCTATTTTTTTTTCATAAATGAAAATAGGCTAAAATGCTTCAAACCATTAAAAATATCAGAATGACTCAAAAGGTATAAATTAGTCAAGTAAATTACATACTATTTCCAAATAATGATGTATAATATTAGAGAAAGATCTATAAATAAATAAAAAATAAAAAAATGATCGAAAAAATGTCGTTATCAATTAGCATTAATGCAATGTGGGAACTATGATCAGGATTACTGTATAACTGTCAGTAGTAACTCTTCAGTCAGTCAACACGAATTTGTCAAATTACAGGGCAGGGTACAATGTAAACCGTGTGTATCAGCAGCCCCTTCCAATATCGTTTGCTGCAACCCAACTAACGCGTGTTGGCAGGAAGGTCGACATTTCTCTGCTTGCATCCCGTTTAACTAATGCACTGCAAGCATATCGTGCAAACGATACCGAACCCTATTATTTTTCCCTCGATGTGACTGTGGACTAATAAGAGGTAAAGATAATAGTGTTCAGTATCGTAAAATGTTGCCGTTACATAGTGTAGTTCCTTTTGTACATTATCAGTCGGGAAGTCCAGCCCGTCACTACATGAAGTAGTGGTAGCTGTGTTCTCGTTGTGCTTTCCAAGAAATATTAGACTAGTGCCAATATGCAATATGGAAGTCGCCGTGGACGTTCAAAGGCTGTTGTTTCTTGAGGAGTAGTTTTACCGCGATATCTATATTTTTGTTTTGTTAAGCCCGCACATTTAAATATAGTTCTATTGTTCTATTCTTGTTATTTTATTGTTGTAAATGCATTTCAAACCATAATTCTTGGAACAGTTCGTGTATAATGGTAATGTATGACTCCATTGCGTCAGTCTTTTCGTGAAGAGTCGAATCAACAAACACTGGATCTTCATGAAATGCCTCGACTGATCTGAAGAGTTATAACTGACAGTGTGTACAGGTAACACTGTATGGCTTCAACACTTTACATTTCGTTAGAAATGTCTGTGGTAAACCATTTAAAAGATAACATGTCATCAAAATACGGGCCCTGTTTTGTTTTGTTTTTGTTTTTTGTTTGTTTTTGTTTTAAATAAATATTTGTCGAAGAAAGTCTTCGAATACATTGCAAGACTGATGGCTACAACGAAATGGGTAGAAGAAGTCAAGAAAGACGTGGTTGAAATTAGAATTACTGCCGCCATGCTCCACAACAGGGAGATATTGCAAAGTCACATTGACGGCTTTAAGTCATTTAAGGAAAATCCACCAAAATGTAGGCATAAATTGATAATTTCTTCTGAACAGCGGAGGAATCGAAGTGAAGGAATGAAGAAGTTCTAGGAAGAAAAGAAGAGATTGACCAGAAAGCCTCAGGTTCTATGCAGTCCATAGTTGGCCAAATTCGTCAAATTTGTCAATAACTCATAACTATTGTGTAGTGAATCAGGTCCTTTCTGCAAACATCGATTCAAATTTAAACATTTACGTTGATATAACTAGATGTTCTCTCCTTAACTCCGAGGTCTAAGTTTGGCCATAATATTCCTAAATCTCATATTAGAGCAAAGGAGAGCAGTTTCATGATGGTTATGACCTTGAACTGTCAGATATGACTGCCAGAAGCTATAGAATCCTCAGCTCTTCTGGTGAATGGCTCAAAAAGGTGCGTTGTATTAGTACACTGTCATCCCGTCTCGACCTGCCCTCGGCTAAACCAAGGTAAGCGACCTTCCACTGCCTTGTTGTTACAGATTAGAAGAGGGTCTCCAATGGGTGGGGACTGTGGAGAAAGGTGTGCTGTAGTATATAAGCTGGAGAACCTTCATTGGTCATCATCTCGCAGTATACCATCGCTAACGAGCCACAATGAAGGTATTTGTATAAACAAGATGGTTTCAGCCTTAACAGCAGTAACATCTTAGATGTTATCATAGAGATATGCATTGTTACTAAGGTATACAGCTCATAGAAGTATTTCAATGATAGTATGTATTAGCACGCTTACAAATAGAAGCTTGGAAAATCAGATTCTTGTGAAAAACATCATAGGAACTTTGCCTACCTCAAT
Organism: Meconema thalassinum; assembly: GCA_946902985.2. Classification (NCBI taxonomy): domain Eukaryota; kingdom Metazoa; phylum Arthropoda; class Insecta; order Orthoptera; family Tettigoniidae; genus Meconema; species Meconema thalassinum. The sequence continues at coordinate 329,812,818 of OX336393.1, forward strand.
TTTCTACACAATAGCTCTTCGGGATGTTTCAAACGTAAAATCAATTTTAATATAATAATAATAGTAATAATAAAACCACAATGCCCTGGTGTATGGATATCAAAGACGACCTCAAAATGCTGCATCTAAATCCCGACGACGCCTTCAATAGAGATCTCTTCCGCAAAAATATACTGGCTAATGGGCTAACCCGAGACGAGACACCGAACCCGAAAAGTAGACAAGGTGCCACCTGGACAGCGGAGCGGAAGATGGTCCACTCACAGAGAATGAGGGAATTCTGCGCTCAGAGGAAAGCGAAACAAATTGCGAATTATAGCAAGACTTAACGTGGTCCTAGATGGCCTCATATATATATAATAATAATAATAACTTAATGATAAAAGTATTAATACTAATATTAAGGGATGTCTCATTATTGGTATTATTATTATTATTGGTTGGCTGCGTGGGTCAGAGGTAACGTTCTAGTTTGTTGTGCTCAAGGTTGCAGGATAGAATCCTGGCGCAGTCAGCTCACAATTGGAGGTGCGCAAATGCGAGGGAGTCGTGTCAGTAGATTTACTGGCATGTTATTGATACCCTTCGGGGCAAAATTCAGGCACCCCGGCGTCACTAAAAGTCACATTATTAAAAGGGACGTAAAACAAATAGCGTTATTTATTATTATTATTATTATTATTACTATTATTATTATTATTATTATGTTACTTCACTCTCAGAATATTAAGTGGCAAATGTGTGGCAACTACACAGATTAAACGAAATCAGATCAAAATCACCGTCTTTAAAAAACTAATTTCACTAGCCCATATATTTTCGAAATAATCTAGTTATCGAAATGATGACAGCTATTTGCATTGACTTGTATAAATTTGTGTCTACATCAAGTTCCTTCAACCCATGCAGTGGACTCATTGGTACAACACCAGTGATTGATATAATTTTATTAATGCAGCCAATGGCCATTCATTTCCTTTTCAGGATGGGTCAGGGAAGGGATTTTGGAAAGAAATCGTCCGTGGACCTATTGAAAAGGACCATCCCGGCATTTGCCTAGTGGTGAAAATGGGAATCCACGAAAACAATTTTCAGGACGGCCGAGGTTAGGTTTGAGCTCACGCTTTCCCGATGCCAGCGAGGCACGAGGTAACGCGTTAGTGCTTGATTTGACAGTTGGTATGATCTTCACCTTACCAATCTGCCATTGCTTCTTGATAGGCTTCACTAGGTCTTTATATTTGGAGATCGTTTCGTGTGCTATTATTATTATTATTATTATTATTATTATTATTATTATTATTATTATTATTATTATTATTATTATTATTATTATTATTATTATTATTATTATTATTATTATCGCCGCATAAAGGGGGTTCAATAGACGTTCCTGAAGTAATAACAGGACTCACAAGTTGTTCCGTGAAGAACTATACAGCCTATTTTCTTACATCCTATACTGTATATGTTAATTGCCTCTATCAACATACAAAAATTTCAGTTTGAATGCTGTTATAGATTCGTAGATATTGACACCCATCTAAATATTTCGGTTGGTCGCCATGTTGGATTTTTATATATGCAGGCTATAGAGTTATGTACTATTAGATGACAATTTTTGCGTGGCTTCATTGTCCAAACGTTCACTTCGATCACATGATTAATATACAATAAATAAGAACTTAATTATAAAATTGCGCACAGCCGCCATCTTGAGGTTATGTGAACAATTGAACAAAATTAGATGCCAGTGCATTACAATGTGTATAAACATTTACTGTACCAAATTTCTCTGCCCTCAGATGGTTAAATCGCGAGAAAAGTCTATTAAAATGTTTCACCTTCGCTTGGCCGCCATGTTCGTTTTGTAGTTAACAGACTTTTGAAAGTCTCATAGGTGAACTTTTAGTAGTGCCCTCTATCACCGTACAACATTTCAGGATGATATCAGTAATAGTTTTGGAGGTATAGAATGCCGGTGAAATATTTTGTACAGACGTATTAAAATTTGAAGGGCAAGGCCGGGGTCGGCCGTAATAGTACTTTGACCTCACCGAGATTCATTGAAATCGCTCCAGCCGTTTAGAAGTTATTAGGGGGACATACACACACACACACAAGCAAACACACACACATACACACACATACACACATACACACATACACACACACACACAGACATAATGTGATCTCATAAGCCTATTTTTTCATGAATTAAAAATAGGCTAAAAAGGAATCATCACGTACGTGCCTGCTGAGTTCTAATTTTTCGTACCAGAGTTTGAGTTGTTAGTTGTTGTTGTTGTTGTTAATTCGTTTTAAGGGCTTGGGACTTTAGTCATCAGCCCCTTGTCCTTAAGTGTGTGTTAAAATTGTCTAATTACCAGTACTTTTGTGGTGACTGTAGCAGAGTACGTAGTTGTAATTATTCGGGTCAGGGATGAAGAACGCACGCCAGGGCTTATACTAAGGAAGAGTGCAGTTATACACGGAAAAACTCAGTATAGCCGTTGTCAACACCCGAATCCAAACCTTCGAACTCCGGGCTTGATGCAGTTGGCAATCACCGTCGTAGTGAACGATATAATCCGCAGGGCAACGTCGCGAGGAACCACAATTCAAAACCTGCTTCCTATAAGGTTTATATAACTTAAATACCCAGGTTTGTTTTCTTTCTAGATCGCTGTAGCTGTGCTGACTTTAGCGACGCTGGTTTGCGCGAGGCCCGAGCCTCCAGCTCCAGTGTACGGTGCTCCTTCCAGTAGCTACGGCGCTCCATACTCCGCCCCATCCTCCAGCTATGGAGCACCCTCTGGAGCTTCCACCGCCCCAGCGACCGTCTCCTCCAGGCTAGGCGGTGGTCGTAGCGGCAGTAGGAGAGCCGGTCTGTCCAGGAACTCTGGAGCTTCCTCTCTGTCGTCATCTTACAACGCACCCTCATCAAGCTACGGTGCTCCCGCCCCTGTGTACGGTCCACCCAGTGGATACAATTACGACGATGCCAGATCTCGTCAGGCTCAAGACGATCTCGCGGTAAATACACTTTTGACAAAATTAATATAAATAAACTGTTAGGAATGTGACCTGGCTGAGTGAGGAGTACTATACAACAGCGGTCAGAAGCTTTAGTGAATCATTTATCAAACTGAATATGGCGTGCAGCGGCCATTCTGAAATTTAATAATGAAAACATAACGTTATAAGTTTGATAACTACAATAACGAAAATTAGTCAGATGTTAGATACCTATATCGTTTCTGAACTTGCAATATTGCGTATCAGACAATGGTCTTCTGACAATTCACGTTATGTTCATTTTCCTGTGTAGACACGTAAAGGAAAATCAGCTTTAAATACATTGTACTGCAGAAAAGTATTTTTCCATATTGTTATGCACTTCTACAGTACAGTATATTTAAGGTTCATTTTCCTTTAAATATTACAAAGGAAATGAACCTAACTTGAATTGTTCTTTTAGACGGCACATCCACATACGGCTGGAAGGGGTGGCTAACCATAAGGAAAATACTGGAAACGAAGAGCATTATCAGTACTGCAAGTTCAGTGACGATATAAGGTATTGGAGTTACGTTTAATTTCGAAGGATATACTCTTATAAAACAAGAATAACGCAAAATATAAAATGTATTGAAAATACTCAATACGTTCAAATATAAAATACACAGGATTTAGAACTGTTCCTCACAACAGATGTCATCAGGTTTCGTTAATAGTTACAAATGTGAGGAGTCACCTTTTCTTGTCTTGGGTTACGTATCGATATTCCACATTCAAATATCCTGGGTTTAACTCCTTCTGGTCTGAGGGGTACACTCAGCCTTATGAGGTCAAACTGTGTGTATATATATGGGTTTAATTCTTGCCTCAGCTGTCTTAAAGTGAATTTCCATGGTTTACCACTTCTGCTCCAGGCAAATGCAGAGATGGTTACAAATTGTACGCGTCAGGCACCTCGTTTTAAATCCTAGCCCCTATTACAAATACACACATTTGTACAACCACCTCAATAACACAGTTCATCAGACAGATCACAGACACACCCAAGTACACAAGGTTACGTGAATACAATGTCAATAAGATCCTAAATGAATCAACAACAAAAACTCCAAAAATGAAGCTTCATAGATTAGATATTTTTTTATCCCTATATGCACACCAACTCGAATGTACCTGTAATGTATGAATTCTCTGTGCTGTTCCAGGAGCCCGCCAACTACGAATTCACGTACGCCGTGCAGGACGCTTACTCTGGTAGCGACTTTGGCCACCAGGAGAGTCGCCAGGACCACAATGTCCAGGGGGAATACCGAGTGCTGCTTCCTGACGGTAGAACTCAGATCGTCGAGTACACGGCTGACGAGAATGGCTACCAGCCCAGCATTCGCTATGAGGAGCCCTCAGGACCTTACGCAGCCTCCCAGAGAAGCCGAGGTGGACCTTACTGAGTACACTGACAACGGACCAGCATTTCAGCCTGAAGGAATTGTTGATGCCTTTGTTTTCATGTCTATGTTATTTATATAATGAAGCATTGTTTGCGATATTTAACTGTGATAAATTGATTTTGTAAATATTCTTACAGCAATTTATAATAAAATTAAGCAAGTTCGTTTTGTAACCCTGTTGTTTATTGCTGACCCAAACGTTCCATTTCAACCTTTGAGGTCTGATAGCCACGATAATTTTCTCCTTAAATTAGCAATCTCTTTGATTGATATTAGTATGGTAATTTCGGTATAGCAGGGACCTGGCCTGCTGTTTCTTAAGTCTGGTGGAAGGGCTGCTTCCTTTTGGCTGCCATCTGGGTGTTTCACTGCTTCAATGTGTATGGCAGTTACTTCATGATTCGAAAACTAGTAGGGACACAATGGGGCTCACATCCAGAGACTATTCGCACTTCTGCAATGGCATTGTTCTTTTCTACTGCTGAATTTGCTTCCCCAGTCTGGTACACGTCATCTCATGCCAGACAGGTAGATACAGCTCTGAACGAAACCTGCAGATTGATAACGGGTTGCTTAAAGCCTACCCCAACAGAGAAGCTCTACTACTCTGCTTGTGTACGCCGAGAGGTGGCTGCCAACAGGGAGAGGCTGAGAGTGGAAGAGAACAACGCCCTCTCACTGCATGGATAATCCTCCTCATCAATGGCTGAGGTCCTGAAAGAGCTTTCTGAGGACACCTTTATATGTAAAGCAACTGTACATTATTTTGTATATTTCCGACGCGAAAAATAAATAAACTTCCTGAGATAGAGCAATATTCTTCGGCACCCTCGGGTGCATCCCCAAACCTCCTCCTTTCTCAACACGGGCTTGACACCGGCCATGGCAGCCTTGGCGGGACACCTATACATTCACTTTCTTGCAGTTTTGTTAGTAAGAAGGAAGTGAGTAACAAGACCAAACACAGAGTATACAAAACAGTATAGGCTATTTTCCAATATGCACATACAGCTGCGAGTCATGGAATATGTCTTCCTTCGGAGGGGAAGCAAAGCCGGCGGGCCCATGTAATAGATTTATGGCATGTAAAAGAACCTTCCACTAACTAAACTTGTGTGAAGCAAAATTTGTAGGTTTGGTTTGATTATTGCTCTTAAGTTCCGGCATTCGTCACCAGGCGCTGATTTCGATGACATATATTAGTAGCCAAGTTCACAGCTAGGTGTCGTGGACTGTAGCATTTGGTTGCGAAAGTAGGAACTACTTGAAATTATCGTCTGCAGTCCTTACTTGAATTAAAAACAGATCACACACTAATACAGTCATCACAATTAACACCGGTTATCAGACATATTCTACACACACACACACACACAAAATACACGGGGCTACATGACCGCGTTGCCGCAGCCCTTAAACTAAGGAACGAACCAACCAACACTTGGCACAAAACATCAAAGCAGGCTGCAGGCAAATGAAATGAGATATCTGAGGAGAATTGAACGCAAAACAAGGAGAGACCGCATAAGGAACACTACTATTAGGAAAACACTGGGGGTAACACCACTGGGAACTACCGTAGGAGTTCAACTACGTTGGTTCGGACATGTGCTGAGGATGAAGTATAACATAAATTTCTCGCCAAATCAATACTTGACTTACATTAAAAAATACTATAGGTACATGTTTCGGAAAACTAAATGTTTCCTTCCTCAGCCCACTTTTTGGTGTATAACATCATACTACATCGAAACCTCACCAAATAACAAAAAACTCGCGACAACGCGGTCATGTAGCCCCGTGTATTTTGTGTGTGTGTGTGTAGAATCTGTCTGATAACCAGTGTTAATTGTGATGGCTGTATTAGTGTGTGAAGAGGATGCCTACAACGCGACTCCCACGCACTGTGTGGGAAGGTCGGAGTGAAGGACCAAGGGTGAGAGGAAGACCTCATACCAAGTGGATAACATCAAGACTAGCGGCTTCGGTGGCGTAGTTGGTAGCATGCTGAGCTTCTATGCCCGAGAACGCGGGTTCAAACTCGGTCGAAGTCGTCGGATTTTTTAAGAACGTTAAAAATCACTATGCCTTCCTTCGGAGGGGAAGTTAAGCCGACGGTCTCATGTCATAGATTTATGGCATGTTAAAGAACCTTCCACTAATTACACCTGTGTGAAGCTAAATTATATTTCAAGCGTGCGCAGGGGGAGGGGTCAAAGTGCCCTCTTGTTCCCCTCATGGGTGTCCATGCTGTGGAGTCTGTTGGAGCCATAATTTAGGTCGTGTTACAAATGCTGTTTAACTCTTCACATGGAAAATACTTTTAATAGGCAGGAGAGGGTTTATAAGGAAAATACCAGTAGGATACATGAAAATTTTGTATTTAGTTCTTCACGAAACTACCTATTATGTATGTGCTTGATATATATTTTGTAGGTATTCTGCACTGCTATACAACAAATACTTAAAATAAAATCATGCACAGACATACCGGTACTGTATATGCACCTGTTAAAAAATGTGTTATAACATGTTAGTAAAATATACGTGGTTGGTTGATTGTTACTTCTTGTTGTTGTTGTTGCTGCTGTTGTTTCATTTAAGGGGTTTGGATATCGTGTTCATTTAGCCCCGTGAAATGATAATTTCATGAGATAAAACTTAGTGATGTTTGATGTAAAATTATTAATACTAACTTATTATTACATTAACTATACCTTTTCCGCCCGTAAAATTGGTTTACTTCTTTCCAAGTAATTAATTCTCGCAGGTTATCATTAATCATGGTATTATAAATTTTGACACAGTCGGTGTTTGTGATATAATTTACTTTACTCAACCAATAATCCACATAAATGTTAAATGCGGAGACTGTGTAATAAATGTGAATTTGTATTATGAGTTCAATCGTAATACTATCGGTACCGGTAGTGGGGAAATTAATATTTCTGGAGATCAGTAAAAATAATTGAAAACATAGCGACTTTTTGATACGAGCGTCTAGACCCTGATAGACATTTCGCTCCGTTTTATATAGCACATGCGTACTTGTTGCTGTTCATCCACAACAGGTATTGTCGCCGTGAATAATATAGATAAACTCCAGTTTTGTCAGCCCAGCGCTTGAGCTAATATTTTCTTTATAAGCTTACTAGAGAACCTACCTTCGGCACCTAAACGTTATGGTCACTTTGCTCGCAAATACTGTACATCATTGGTACACCTATGGTCGTAGTATTCACCAGGCCTAACCTCGGTGACCAGTGCTCTTAATATCCACCAGGCCTAACCCCGATGATCCAATAGACTTCGCGTCCACTAGACCTAACCCCGGTGAATCAATATTCATAGTATCTACAGAACCTAGCCTCGGTGACCAGGGCTCTTAATAATACATCAGACCTAACCCCGCTGAACTAATGGATTTCATAAACAAAATACTAATATTTTTGTGACATAGGCTAGTAGAAATGTTTTATGTTTTATTGACATTTGCCTTAGTATCCAAGACCCTACTGTATTTTGGGGCCTGAATTCTGAGGTATTCCGAGTAATTAGTCACACGGCCTTTCTACCATTGATTTTGTACTGTGCCTCTTCATTCCGATCCACCTTGGAAAAGCAATGGACTCGAGACAAATTGATTCAGATTCAAAGAAGATTCGTTCGTCGCATCTCCCATACCTATCGCACTACGCCCACTCATGCTGCACTGGTCACACTTCCATAGGTAATGGTGAGCTGGCAATTCTCAAAAGGAATAAGACAGCGCCTGTATTAATTTTTAGGACTGTCCTAGAGGAAAAGTGCAGCTTTATTAAATCAGGTCATCCTAGCATCGTCCGAAGACTTTTTAACAATAGCAGTTCCAGCTGTCATGATTCCATACTCTACACAGTTGGTTCCCGCCCTACCTGATAACGATGTAAACGATCATAGGCCAGTGAATAGAGGTCTGTTACCTTACAAACGGTCCGGTAGTTCTAAATTTTTTATATGTTGTCTAGGACGGCTAGTAGGTGTTTAAAATGTAAAATGCACAATTTTCCTCCCTCCGCGCCCGCCGCCATATTGGAAAAATCGCCAAAAATCGGCACTTTCTTGATATTTTCGCCTATATCTCCGTTTTGGTGTGTTTTAGTGAAAATAGAGTTCTAGTCAATGTTGTAGATAATTAAATTTCCTACAATTTACGTTCATTATTTTGTTTCTAGGACTTATGGTTACGGAAATATTTACTTTTTAAACAATAAAAAAATCACATTTTTCAGATATTTTGCCAAAATTATAACTTTAGAACGCTGTAATTCTGTTATGGCCTATTCTAGAAAAACAAGTATCACAATATAATTTGTAGAGAATTTAATTACCTACAAAATGCATGTCATTCTTTAGCCAACCATTTGAAGTGGGGGTAAGTATAAAAATTAAAACAATGGGTATATTGCTTTTTTCGCTTTTGTGACTCCACATAAAGAAAATGCACAAACTATTTTCCAGCTATGGCTTGAATTTTTAGTTAATACTAACCATACTTGAGCTTCTTACATGTAACAGTGCAATTATAATGAGGCAGGTACTATATTTCACTTAAATATCCACTGGTGAGAGGAGATGTTCAATTCCAAACAATCCACCAACACAGCAAGTACATTTTTAAAGATTCATTTATTTAAACAAAATAAGATCAAAATACAGCAATAATCTTACAAAAATCAGTAGTGAATAAACTAAGAACATAAAATAAAACTGATTTACTGGAGCTTCGCTCGTTTTGTAGGGGATGAGTGAATGAAGTCGGAGTCTTCATTGTCCTCCTCAAATAGTGAAGTTAGTAGATCGTCTTCGTCGTCGAGGTGACTTCCTCCCTGTTATTACATTCTTCTCTACTACATACTTTGCAAAGGGCGGAACAACTTAGGCCCGCCTTTCTACAGCCACACGCCCCCATACAGCCAGTTGTGCATCTGCATGAGATGTTGTTAAGCAGGTTTGGGGGAGCAGCGTCTCTACTCATCCTGATGGGCTCCAGTCTTCCAGCTTTTCTACACCAGCCCAAATCGATAGGGTCGTTGTCAATCCTCATCCACGGAATGACCTGGTGATATGTCCTCAGAAAGTGGAAATGTGCTGCGTCAGTAGTTGGAGGTAGTTTAGCCAGGTTGAGTTTAATGGCACTAGTCTTCAATTTGCTATAGCGAAGGGAGTTCAACGAATGTTCTCCACTGCCACCATACAGGGATATCAAGATTTTCTCCCCTGCTGCTGAAATTTCTTGGGGACTGGCAGCAGGGTCTTCGAACCTCTTAGCCTGCTCCTGCAATGATGGGTCTTTCGTAAAATGTTGCCAGAATTTATTCTTTCCAAACCCAAAAATGTCTGAAGTGGTGTCACAGCCCGATATTGCGTGCAGGAGCAAGATACAGCCTTTGGAGTTGTACTTGTAGGAGGAGGCGGAGTAGATTGCTTCTGGATGTTTTCCCCTCGCTGTTTTTTTTAGGTAAACATTATTTACCGCAGGTGTTGTGCCAGTCAGCAGTACAAGTAGGTCAATGTCTTCCCCGACAATGATAACGGCGTCGTACGTGGGGGAGAGGTGTTTAGCTGTGGCAACTATCAACCTGTCAGCATCTTCGGAAGCTTGGTCTGTAGATATGTTTGACGCTTGCAATTCACTGGAGAGCAGCTTCACAAATCTGTCCTTGTTCCCCTCATTGGCCAAGAACTTATCCTGAGATGTGGTGTTAACAATTGCTTTGTTAAAGACCACGTCTGGTGATGAGTTTGGCTTGTACCTTCTTGCTCGTTCTGCAGTCTTGGTCCCTTGATGAGAAGGATCTGTAATGTAGCCATCAAAAATCACCATCACATCGGTGCCATAATGACGTCGAACGTACTTGACGTAACCCTGGCAAATTCCTCCAAAGGTCAAGCTGCTGTTCCATACAACTTTGTGCAGAAGGTACCCTCCATCAATAACGACCATGGAACGTTGAGGTAGTTGGAAGTCTTGTGGAAGTGGCGAGAAAGCTGTGTGTAATAATGATTTCGTCCCTTTACGCATACCGTCCTCATTAAACAAAGACATAGAGAAAGGTAGTTCTGCAGATCTTCTTCTGATTGTTTCGCTATACACATGCGGTTAAAAAGCGTGAGTGAGTCAACAGATAACTTCTTGCCTCCCACCTTCATTGAGTTTTTATCGAACATCAGTGTGATCACTTTGTCTTTTTTCTTAAAAGACGCCTCTCCGAATGTGTTTCCAACTATTTTTGCTACCCCTGCACCTCCTACCACTTGGGCTTGGTGACAATTAACCTGGTCACTTCCCACTACGCCAGAGTTAATGTTGATGATTAAATTAGTTTCGGGAAAGGGTGGGTGTTTGGAAAACCAATCAAATAGAATCCCCACATCATGAGCGTCACGACTCATTCTAGTAGGCCTCATTTCCACGTGCTGCTCAGAGAACGTTGATGTTACGTTGCTGTACTTCTCGATTTCATGAGCAATATTTTGCAGGCAGGTCATCCCACTCAACAGAGTGCTCTCAGACATGCCCCTTCCGATTAATCCTCCCCCTATTTTCATATCCTTCATTAGCATTTGTTCGATTGTCATGTCGGTCCAAATACCGGACCAGAACTTGTCTGATCTTCGAACAGTGAAATGACCCTCCATTGTGAACTTCTTAAACTCAGTGTCTGCCGCTCTCCCTTTCAGTAAGGAACGTAGTTCTGGCGTTGGCCCCTAGGTACCACCACTTACCGGGTTAAAACTGACATAACCTAAATCATCCCAAGTACCTGGTTTTACCACACTCTCCAGGCCATAACTGAATTTCAGCGTTCCAAAGTTAGAATTTTGACAAAATATCTGAAAAATGTGATTTTTTATTGTTTAACAAAGTAAATATTTATGTAACCATAAGTCCTAGAAACAAAATATCAAACGTAAATTATAGGAAATTTAATTGTCTACAACATTGATTAGAACCCTTTTTTCGCTAAAACGCACCGAAACGGAGATACAGGCGAGAATATCAAGAAAAGGCCGATTATTGGCGATTTTTTCAATATGGCGGCGGGCGCGGAGGGGGGAAAATTGTGCATTTTCCATTTTAAACACCTACTAACCATCCTAGACAACATATAAAAAATTTAGAACTACCGGACCGTTTGTAAGGTAACCCCCCATTTTTTGCTCTATTCACTGGACTAATCATGTTGGATGTGCCTTCTTTGTGTATGAGAACGACATATAAATATTCTCAGCACAGTACAAGCTCTCGTCACACTTTCAATTTTTCAAGCAGAACTCTGGGCCTTAAAGACAGCACTACAGTGGTGTAAAACAAACAAACAACAACAACAAGATGTTCAGGATAGAACTTATAGCCTACTTTCTCCTAAATGTATGGGTATAGTTATAACTCTCCGCCCTTATCACCTCCTATTCTCTTCCTATTCGAAGTGCAAATTGGCACACAGGATTTGAGCAGTGGTGTTCAAACCATAAGTTATAATTTACCCCAGCATTTTGCAATTTCATCCTCAAACACTCCAAACACCGTAGGTTTTCAGTATATTAACAGCGACTACTTAAAATAATTGAAACTTCGTTGACATCCACAATGCGCAGTCGACAGTCGGTAGTTGGTAGTTCTCAGTCGGCAGTCGCGATCGTCCCCGTGTATACAATAGGCACCATACACAACATGCAGTTGCAGTTGGTAGCTGTTGACTGGCAGTCGGTATACGGTAGTCGGCAGTCGAGAATTTTATCCTCGACTGCCAACTACCCGACTGCAGCAATGTAATAGCCAGTCAGAGCAGATCAGAAACTGACGTCACGTTGTTGTTCTGTGTCGTGTACAAAGAGGATATAGGCCTAAGTGAAGTAACTTCGCAACCCGTAAATTTATAATCTTAAATACACGGTATAACAAAATAATCCATCTCCAAATCATCCATACTGCAAGTTGTGAGGTTGTCAACAACGCCTCTGTTCACAAGGAATAAACGAATGTAACTGTATTATTACTCCTAGCAGTCGTTAAGACTGGCTTCACTAACTGGCCGGTATAGAGCACAGCTCGCATCTAGAGGGCTGTGGTTAGCTCCTGCCTTCGAACATACAATAGGATAGAGAGGGCGCCCGCTATGCTTCTACCTGCCGACCGTGGGGCAAAATAAGATCAGCTGATGTTGGGCAAAACAAAGATGTCTCCCCTAAGAATAGCATTATGAAGTGACTTTAAATCCCGATTCAAGCGTATTCCTTGTGATTAACCGACTATTTTTTGTTGAAGGTGGCGATAACCACAATTCCTTCTGAATATTGCTGTTCTTTTTTGTATGAAAAGTGTGAAGTATATACGATATTTTGGTGTGTTGACTGATCAGTGTTGGAATGCTTACGATGACGTGTGTACTTGGTTAGGAAATTAGATGACGATGAATGACATATTTTCCGTAATAATTGTCTGGCTTGGTTATATTTGTAATGTCTTTGCATATCTAAAATAATAAACTCGACAAAGCATAAGAGTAACACGTATGCCTCTATTATGCTGGTTATGCTTTATAAATCAAGAAAGTTGGGCGATAATCACCCGATCGGATCCATTAACCTAATTTTAACTATCAACAATGCAAATTTGAAAACATCAACATTTTATGCAGCTGATAACCTTTGTGGCCTGCCCTAAGAACCACCATTACACTTAAGTTATAAATTACACAGGCCTGCACATTTAGTTTATACAGTATGCATATACAGTTATGAATGAACATGAATGTTTTAAGGGGCCTAACATCTACATTATCAGTCACTATAAGTCACTATCTCACACTCGTCACAAATTGTTTAACATGTCTAAATTTCAGACTATATCAAACTATAATACATATGTTAATGGAGCCTAATGAGTTGTACCAGAGAGCAAAATATAAAGATATATATAAATATATAAATATAAAGAAAGACAAGACCTGTGGAAAGATATCCTGGTACCTTTTTCGTATTTTGACTACAATTGTAAGCAGCGCAAGATATAACCTTTCTTGCTATAATTCCTCACATTCAGCTTCTTGCGTTCAGGAATTTTTTATTTTTTTATTTTTTATTTTTTTAGTCGTTTACCCTCCAGGTTGGTGGAACCCACGGACTCAGCGAGGAAACTCACCACTACCACCTCTACGGGCAGTGTCCTAGAGCTGGGAACATCGAATCGGAAGGGATACAACTGGTGAGGTGGGATTGGCACCTCGCCCAGGCGGCCTCACCTGCAAAGCGAACAGGGGCCTCATGAGGGAAGGTAAGGGATGGTTAGGGTGGATAGGCAAGGAAGAGGGAAGGAGGCGGCCGTGGCCTTGAAGAAGGGACCATCCCGGCATTTGCCCGAAGACGAAGTGGGAAACCACGGAAAACCACTTCGAGGATGGCTGAGGGGGAATCGAACCCCCTCTGCTCATTTGGGCCACCCGAGGCTGAGTAGACCCCGTTCCAGTCCTCGTACCACTTTCCAAATTTCGTGGCAGAGCCGGGAATCGAACCCAGGACCTCCGGGGCGGCAGCTAACCATGCTGACCGCTACGCTACGGAGGCGACCTCAGGAAAATATGTATTTTATAATATTTGTAATATATTATACTACAAAACCAATCTCGTATATTGAAGACGGGCACAGTATAATCTTCTCGCTCACGCTGACAGCTCGGGCTTAGGCGCCATGTTATACCAACATAAGCTTATTTTATTCTGGCCCTATGATCCGCTGTCAGCGTCCTCTCTATTCTATTATATGCTCGAAGGCTCCTGCATAGTACAACTGATGGCTGGTAGATGTCACTCCGGTGGAGAATGTTGTTTTAATTAAATATACATTTTCCATAGCAAAAAGCACCATATAACACTTTATTTTATAATGTCTCAGTACTCAAGAAACACCGGGTGAGTTAGCCGTGGTCGTTACGGCATGACTGCTGGCAGTCGCTCACATCTGGGAGGCGAGGAGATTCAAATCCCCCCTCCGGCAACCTTGAAGATGGTCTTCTGTGGTTTCCCATCTTCCTTCCAGGCAAATGCCGGGGTTGGTCCCTAACTGTAGTCTACAGCCGCTACCTTCAATTCCTACTTTCCTCCCCAACGGTATTTGTAGCTCACCCATTGGGTGTCCGTCTTGAAGCAGCTACAAAACTGGCGAGCCGAACATGTCATCGGACACTCCCGGCACTAAAAGCCATACGCTAAAAAAACTCAAGAAACAATAAATATAAAAAAAATCAAGCAAAAAAATTCAACTATGAAAGGATTTGAACCCGGCCAGCCAGGTGAAAGATGGAAACCCTAACCACACAGCCAATCGTACACTCCCAAACCAAGCGTTATCAATCAAATACATACAACGTATTAGCAAATAATCACTTGGACTCAACAATTTCTTCACTGGAGTATGTTTCAAACCGAGTTCATTTCATATTGAGTTCATATATTTTATTATCAGTAGGTTATATTGCATGCAACATACTGAAATTAGTAAAATATAGGTCAGAACGAGAGATCAGCTGCCATCTTGTCAAATAACCGAGAAGACTCAGATATTTGAAGTCACTTCTAGACTATAATATTACAATATAAACTTTTAATTTCGAACGAACCACGTCGTTTAGAACAGATTAAACGACTTTTGGTTCGATAATCGGAACTGGTGGGTCCCATGTTATGGATTATAATGTTTGCATAATTCACACGGCCGCTTTCCTGAAATGGTACGTTTGATAGCCTTGTAGTTTGGGCACAAGACGCGTCCCATATGAAGGTATGTTGTTACCAAATTTGGTAAAGATCCGTTGATTAGTTTGGTCATAATGCATTATTACGTTTTGACCATTTGAGTGCCCGCCATTACGTTTTGGCATGACGAATAGAAATAAACAGTGTCATCACTCCGCTACTTAAACATTGTAGTTCATGGTCCAGCCAGTGTGTGGCGCGGAAGTCACGCCGAACCATAAGCATGTGTGACAGTAACCCACGAAGTTAGTACTGTAATATCCTGTGCGCAAGAAATCATATTATTCGAGGTAATTTGTTTCCTTGTAATCGTTTACGAATGTCTGTGCAGTGCTTTGCGTGTGCAAACAACTAAGATTTCTGTTGTTTCGGGAAAATGTCGTAATGTTTTGTTCCTGGAAGTAAATCGGGTTACGAAGAAAATCTGATGGTAGACACGAAAAAAAATCCGTCTTAATAACAATAGGCCTAAAATAATAATAGTTGTTGATTCTTTAGGGACTTAAAGAGATCGTGGTCACGTAGCCCCGTGTGTTTGGGTTTGTTTAGAATTCGCCTGATAACCTGTGTCATTATGTCTGTAGTAGTGTGTGTATTTGTAATTGAGGTCGGATTTGGGTAGGGAGCGGCCGTGTCCTTCAGTTAGGTACTGTACCCGATTATCCGGAAAGAATCCTGTTGGAATATCCATTGCCCCCGCTGGATTGCCTATTTCTAATTGCTCCGCCATATACAACATTAGAAATCGCTTCCAACACGGCATTTAAGGATTTACAGACAGCAGTTACCAGAATATTTTGGATCAACAAGCAACTACACGGGGCACTCACCTTTACTTACCTAGGGGACTGGGACTCAGCTTCGCCTACACTACATCCACAATACTCTGCTCCTTATATTTAAAATGAATCACTCCAACAACAATGGAAAACAATCTGAAAAAATTTATTAACAAAAAGGTAAACTAATCTACTATAAACAAACAACTATAAATGAATTTTACAATTAACATTAAAATTAAAAACACGCAAACATTCACACCTCCTTTCAACTCTACATCTTATTACAATGCTGTATTAAAAATTATGAGTATAAGACTTGGCTTGTTCTAGGCCTTCACAGCGTAAAAATAAAAACGTTTAGTGAAGCCTCTCAATGGCATTCCAGACACATGGATTCATTCACAAGCCTGCGTAGTAGAACGCACGTGCAGAAACTTGGTTTCATCAATGAAACAGTGGCATCACGCCGTACTCAAAACTGGTTTATACAATAAATAGAAGGCAGTTGGTCTACACCTGCTTAAATATTATGTCATCGCTCTCCACTACTAACGGTGACTCATGCTTGCTAGCCCACAGAGGCTGCTTGTGTGCATTTATAAAACACGTAAAAATTAACATTTAATTCTTACAAAAGTTCATATAACTACTTTGTTTCATAAACAATCTTTCTAAATTTTTTATACACTCTTTCATTCGCACTCCGTTATTGTTCTAGACCAATACGGTTCCACATTTTCTCTTAACAATGAATAATCATTCACACCAAAAACATCCGCTCATAAACACACACTGTTCCAAAACAATGTATAAATATATAAAGCTCAATGTTTGTCTGTCGGTCTGTCTGTCTGTCTGTTTGTCTGTTATGTATACAAATCCACACCGTTTCACCGATCTGAACCAAAATTTGTATACCTACCCTTCGGAACCCTGCGGGTAACCCTGTCTACTTGAAATTTCCGACAGACCACCCCATTCCCTGCATTTAGGCCCTTTGGCCCTAATCTACACCGTTTCACCGATCTCAACCAAAATTTGTATACTTACCCTTTGCAACCCTGCGGGTAACCCTGTCTACTTGAAATTTCGGACAGACCACCCCATTCTCTGCATTTAGGCACTTTGACCCAAATCTACACCGTTTCACCGATCAGAACCAAAATGTTTATACTTACCCTTTGGTACCTTGCGAGTAACACTGTCTGCTTGAAATTGCGGACAGACCACTCCATTCCCTGCATTTAGGCCCTTTGGCCCAAATATACACCGTTTCACAGATCTCAACCGAAATTTGTTATTTACCGTCTGGTACCCTGCGAGTAACACTGCTTGAAGTTGCGGACAGACCACTCCATTCCCTGCATTTAAGCCCCTTGGCTTAAATCTACACCGTTTCACCGATCTGAACCAAAATGTGTATACTTACCCTTTGTAACTCTGTGAATGTCACTGTCCACCTAAACGTTCGGACAGACCACTCCATTTCCTGCATTTAGGTCCTTTGGCAAAAATCTATATCGTTTCACCGATTCGGACCAAAATTTGTATACTTACCCTTTCGAACCCTGCGGGTAACCCTGTCCACTTGAAATTGCGGACAGATCACCCCATTCCCTGCATTTAGGCCCTTTGGCACAAATCTACACCGTTTCACCGTTCAGACCCAAAATTTGTATACTTACCCCTTGGTACCCTGCGAGTAACATTGTCTGCTTGAAATTGCGGACAGACCACTCCATTCCCGGAAAGAGGACAGGGTACGTCCCAAAGGCAATGGAAAAAAGATGTAAAACCGGACCCGCTCAGGAAACCCTCAGGGTTGCCAGCTCCCGAAATCACCAGCTATGAGTCCTTGAGGAACTAGCACTATCCAGGTTGCACCAGAAGTGGTGGGGCTACACACACCCTGCCTTCTTGAGGGTCTTGAGCAGAAGACATGAGATATTAAGAAAAGAAAAAGAAGGCTGACACCTCGAAGAATGAGGCTATCAGGAAGTGCCAATTAAGGCGGGAAAGTGAAAGAGTCGCTAGGCCTCGGATACCCAGATACCATTGGGGTCGGAAGAGAACAAGAGTTTGACCAAGGGAGGCTGACAGGAAAGAGAACTGAAAGGAGCCCGGCACCAGTAAGTAGAAGCAATGCCGGACTCAGCTGGGGTCCCGTGGTCGCAAACCCACGTCCCACAAGTTGTGATACCCTGATGGGTGGAGGGGGGAGGAGGGGGCAGGTGTGAGAATAGCTTGCTGATTCATCGCGAGTTGACATGAGAGGAATGTCCAGACCCCGCCGTGTTACCTGGTATTGCTGACTATGCTGATGTTCATACAGGGTCTTTGCTCAAACCACTGTAGTGTTACGAAAGAATGAGTGATTCACCGGTCAATGTGAATAGGACCGGGAACCCCCCCCCCCCCCCGAACGTCTGTCATCACATATCGTCATCATCTGCGATATTCTCAGGTTCGTGCAGCTTGGACCCGAGCAGTACTCGTTAATCTCTTTCACTACACGCATCGAGTATAGGCCTAAGCCAGAAAATAACGTTCAGACTTTGGAAGACATCGAAGGTAGAAATCTGAATTACCTATATCAGATTTAAAATTACACCATGTTCGTTTTGTAGACATTTTTCATTACCTTATTATTATCATAAGGGCAATTGACCTAGATGTTACGCCCATTATACCACTAATCACCACACACAATAAGTCTTCATCGCCTGTGAATTTTGAAATATTTCTATCACGGTAGTTTGTAAGTTTGTCGTGTCAATTCAGCAGTAGTTTTCATTACCATCCTCATCAAAAGGGCAAATGGTCTAAATATTACGTCCATTATACTACTAAGTAACACCACAGTCTTCATCGCCTGTGATTTTAAAATGTGTATTTCCATTAGTTTGTAAGTTTGATATACCCGATCAGTAGTAGTCGTCTTCATTATCATCCTCATCAAAAGGGCAAATGACCTAGATGATACGTCCATTATACTACTAAGCAACACCAGAGTCTACCTAGCCTGTGATTTAAAAAAAATGTATTTGCATTAGTTTGTAAGGTTGATATACCCGTTCAGTAGTAGTCGTCTTCATTGTCATCCTCATCAAAAGGGAAAATCACCTAGATGTTACGTCCATTATACAGTACTACTAAGCAACACCACAGTTTTCATCGCCTGTGATTTTAAAATGTGTATCTCCATTAGTTTGTAAGTTTGATATACCCGTTCAGTAGTAGTCGTCTTCATTATCATCCTCATCAAAAGGGCAAATGACCTAGATGTTACGCCCATTATACTACTAGGCAACACCACAGTCTTCCTCGCCGGTAATTTAAAAATATGTATTTCTATTAGAGTGTAAGTTAATTATACCCGTTCAATAGTAGTCGTCGTCAGTATCATCTTCATCAATGACGTTGAATGTTAAAGAGACTGAAATATTATCATCATTCCACCAGGCGAAGCCGGGTACTACTGCTAGTTGATAAATAAATCCTACTAAATTGTTTAGTAATTAAATCATTTCCACAAAAATTATTTACATGTAATATGTTTATAATAATATCCATTATCTAGTGTTGCTAACGTGACACTTTCGAGATTCTAACTTCTCGGTTACAATATAATTCTTAACTAAATATTGAACCCTTTATCCACAGGCTGTATAAAGGATTCTAATAATTATTCATCATCTTTTGATACATTTCTACAGACAACAGATATGAGAGCCAGACGGTGTTGGGAAATATTGAGAAATCAGTGGCCAAGAGGACACAATGGTTTAAGCTCCTGTGGTATTTAAGGAAGAAGCATATATATTCTTGAGACATAGGACAGGTGCAACTTTTAGCGCGGAAGACGGCTTCGGCACGCACACTATGGCCTGTTGCTAGGAAGGTAGGCGCCAAGAAGGAAATCGAATGCTACGAGGCAATTGGTCTATCGTCATGTTAACCACTCCCTACTGCAGAAAAGTATGTAAAAGCGCGCAAAGACATACAAGAGTCTGGGCCAATAATATCAAGACGCCTTGTTTTAGCGGCAACTCGGCTTGGGTAACGCACACTGGTAAATTAACGCGGGAGTTATCCACAGATTAATTCCACGATCGATTCGAGCCGGCTACAGCATAATCGTAACCTCCTCACTGCTCGAACTCAATGATACCGATCGCATGCTAGTCTGATAATTTTTCTGGAATATTTTTTAATAAACCCCCTTCCACACCTACCCTAGTCAGTTTCATTTATAAGGATCCAAAATGCTTCGAGGATCACTCATTTTTGTGCGTCTGAGGACGGAACACTGACTACTTATTTCGTGCGTCTGAGGACGTAACGTTCATTCGCTCATTTTGTACGTCTGAGGACGTATGGTTCATACTCTGCATATTTTCATGTTATTGAACAGTGTCGTCAAGTTATAAGTGTAACTTCAGTGATATATTTGTAGTCCCAGCACTATCAGTAGGACCAGTTCATCGAAATAATTCACCAAATAGACTGCCAAGGAATATAGTACTTGATAGGTGAATATAGTAGGAATTATATCGTGTGTGTATCTGACAAAACTTTATTTAATTCAGCACGAGATGACGTCTAAGAACGAGAACGGATCAGGGAACCAGCAGGACATTTGCCAGAAGATGTCGATGACCAGATAAACATCTTAAAGGAGATGGCTGCAGACGTTTTTCCTGGCGCTGTTTTAAAGGATTGAGTACAAATGAATTTATTTATTTATTTATTAAATCAGCTATGGTATTATGGGACATATTGTTGTAGATATTTGTTTGCTTGTTTGGTAATGTAAATTATTAGTTTTTGTTTTACTGACACACTAAATATGGGACTAGCCGAGCGTTGTGTAATTTATAAATATTGTGATTGTATTTGGTTCAACTTTACGGGGCGACGCGGAGCCCGTGCTCGCGTTCGCTTGCGTAAATCGCGGTCAAGCATTATTATTCGGAGGTATGCCTTACAACAAAAATGGAACTGAATTAATTTGGAGATTAAAAATAGAATTTGGAGGGTAAGATTATTTGTGAGTAGAATTTTATGACCGATCAGGATTATTTTGATAGTTGCTTTCCAGCAGATTTGAACGGGATGGCACTTTGCACCCGAGTTTTGTTATATATTTTTGTTAATGTGTCAATGGACGCAATATTGTTGATCTGTTTTGAGCCGATCCAGTGTGTGTGTATGAGAGTCAGTCCAAGCTTTTGGTGCGTTGTGTGATTTTTATAATGTGCTAGCGAGAATATATCATGGTGATTATTCTGTCTTGCTCCACATCAGCCCAGTTCATGACCTCACGAGGGTGAACTTGTGGTATATATATTTGTGTTTCTCGCCATCCAGGGGATGGGTGAGATTTGTTGACGTATCCAGTGGGGAACTGCACCAAGCTTGCGGGGCTGAGAGAGGTAATTGAGGCAGTGGTGACTCATACAAGAATGGCGCGCTCAAATCAGATAACGTGACTTGTCATTAGTAACAGGCTTGCTTCCTGTACTGCAATTTAAGATGTTGTTTAAAATTCACAAAACCTGTTCGGTTATAATGAGTATTGATTGATTAAATGGGTATTGTCCATAGTTGTAAGGGGGCTTCCGAAATTCGTGTGTTTGTCTGGCGTTTTATATAAATGTAAACATAGTTTTTCAGCCGTTAGGCTTGTATTTTGTTGTTGTTGGTTCAATTTTTGGTGTGTATTTTTTACGCGTTCTTGACCCGTGTCAAGTTAGGGTGCGCGAAGCTATGTTCCCAAGTTATGAAGAGAGCGTTTTGGCCGTTTTCTGGCATGCTCTTTTTGTGTTCATTCTGTGCTCCGGCACCAGCTAGGATCTCAGGGAGATTCTTCATTCTGTTTATATTATTAGATCTTGCATGTGTCAGTAGTAATTATAGTGTATTAATTAAGGGCGGGTCCCATAGCCGAAGTGTGATTTAAAAGATGCAACTCCGTAAGCAACATGACTGTTTCAGTTGCAAACGGACTCGCATCAGTACTCAGTTTCTTATTAACGAGCAGTACACCACACATTATATAACTTCTTGACCAAAAAAATTAACTTGTATCCATATGTTGTGACAAGTGAGTTCTTACCGCTCAAATGCTTATGTTATGATTTTATCATTTATGTGAAGCTGCATTCACATTGTCTTGTTGTGACGAGCGAGTTCCTACCACTCAGTGTTATAATTATTATTAAGGGGGCGAAAGTCAGGGAGGATTTCTTTTTATTTATTATTATTATTATGCACATACCTTTTAGTCATTAAATTTCTTTTATTCTACTTGTTATTCATTTTATTTCTAGTATAGCCTCTGTCATGAACCTTTCTATTCATTAGAGCATGTTGTTTTAAGCGAACTTTGCTGTGTAACGCAGCCAGGACTGAACACGACCCCGTAGATGAATCTTGAAGAAACCATGCTTTATTGAAGGGTGCATAGACAAGCTGGCACGCCAAGTGGGGCTAGTTCGTTGCTAGTTCACTGCTAGAACACGGTGGATAGACAGCATAGACAAGCTGGTGTCATACCGTGGATCGTTTCGTTGTTTTGGCCTTTTCTAACGGATCATAAACAAGCTGTTACCCTACATGTAGTGTTTCGCTGTTTTTGACTGTTTGAGATCACCTTAAGTGATATTTTGTTGACGTAAATACGGCGAAGAGAAATACCGCCAAAAAAATGGAATATACAATAGAATCACGAGTTTGCAAGTTAAAATACGAATCACGTTTTGTTTATTGATGTAATTATTAAAGTAATGTATGTGAAATCGGGCGCCCATTGATTAAATATAAAATTAGATTTGTTTAGAAAGTCAAACTCATGAATATGTTAGGAGGCTGGTAGCCTTAAATGACATTTAATACTTTGTTAATTAGTCAGTGGTAACATCAGATCTGGATAGTAATTTATAACTGAATATGTGCGGGGTTAAAAATTTATTAAGCAAAATTAGAACCATTCAGTGATGATTGATTTGCGGGAGTAAAGGGAAAAAGTGTAAATGAACTGAATGTGGTCAAATGAAGTAAATGTTTGTCAAGAATTATATAAGTGTGTGTCAGGGAGACGTTTGCATGCCATCCTCCTGTTTTCTCAGTGATATATATTTTTGTGTGTGATAATGGCAACAGTCGCAGAGATCCAGGCGATCATTTAAAGTGCTACGGCACGAACCCAGAAACTATTAAAAGAACAGAGTGAAAAAAACACAATTATCTGAACAAAATGAGTCATTCCAGACTCAAATGAATGACACTATAAAACACAATTATCTGAACAGAATGAGTCATTCCAGACTCAAATGAATGACACTCTAAAAACACAATTATCTGAACAGAAGGCACAATTAATTGAACAGAGTGAGTCATTACAAGCGCAAGTAAATGAAAATATAAACAAACAATTAGAAGCGCAAGAAAGTAGAAATACGAGTCAGTTAGCCACATTATCTGCAGAGAAGAAAGAATACACTACACAGCAGATGGTTCAATTCGCGCTTGATATAAGTAAGAATAATAACAAACAGCTAGGTCAGATACAAAAATTAGAGGACACCTTCAACCGTAAATTAAATGATTTGGACGAAACTGTATTAGCAAAACTAGCTCAGATAGAATTAGCATGCACGGTAAATAACAGTGAGGTTAAAACGGCACAGGATGGTCTTGAAAAGCGGTTTGATAAAATGGAGGAGGATTCTACGTTTATCCAGGGACAATTGTCAGCAGTAAATGAAAGCATTACGGGCCTAATAAAGGACATGGATAAATTAGAATACAATCAGCAGAGCGATGGCAAAACCTAGAATTGGACCAGGATAATTTTAAGAGTACGATAGATGAGAATAATCTACGTCTAGAAGACAGGCTTGAGAAGATAGAATCGAATCAGGAGGACACGAAACAGCAGATGGAAGAAAAACTGGGAGCGATTGAAGATAGCATCTGAAAGGATTGGCGTAAGATGAGCAGCGAGTCTAAAGAAGAACGGTTAACAATCATAAAGACCGTCGGTGATAATCATACGCGCATTAAAGCACTTAAGGAAGAAATCAAGAATAAAATGAAAGAACAGTCGGACAGAATCATAAAAGCAGAGTTGCGCTCATTTGGACTGAACACGTTATTTCAGACAGCGCACGCTAAAGATAAGGAAGTTGACTCAACGAGCCAGGGGGCAATTAGCGCCGAGAGTGGCCACGGACTGACAGGTAGCCCATTAACGAATAACACAGAGGGATTTCACAACAACGTTGGAGGAACCTCTACTCCTCAACATGGCTATCAGCACCCTCAGGTCGTACAAGTAATTCGATCAAATGAATTTAAACCTAATAAATTCACAGAAAATTCTGGTGTCACACCGAAGGCGTATCTGAAAGAGATGGATGACTATTTTAATGATAATAATATACCGCCCGCGCGTCGTTTAAGACTGATGGAACGATTTATTTCGGGAAATGTACTTACGTGGTTCTTGAGCTTCAAGTACACTTTCGGAGGGATGGACGATTTCAAGAATGCGTTCCTTAAAAAATATTGGTCGGCTTCTCTACAACAAAGTCTCAGGATGGAACTTGATTCGAGAAAATATCAGTCGACTCAGCAGACGAAATATTCAGATTTCTTTTCGCTACAATTGTTGAAATTTCGGGATCTTGATCACGCTTTAGAAGAATCGGAGCTGGTTATGACGATTGCACGGCAGTTGCCAGTAAATGTTCAGCAGGTGTTAGTAGCAGCAAACGTGGACACAGTGGTCCGAGCCGAACAAATCTTACGTCAGATTGACGAGACAACATCTCACTTGCAGCAAAGAGGGGGACGACAGCTGGAACTTGTTAACAC
The DNA here is from genome assembly GCA_946902985.2 of Meconema thalassinum. NCBI lineage: Eukaryota > Metazoa > Arthropoda > Insecta > Orthoptera > Tettigoniidae > Meconema > Meconema thalassinum. The sequence continues at coordinate 329,837,746 of OX336393.1, forward strand.
AACGGAGGTGGTTAAACCCGCTCAAATACACACCAGGTCGCAGGCCACAAATACAAGTGTGTCAACAACACCAAGACGAGGTCAGGAGGGTGACGAAAATAGGTCACACCAGCGTCATGAAAATAATAATGATAGACAGACCCAGGGCAACAATAGGTATCAGCAGCGAGGATACCAACAATGGAGAAATAATAGGAGAAATGAGGGATCCCACAGACGTTACGAAAATAACAATAATGATAATCGACAGTGGCCTGAAAGAAGATATCAGAACCAGGGGGACTATCAGAATGATTGGAATGACAGGCACGCCGAATCGCAGCGCTACCTGGAAGAACTACACGCTAATGGAGGCGACGAACAAAAACATTGGGAACATGCAATTAATAGGAGGTCAAATCCAAATACTCACATTGAGGGGGCCGAGAGTTTATTGAAGCAGGAAGAACGCCAGGGAAATACACGACAGAAGGATGATGGTAGTCGCGGGGGTTGTAAAAAATCCCAATAATTGAAAAAGGACTCACTCTGTGAGAGCAACAGCCGGATCGTGAAGAAGGATGGGTCGTGGCACACATACAAGAATGGATAGCTTTGCCGGAAGATTGCCTGGAGGAGATTGTAAAACCACGGAACGATGATATCAAACAATTACCTATTATTTATGCCAAGATTGGTGGAATTAACGTGAGATGCTTAGTTGACACGGGGTCACAAATCAGTCATGTATCGGAGGCTTTGGTTCGAGAGTTGGGACGGAGTCAGAATATTCCTGTGATTCCAGTACCGCAACTCAAGGTGAGGGGCGTTATTCCCGAACGCACCGTCACTTGCAAACGTCAGGCATTTTTAGAATTGGATATATTAGACCATATATTTGGACAGACTTTCATCATAATGGCTAAAATGAATTTTAACATTATTCTGGGTGCAAATTTCATTTGTGACTACCAGGCAGTCATAGATTTGCATAATAATACAGTCAGTTTTAAGGAGTTGGATAAACTGAAGGATGTGGGCTTACACATGGATGAAATCACAACAGGGAAAGACGTGAGTTCATTGGCACTGGAGGCAATAGCAGAGGAGACAGAAGAGGAGACACGAAAGGCGGAAGATGACCTTATAGATGTGGCTGTTGTGGAATTAAATGAAGATAGTGACTCTTAGGAGATATGGGCCTTACTAGCAGAAGGAGACGACAACGATACTCAGTTTGAAGAACATCACAAGTGGGTAGACAGGATCAAAGATGTAGAGACCTGTATGAATACAACTAGACATGAATCGACAGGCCAGATTCCCATGGTCTTGCACATGAACGAATATCCAGTAAGATCGTGGAGCAACATCATCAATTGCCACAAGATCCCACGGTTGGTCATGTGTTGAGAATTGAGAGAACGAGAGTCCATATGAGAAACAAGGCGGATCGCAGGTTACGTCGTGTCAGAAATAAGAGGTATCACAGAGAACTAATAGTCAACGAGCTTGTATTAGTACGGAAGCCAGCGACATCTGATCCAGAGAAGAAGGTATTTAACAAGTTCAGTCCAAAATTTATTGGCCCCTTCTGTATTGTACGGAATCTTGGTAACAACGCATACAGAATGAAATAATTGAGTACAGGTACCATGTCTGTCTACAAAGCGGCGAATTTAAAATTGTATTTTACTAGTGAACCTTGGGAACGCAGAAATAAAGCTGCAAATTGAATAAATGGACGTCCTTTTTGCACATCCAACTATTCGTGGGTCAGTGAGTACGTCAGTTGAACGAGAAAGTAGGGAGAAGCCTGCTGTGGTCAAACACTAATGAGCTCTGACGGTGACGACAGAGCGAGAGAGCGAGCGAGAGAGATAAGGACACTGGAAAGGGGAGATACAAGCTTTAGGCGATCAGACAAGCAGGCAGGCTTGGGGAATGTCTGAATGAATGAGGAAGCTGGAAGTAAACACGAGCGCGTATTGACACTCCAACGACAGTGGCGGCTAGACTAAACTGATGAGAGGGAGATTTCTCTAGGATTGGCAGAAATGGATTACAGATGTCATGTGTTTGTAAAAAAATCGACTATTTGTTGTGTTCGATTTTTTCCATGCAGGGGGATTGTGAACCATTTATCCACAGGCTGTATAAAGGATTCTAATAATTATTCATCATCTTTTGATACATTTCTACAGACAACAGATATGAGAGCCAGACGGTGTTGGGAAATATTGAGAAATCAGTGGCCAAGAGGACACAATGGTTTAAGCTCCTGTGGTATTTAAGGAAGAAGCATATATATTCTTGAGACATAGGACAGGTGCAACTTTTAGCGCGGAAGACGGCTTCGGCACGCACACTATGGCCTGTTGCTAGGAAGGTAGGCGCCAAGAAGGAAATCGAATGCTACGAGGCAATTGGTCTATCGTCATGTTAACCACTCCCTACTGCAGAAAAGTATGTAAAAGCGCGCAAAGACATACAAGAGTCTGGGCCAATAATATCAAGACGCCTTGTTTTAGCGGCAACTCGGCTTGGGTAACGCACACTGGTAAATTAACGCGGGAGTTATCCACAGATTAATTCCACGATCGATTCGAGCCGGCTACAGCATAATCGTAACCTCCACACTGCTACGAACTCAATGATACCGATCGCATGCTAGTCTGATAATTTTTCTGGAATATTTTTTTAATAAACCCCCTTCCACACCTACCCTAGTCGGTTTCATTTATAAGGATCCAAAACGCTTCGAGGATCACTCATTCTTGTGCGTCTGAGGACGGAACACTGATTACTTATTTCGTGCGTCTGAGGACGTAACGTTCATTCGCTCATTTTGTACGTCTGAGGACGTATGGTTCATACTCTGCATATTTTCATGTTATTGAACATGGAACAGTGTCGTCAAGTTATAAGTGTAACATCAGTGATATATTTATAGTCCCAGCACTATCAGTAGGACCAGTTCATCGAAATAATTCACCAAATAGACTGCCAAGGAATATAGTACTTGATAGGTGAATATAGTAGGAATTATATCGTGTGTGTATCTGACAAAACTTGATTTAATTCAGCACGAGATGACGTCTATGAACGAGAACGGATCTGGGAACCAGCAGGACATTTGCCAGAAGATGTCGATGACCAGATGAACATCTTAAAGGAGATGGCTGCAGACGTTTTTCCTGGCGCTGTTTTAAAGGATTGAGTACAAATGAATTTATTTATTTATTAATTAAATCAGCTATGGTATTATGGGACATATTTTTGTAGATATTTGTTTGCTTGTTTGGTAATGTAAATTATTAGTTTTTGCTTTACTGACACATTAAATATGGGACTAGCCGAGCGTTGTGTAATTTGTAAATATTGTGATTGTATTTGGTTCAACTTTACGGGGCGACGCGGAGCCCGTGCTCGCGTTCGCTTGCGTAAATCTCGGTCAAGCATTATTATTCGGAGGTATGCCTTACTTCAAAAATGGAACTGAATTAATTTGGAGATTAAAAATAGAATTTGGAGGGTAAGATTATTTGTGAGTAGAATTTTATGACGGATCAGGATTATTTTGATAGTTGCTTTCCAGCAGATTTGAACGGGATGGCACTTTGCACCCGAGTTTTGTTATATATTTTTGTTAATGTGTCAATGGACGCAATATTGTTGATCTGTTTTGAGCCAATCCAGTGTGTGTGTATGAGAGTCAGTCCAAGCTTTTGGTGCGTTGTGTGATTTTTATAATGTGCTAGCGAGAACATATCGTGGTGATTATTCTGTCTTGCTCCACATTAGCCCAGTTCATGACCTCACGAGGGTGAACTTGTGGTATATATTTGTGTTTCTCGCCATCCAGGGGATGGGTGAGATTTGTTGACGTTTCCAGTGGGAAACTGCACCTAGCTTGCGGGGCTGATAGAGGTAATTGAGGCAGTGGTGACTCATTCAAGAAGGGCGCGCTCAAATCAGGTAACGTGACTTGTCATTAGTAACAAGCTTGCTTCCTGTACTGCAATTTAAGATGTTTAAAATTCACAAACCCTGATCGGTTATAATGAGTATTGATTGATTAAATGGGTGTTGTCCATAGTTGTAAGGGGGCTTCCGAAATTCGTGTATGTCTGGCGTTTTATATAAATGTAAACATAGTTTTTCAGCCGTTAGGCTTGTATTTTGTTGTTGTTGGTTCAATTTTTGTGTGTATTTTTACGCGTTCTTGACCCGGGTCTAGTTAGGGTGCGCGAAGCTATGTTCCCAAGTTATGATGAGAGCGTTTTGGCCGTTTTCTGGCATGCTCTTTTTGTGTTCATTCTGTGCTCCGGCACCAGCTAGGATCTCAGGGAGATTCTTCATTCTGTTTATATTATTAGATCTTGCATGTGTCAGTAGTAATTATAGTGTATTAATTAAGGGCGGGTCCCATAGCCGTAGTGTGATTTAGAAGATGCAACTCCGTAAGCAACATGACTGTTTCAGTTGCAAACGGACTCGCATCAGTACTCAGTTTCTTATTAACGAGCAGTACACCACACATTATATAACTTCTTGACCAAAAAAATGGACTTGTATCCATATGTTGTGACGAGTGAGTTCTTACCGCTCAAATGCTTATGTTATGATTTTATCATTTATGTGAAGCTGCATTCACATTGTCTTGTTGTGACGAGCGAGTTCCTACCGCTAAGTGTTATTATTATTATTATTATTATTAAGGGGGCGAAAGTCAGGGAGGATTTATTTTTATTTATTATTATTATTATTATTATTATTATTATTATTATTATTATTATTATTATGCACATACTTTTAGTCATTAAATTTCTTATATTCTACTTGTTATTCATTTTATTTCTAGTTTAGCCACTGTCATGAACCTTTCTATTCATTAGAACATGTTGTTTTAAGCGAACTTTGCTGTGTAACACAGTCAGGACTGAACACGACCCCGTAGATGAATCTTGAAGAAACCATGCTTTATTGAAGGGTGCAATATATACACTGGTTTTCACATAACCATCCTTCTATAACGTTCTGTAGTTTTAATATACTGCATACGCCTCGTCTTATATAGGTTTCATTACATTATCGGTATAATACAGTCGACTGACTAAGGTAAACTGTACATAATTACATAAATTCGGGTTTAATAAAATTTAATAATAGTATTATAGACGTGAGTAGACAATCTTTCTCAAGTTGTAATTCCGCTGAAAACCTCCTGTTAACACAGCTAAATCGTTAATTCACAAGAACTGAACTACTTGTATACAACGGCTCTTATCATGATACATGCCTTATATCAAAGAACAATAATACTTTGACTTCCTTAAAATGCGGAATTCCCTCGCCTGAGCACTCCATAGCTCTACAAAACCTCATATAACAGTATATATGGCATAAACAAATATCATCTACTATGTTAAACAATAACCAATAGGTATTAATTGTTATTAATATATCTTATGTAGGAACTTCTCTCAAATAATGGCATGACCCTCAGTATCATTTCATATGACTACTGGACTACAATTATACATACGTAAGTTCTTCAAACGAAACTTCCAATTGTAATGAACGATACTAGAAAGTCGTGATTAACCTCCTAAAGTTTACTCCACAACAAGATAATTAACTGTTAACTCGTCTATCGCAAATACAAGTAATGAAAATAATACTCCTGTTTCATCTCACTTGTCTAGCCAAAAATTGTTTATCGTTGTAATATCATGTCGACAAAATGACTTGATGTTACACAAATAGGATAAAATAACACACATGTTATTTATAATGTCAGATAGAATTCAATCTTGACCAGGATAAACTAGCTTTGAATTCCTAGCCAAAGATTTGAACAATCTTCTATAAAAAGGTATTTCCTCTAACATATAAATGAACAAAGCTCTTAGCTTTACAGATAATAAGAAAGGTTTGTCAATGTCTTCATGTTTTTCCACTCTACACAAAGAATGTTCATAGGAATTAAGACTTCGGTCTTATCAAACGACTAGTATTTCTTAGATCGTCGATAGTTTATGTACAATAATGATATAACAATATCATTCGATGTTTCTTCTTTTCTTGAAGTTATATGTCGTTACATTTAAGTGCTCAAATTAAATTTAATAAGAATTTAATTTGAAGCTATGACACAATGTCAGAATACTTGGTTTATATGAAATTATTAAAATTCGAGAGTCGAAACGACTAGTCTCCTATGAGGCAATATGGTTCCTCAAACAAAAATTTTAATGTCAGTTCCACAACTGATCCGTAGAATAAAATTGAAAATAGATGAAATGCAATCATCTTCTAATGAATCTTGCAGCATAGAAATCTCAACACTAATCTAAAGTGTAAACTAAATAAAAGCACTGAAATACATGAAATGTGAAAATATCGAAATATTGAATAAGATCTCCGAACATATGGAATAAGATCGCTGGCTCAGAATGTCACTATTCAAGCTCTATATAACAATTGAGATAAACTAATACCTTATTTAGACGAAAACTTGACGATCAATGTAAGTATTGCCACAATACTTTAGATGTTTCCTCAGTACAAGACACTGAGATGGATCTGCATTCGAACCTCGGATCTGCGACCTCAGAGATAAGAAACGTCTCTCTCTGGAATTCACCAACATTCGCTTGGGCTCGAACGACATCCTTCTGGCAAATTCTTCTGGGTTGCTGGGCTACCTAGCCTAGCATCTTGACAAATCTCTTTTGTAAAGTCTTCATTATCCGTCGTAAATATGTATCGGCTTCATCATTGGAATATAATTATGGAAATATTCATATAAATAGTGAATGAAATGTTTCCATTGCTAATTGATGTTATATTAGAGTTCGTAGACTGACGAAAATGCACAAGATGGACCGTACACTACGTCTGTATTCAAGAATACGTTTTCTAACGAAGCTCCATCGTTGTATCATAACTCCTGTTATTGAATATGTCTCTGGCTCATGACTGTTAAATTCATCATATCAACAATATTAATTAAGTTGAATGATAATGTTTGAAGAATAATTATAGTCATACTGTTAATGTTTATGTGTTGCGCCAATATTAAACGTCCTCCGCCACTATTCACTTGTACTGCGTTCTTCAACTTCACGTTGCAATTTATAATGATCTTCAGCTCTATTTCCAACACATTTGGAAATCTAACTTGACAGGCTGATATTGTCGAAACGGTGAATATTTAAGCGCTCGACTTTCCACAATATATAGTAGGCGACCTGTTCTTGATAAATGTTCACTTATTTAACTTCAAATCTCAATATTGTATGAGATATAATCAATACTATGTTCATCGCAACTTCACACAGAATGGAATACGGTGATCTCTAACGCTCCACCTAGCTATACTCGCGTCTCTACAAGTCGACAGTCGTCGCACTCGGACTAAGCCTTGGGATCTCCGTTAAGCCAGTAAAAACACTTCCTCACTCTTCAAAGTCTGCTGGAATAAGAACCTCGAATAAGAACTCTCCAAGTCGAATTTTTGGCGGCCATTTCAATCACCCACCATAATTTTAGCGCGTAGATTACTAATGCTTATTACTGCGTAGATTAACCGATCTACGGGTTTTAAAGTATCAGACATAGTTTCTCTTAATATTCTCTTCATTACCAAATAAGAAAATCTTCTACTAAGGGCCTAAATGCATAATTTCCTCATGTTGTGCAATTAAAGTTGATCCCGTATTCAATAAGACCTCTCCTCATTGGCTGTGGACTGGGATCCAATAGCATAATTTTTAACAATATTTATAATATTAATCTCCAAACTCGCTGTTGCTATGCTAAGAATAGCCTTCTAGAAGCGTCCTTTGTGCAATCAATCACGTGATCGGGCTCTCCCACAGTCTCGAGCTTGTAACACGAACCTCTTGTGTCACACTTCCAGAAATTATATTTGCTAGTTAAATTTTACCATGGGGACGGAAAATTCTCTCATTTATCCCCCAATATTTTCACTTTACGGGGGCATTCCTCCGTCATCTCAAGTTAAAAACAGTTGCAAATTGTTTTTAATCATACTAATTCAGGACCTTTGATATGTCACTTGAACTCGTATATTGAATTATTTTAGCCTATTTTCTTATGATACTTTTTAAAATTTTTAGCGTTGAATTTTCCTAGAAAAACGTTATTTTCATCATCATATAACTCATAACAGTTATTCCCATAAGCATTAGTTATGCTGAACGGTCTTTCATCTGAGTTTTACTGCAGTTATCTTCATCTGACCCGTTCCTCTTCTTCTATTCTTCTCTTCTTCGACGTCTTCTTCTTCTTCTTTTCTTGGTTCTTCAACGTCTTCTTCTTCTTCTTTTCTTGGTTTTTCAACGTCTTCTTCTTCGCCTTTTCTTGGTTCTGTGTAGCAGTATATCCTCTTCTCTCTTCTACTTCCTTTGGTCAACGTAAATGGTCCCTCCATATCGTCTATGAGAACCAATTCCATTAGCTTCTCCTTTACTGGTGCCTGGTTTGGAACTAATACTCGAATCCTTCTTATCACCATTCCCATTTTCCTTGTCTCTTAAATCTTGAAGATATTCTTGTCCTTCCATATGACGTTCGTCATACTTCTCCTTCGTCATAATTTCATCTTGGGAGTTTCTGTTACGATTATCGTCCTGGTTATTCCTATTGTTATTCCTGTTATAACCATTATTATTGTATCGGTAGTTATTATTATTGTGATAATAACCATTTCTACGGTTGCCATTGCTATTATCATTACCACGTCTTTGCTGTTGCTGGTATGGACGACCTCCACGGGATCTTCTGTATCTGGGTTCTGGTCTACGATCCCGGAAATAATTATTCCTTTCAGGACCAATATTTCCCTTTTCTGGTTCTTTCGGATCGTCTGTCTGTTGTGTTTGGTCAAGATATACTGTGTTAACGTCTTTGTACTCTTGCCTTTGGTTCTTCGCAACAACGTTTGGCATAGGGCTCGTGTAATCGAGTTTTCTGAGCAATTCGTCCATGCTTGCTAGATCGTTGATCCCTGACGAGATAATTAGACGTCTGACTTCAACAGGGAGCATCCTGGCTATCGCGTCTATCAACTGAGCTGTAGATAACAGGGGTTGAAGAAATCTGAGCCTGGCTAACTGACTCGTGAAGAAGTCTTCGTAGCGTGTAGGAAGAGTTCCTGAGTATTTTCGTGAGTATACTTCTGCGCGTAGGGAATTTTGTGCTTCAATAGACCAAAAACGCTTTATTAGTGCTTCTGCGAATTCATCGAAGTTCATGAAGGTATATCTGAAGGCTCTGACCCATTCAAGGAGCCCATCTGATAAAAAACGTTCTACGATCTTCATTTCCCATTCTCTCTTGGAATATGCGCTTCGATAAAGTAATCTTTGAGATTTCTAATATACTCTATCGGTGTGAAACTATCTAAGTTGCTGAACTTACGTGGTTTGTCTTCAAAGTTCCTTATGACCGTCACGTTTCTCGGATATGAATCCTGAAGGTTTTGTCGAAAATCTCTATTGTAACTTTCGGGCTCTTTACTCCTCTCCTCAAAAACCTTCCGTAAACCTGAATAATCTTTCTTCCGGCCTAATTTCCCTTCCTTCCATTTCTAGGCTGTATCTTCTTGTCTGATTCCTCGAAACTTCAAAATTTATCTTCTCCCTATCCTTTTCTTCTATCTCAGCGATAATCTTCTTCAGCTGTTGGCCTATTTCGGTCTTTAAATCTTCCTTATACGTCTCAAGCTTGGCAACATCTCCTAGATTAAGATTTTGTAACTTCTTGGATAATTCTTCTAGTTCATTAGTCTTCTCCACACTCATGGCATTAACGTTAGTGACAACCTTGTTTAATCTTTCCTCTATCGTTTTAGTTTTACTCTCTAACGATTCTTTCAAAGCTTGCACATGCTGACTAGATTGAGTTATATCCTCTACTTGTTTTTCAGTGAGCGTATCAATCCTTTTACCTAGATCTGTTCTTACTTCAATAACCTCTCTATTAATTTCTACTTGGGTACTGGCTAATTTCTTTTCTATGTTATCTTGGATTTGCTTAACATGTTCCCCACTAGATTTGTTCCATTCGTCTTTCCATACAACTACATTAGCTTTTAACATTTCAGCTATATCCTCCACAATATCTGCCTTAAGAATTTTATTATGGTCAATAACCTGTATTCGTAAAGTTTCTACGTTACCTTTTAATTCGACCAGAGCAGCTGTAGTTTTTATCGCATCGTTAACAAAACGTGTCGTTAAAGCAGTTATATTCTGTGTACACAATTTTTTAGACGCCTCTACCTCCTGTCTAATCTTATTAATGTCCACCTGGACTTTTGATACATCTACAAATACCGTATTGACTTCTGTCTGTATTTTACCTATATCAGACTGTACATCAGTGACATCTGACTGCATGTTATTTATGTCAACCTGAACATTAGTGACATCGGCTTGGACTGTATCGACTTTACTTTGGACTGTAGATACATCTACTTGGACTGTATCTACTTTACTTTGAACATTAGATACATTTGACCTAACATTACTAACATCAGTTCGGACATCTCCGACATCTGTCCGTACACCACTTACATCGTCCTGTATCTGCTTCGAGCTGGCCTGTAATCGCGTGACATTTGCAACCATTTTAGAGGCACTAGTATGTAAACCCTCTAAAGATGTTTGAACTTCCTGAATTTCAGTTTTGAAACTCTCTTTAACACTTTCTGCAACTTAATCTGAAAGAGAATCAACAACTTTAACAACCACTGTGTTAAGGTCCTCCTTTAGTTCCCGCTTCAGTTGTTCCTGGTCCTGCTTGGCTTCTTGAAATTTACCTTCCATATCTACCATATTCGCAGAGAAATTCTCCTTAATCTCACCATTGACAACATTTAAACTGCTCTGCAGTTGCTCCTTCAAATTCTGCTGCAATTCCTCTAAAATTCTCTTTACATCCTCACTTGCCATTGCAATATTATATAATGCTATAGAGACATAAACAATAACAGAGCAAAATATCAACATCTGAGCAACGTCCTATTCCATATATATTTTTGAGCACCTTAATGTCTAAAAGTGACTTAAAATTACCTTAGCATTAACTTAAAGTACACCCTATGTTGAATAAACTCACTAAAAATAATCGTTCTCCTGCGATTCACTTTAAATAAACTACCACAAAGAAAATTCTACCATCATAATCATCAAAACAAGTTAGCTTTATTTTAAACATGACCTTAGCAATCGTCATGTACCGGTGAAATAAAATAGATATCAGATCGTAGGTAGTTTTTCGAAACTGCCTACCTACTACACCTCTTTCAGGTTTCTAAGATCTGATCTTTATCTGAGTGTAACCTTCCTAATATTAATTTAAATTAAGCCTATATAATTACACTCACATCCATCCGAAATTGGATAAGACAACCCACAAGTCTGGTAATTATTTCTTTCGCTAGAAATGTTCAAACCAACTTTCATTAGAGACACTACGAATCTAATTTCGCATCCCCACGTTGGGAGCCATTCCTACTATACCCGATAATCCGGAAAGGATCCTGTTGGAATATCCATTGCCCCCGCTGGATTGCCTATTTCTAATTTCTCCAGCATATACAACATTAGAAATCGCTTCCAACACGGCCTTTAAGGATTTACAGACAGCAGTTACCAGAATATTGGGGATCAACAACCAACTACACGGGGCACTCACCTTTACTTACCTCGGGGACTGGGACTCATCTTCGCCTACACTACATCCGCAATACTCTGCTCCTTATATTTAAAATGAATCACTCCTACAACAATGGACAACAATCTGAACAAATTTATTAACAAAAAAGTAAACTAATCTACTATAAACAAACAACAATAAATAAATTTAACAATTAACATTAAAATTAAAAACACGCAAACTTTCACACCTCATTTCAACTCTACATCTTATTACAATGCTGTATTAAAAATTATGAGTATAAAACTTGGCTTGTTCTAGGCCTACACAGCGTAAAAATAAAAACGTCTAGTGAAGCCACTCAATGGCATTCCAGACACATGGTTTCATTCACAAGCCTGCGTAGTAGAACGCACGTGCGGTAACGTGATTTCATCAATGAAACACTGGCATCACACCGTATTCAAAACTGGTTTATACAATAAATAGAAGGCAGTTGGTCTACACCTGCTTAAATATTATGTCATCGCTCTCCACTACTAATGGTGACTCATGCCTGCTAGCCCACAGAGGCTGCTTGTGTGCATTTATAAAACACGTAAAAATTAACATTTAGTTCTTACAAAAGTTCATATAACTACTTTGTTTCTTAAACAATCATTCTAAATTGTTTTATACAGTCTTTCGTTCGCACTCCGTTATTGTTCTAGACCAATACGGTTCCATATTTTCTCTTAACAATGAATATTCATTCACACCAAAAAACATCCGCTCATAAACACACACTGTTCCAAAACAATTGATTAATAAATCCTACTAAATTATTTAGTAATTAAATCATTTCCACAAAAATTATTTACATGTAATATGTTTATAATAATATCCATTATCTAGTGTTGCTAACGTGACACTTTCGAGATTCTAACTTCTCGGTTACAATATAATTCTTAACTAAATATATACACTGGTTTTTCACATAACTATCCTTCTATAACGTTCTGTAGTTTTAATATACTGCATACACCTCGTCTTATATAGGTTTCATTACATTATCGGTATAATACAGTCGACTGACTAGGGTAACTGTACATAATTACATAAATTCGGGTTTAATAAAATTTAATAATAGTATTATAGACGTGAGTAGACAATCTTTCTCAAGTTGTATTTCCGCTGAAACCCTCCTGTTAACACAGCTAAATCGTTAATTCACAAGAACTGAACTACTTGTATACAACGGCTCTTATCATGATGCATGCCTTTTATCAAAGAACAATAATAATTTGACTTCCTTAAAATGCGGAATTCCCTCACCTGAGCACTCCATAGCTCTACAAAACCTCATATAACAGTATATATGGCATAAACAAATATAATCTACTATGTTAAACAATAACCAAAAGGGATTAATTGTTATTAACATATCTTATGTAGGAACTTCTCTCAAATAATGGCATGACCCTCAGTATCATTTCACATGTCTACTGGACTACAATTGTACATACGTAAGTTCTTCAAACGAAACTTCCAATTGTAATGAACGATATTAGGCAGTCGTGATTAACCTCCTAATGTTTACTCCGCAACAAGATAATTAACTGTTAACTCGTCTACCACAAATACATGTAATAAAAATAATACTCCTGTTTCATCTCACTTGTCTAGCTATAAATTGTTTATCGTTGTAATATCATGTCGACAAAATGACTTGATGTTACACAAATAGGATAAAATAACACACATGTTATTTATAATATCAGATAGAATTCAATCTTGACCAGGATAAACTAGCTTTGAATTCCTAGCCAAAGATTTGAACAATCTTCTATCAAAAGGTATTTCCTCTAACATATTAAATGAACAAAGCTCTTATCTTTACAGATAATAAGAAAGGTTTGTCAATGTCTTCACGTTTTTCCACTCTACACAAAGAATGTTCATAGGAATTAAGACTTCGGTCTTATCAAACGACTAGTATTTCTTAGATCGTCGATAGTTTATGTACAATAATGATATAACAATATCATTCGATGTTTCTTCTTTTCTTGAAGTTATATGTCGTTACATTAAAGTGCTCAAATTAAATTTTATAAGAATTTGATTTGAAGCTATGACACAATGTCAGAATACTTGGTATAAATGAAATTATTAAAATTCGAGAGTCGAAACGACTAGTCACCTATGAGGCAATATGGTTCCTCAAAAAAAAAATTAATGTCTGTTCCACAACTGATCCGTAGAATAAAATTGAAAAATAGATGAAATGCAATCATCTTCTAAATAATCTTGCAGCATAAAATCTCAACACACATCTAAAGTGTAAACTACATAAAAGCGCTGAAATGCATGAAATGTGAAAATATCGAAATATTGAATAAGATCTCCGAACATATGGAATAAGATCGCTGGCTCAGAATGTCACTAATCAAGCTCTATATAACAATTGAGATACACTAATACCTTATTTAGACGAAAACTTGAAGATCCATGTAAGTATTGCCACAATACTTTAGATGTTTCCTCAGTACAAGACACTGAGATGGATCTGCATTCGAACCTCGGATCTGCGACCTCAGAGATAAGAAACGTCTCTCTCTGGAATTCACCAATATTCGCTTGGGCTCGAACGACATCCTTCTGGCAAATTCTTCTGGGTTGCTGGGCTACCTTCCCTAGCATCTTGACAAATCTCTTCTGTAAATTCTTCATTCTCCGTCGTAAATATGTATCGGCTTCATCATTGGAATATAATTATGGAAATATTCATATAAATAGTGAATGAAATGTTTCCATTGCTAATTGATGATATATTAGGGTTCGTAGACTGACGAAAATGCACAAGATGGACCGTACACTACGTCTGTATTCAAGAATACGTTGTCTAACGAAGCTCCATCGTTTTATCATAACTCCTGTTATAGAATATGTCTCTGGCTCATGACTGTTTAGTTCATCATATCAACAATATTAATTAAGTTGAATGATAATGTTTGAAGAATAATTATAGTCATACTGTTAATGTTTATGTGTTGCGCCAATATTAAAAGTCCTCCGCCACTGTTCACTTGAACTGCGTCCTTCAACTTCACGTTGCAGCTCTATTTCCAACACATTTGGAAATCTAACTTGACAGGCTGATATTGTCGAAACGGTGAATATTTAAGCACTCGACTTTCCACAATATATAGTAGGCGACCTGTTCTTGATAAATGTTCACTTATTTAACTTCAAATCTCAATATTGTATGAGATATAATCAATACTATGTTCCTCGCAACTTCACACACAATGGAAGTACGGTGATCTCTAACGCTCCACCTAGCTATACTCGCGTCTTTACAAGTCGACAGTCGTCGCACTCAGACTAAGCCTTGGGATCTCCGTTAACCCAGTAAACACACTTCCTCACTCTTCAAAGTCTGCTGGAATAAGGACCTCGATCCTTGAATCTCCCTCTCCAAGTCGAATTATTGGCGGCCATATCAATCTCCCACCATAATTTTAGCGCGTAGATTACTAATGCTTATTACTGCGTAGATTAACCGATCTGCGGGTTTTAAAGTATCAGACATAATTTCTCTTAATATTCTCTTCATTACCAAATAAGAAAATCTTCTCCTAAGGGCCTAAATGCATAATTTCCTCATGTTGTGTAATTAAAGTTGATCCCGTCTTCAATAAGACCTCTCCTCATTGGCTGTGGACTGGGATCCAATAGCATAATTTATAACAATACAAGCTGTACCCGGCATGCGTTGCAATGCCAATCGAAGAAAGTGTTGGCGTTGAAATTCTGTTTCTTGAAGTGCTTTTGGATACACAACATGTTTTTCAATTTCCGTTAACTGCCTCTAAGCTATCGTAAAATGGATTTTCTAATTTAGAATCATACGCTTCATCGCAATCGGATGAATGGCATATGAGCGTATATGGGATTTTGTTGGAACGATTCGTGCGCTGTCACTCATTTGTTCATTCTACTCGTAAGCTACCTATTGAGAAATGGATTTACTAAGTCGAAACCCTACCCTGGCGTGTACACAATAACTCATCAAGGTTTCATCACAATCGAAGAAGGTTAGATGAACGCATAGGGGATTTTGTTGAAACACTTCGCGCGTCGTCACCCATTTGTTGCATATACTCTTGCGCTACTTATTGTGAAATGGATTTACTAAGTTGAAACCCTTCCCTGGCGTGTACACAATAACTGATCAATGTTTCATCGCAATCGGATGAATAGTATATGAACGCATATCGGATTTTGTTTAAACGATTCGCGCCGCGTCACTCATTTGTCGAATCTACTCGTGTGCTACATACTGTGAAATGTATTTACTAAGCCAGAAACCTTCCTTGGAGTGTCCACCATATTTCACCCAAGTTTCACCGCTCACGGCAGAATGGCATATGACCTTATACGGGATTTTGTTGAAACGCTTCGCGCGTCGTCCCTCATTTCTTGAATCTACTTGTGCGCTGCCTATTGTATAGTGGATTCACTAAGCCAGAAACCTTCCATGAAGTGTAAACAACATCTCACCCAAGTTTCATAGCTATCGGACGAATGGTATATGAATGCATACGGGACTTGGTTGAAACGCTTCGCGTGTCGTCGCTCATTTGTTGATTCTACTCTTGCGCTACGTATTGTAATATGGATGTACTCAGCCAGAAACCTTGCCTGGAGTGTACACAACATCTCACCCAAGTTTCATCGCAATCGGAAGAATGGTATGTGAACGTATACGGGACGTTTTCGAAACGCTTCGCGCGTAGTCACTCATTTGTTGAATCTAAACGTGCGCTTCGTATTGTAAAATGGATTTACTAAGCCAGAAACCTTTCCTGGAGTGTACACAACAATTCACCAAACATTTATCACTATCAGACGAATGGTATATGACGTTATACGGGACTTTGTTGAAACGCTTCGCGCGTCGTCGCTCATTTGTTGATATTACTCGTGCTCTACCTATTTTTAAAGGGATTTACTAAGCCAAAAACCTTCCCTGGAGTGCACACAACATATCAGCCTAGTTTCATCGCTATCGGACGAATGGTATATGAACGCATACGTGACTTCGTTGAAATTCTTCGCGCGTCGTAGCTCATTTGTTGAATCTACTCGTGCGCTGCCTATTGTAAAGTGGATTTATTAAGCCAGAAATTTTCCCTGAAGTGTACACAACATTTTACGCAAGTTTCATAGCTATCGGATGTATGGTATATGAATGCATACGGGACTTTTTTGAAACGCTTTGCGTGTCGTCGCTCATTTGTTGAATCTACTCGTGCGCTATCTAATGTGAAATGTATTCACTATTTTTGAAACCTTCACGTATGTGTATACAACATCTCACCCAAGTTTCGTCGCTATCGGACGAATGGTATATGAACACATACGGGACTTGTATGAAACGCTTCGCGCATCGTCGCTCATTTGTTGAATCTACGCGTGCGCTACCTATTGTAAAATGGATTTACTAAGTCAGAAACCTTCCTTGGAGAGTACTCAACATCTCACCCAAGTTTCATCGCAATCGGATGAATAGTATATGAACGCATAGGAGACATACACACCCACAGACAGACAGACAAACTATCACGTAAAATTGATTTATATATATTGAACCCATGTACCATTGTTCTAGGGGTCGAATCCATGTGTTATTGGTGAAAGAAAGGGGGAAAGATACAGTCTTCAGAGGAACATAGAAAGATTTTATACAAGAGGACTGGTTTAATGTTGTGAATAGTAAGAGCCCAGGTGGCTCCAGGAAATGATATCACGCGTGACGCACCGATAAGGAGCGATCATGGCTATAATTAGAACGAGAGGAACTTTCCGTTCGTCGTGAGCGAGAGAAGGTTTCGGAAATTGATCTTACGCAGCAGTAAAATGGCATCCTCGCAGTTGTGCAAGAGGAAGAATAATTAGATTTAAGCCACTTGCGAGCATATAATTAACAACAGAAATGCATCATTGTGAATCATTTTGGTATAGAGATTTTTGTATGGGAAAAGATGTTATAATAATAGCCCAGGAAAGAAGTGCAAATGCGGCATTACGTAATTAAAAGTTCCCCGAGACCCGAGGTGGTAGGGATTACAAATAAAAATCAATGCAAAAATCATTTAATATCTCAGAATTGTAAGATCGATTTTCATGGCAAAGAAGGCAGTTTACGTTTAGAAAACGAGCTTTCCAGAGATATAATTTTCATTAGCGTGCGACTATTGCTTCAAAAGTTAGTTATGAAAAAGACGAGGATTTTATCTTTTTTAGCCAAAAAGTATAAAAGCCCTGGCAGAGCCAGGCAAATCATGCAGTATCATACAGCCCATGGGGGCGTGACGTTGGAGCATCGTATAGGCAGTTTAGAACAGACCTCGTGCAGAGGTGCTGCATCACATCGTATATGCAGTATTATTCCGTCCGAGGGAAGTGACGTTGGAGCATCATATCAAATGCAGTTTTAGACAGCCCGAGGGCGTCGCTGTATCGACAACCATCCAATTCCGTGAGGGCCGAGACGCTACACGAGGAAGCATCACGTATCATCATAGTATCGCCGTGTGAAGACTTAGGAAAATCCTAGTACATGATTTAGTTCAACAAGCGTCAGTCTTTATAGTGAAAAGTTCAGTATTACAGTCAAAGTAGGCTGCGAACTTAAAGAACAGGCGATAGGTCTTCAAATAACAGTTCAGTTAAACGACTGAAAGTATCGTAACGTTTTGAAGTACCAAAGATCGTGAAATAAATATTTCCAGCAAAGTTAAGGAACCCGATCAGGGTCGGACGAAATAAGTAACGCCTAGTGTATCGATAAGATAGGGACTAGAGCAAAGAAAATCAGAAGGGAAATGTTAATCCAAGACGTTGTCTAACAGGAGACAAACGAACAGTTAAAGCATTAAGCTACGAAACTAAGGAATAGCAGTAAATGCTAGAGAATCATAGGTCACCGATAAAGTATTCATGGTGCCGTAAATAAGATAGACTTTATCTAGACAAATTAAATAGTGTCTAGAAAGAAACGACTTCGAGCTACTAAAAATAGAAGCCGAATAGTCAGGAAAACAGATTTGAAGAATAGCCGTTCCAGGGAGGGGTAGATTGATCGAGACTTTCAACTTCTTGCCAGATAGGGAGCCGACATCTAAGAGTTTCACCCTTGGAAACGGGAAGAAAAAAATCACGTGTGTAAGGCAAAATCAAAGCCCCAGTGATTAAAAGCAGTGTATTGTAAATATAGAAAATTTGTTTTAGTGTAATAATTTTTATTGAATTTATTTGTGTAGGATAAAAAAATACAGAATTGTATTCAAAATGTTACCAGTGTATAAGGTAAATATTGTGTATCAAGAAATGTCATTGTGTGAAATGGGATTAATCAAGATGGCTTAAACACATTAAGTGGGCGAAACTGAAACATCGCTGGAAAATACGGTCGGGGACCGTCACCTCATGTGAGTAACCATTTCATTATGTTATGTGTTGGGGAATATTTGTGTACAATCCACCCGAGAACGAAAGAATAGGGATGTTTTTGAATAACAAATAACAGAATAATAGCGTGATCTGAACGATTAAAATTGAGAAAGTATAAAATAATTCTGTGAAATGAATAAATCGCTTAGGGAAAATGTATGAAATAAAATATCAGTGTAGTTGATGAATGATTTAAATATGTGAAAGCAAGCGTAATAATAATAATAATAACAATGATATAAATGAATAAAGATTATGATGAATTATAGGAAAGTAGTAGCTATTGAGCTCCTTTAAAGGAATAAATACATGTTGTGAACACATGTTTCTTAAGATAAAGCGATTATTGCACGGGAGAGGATTACTATAAAATTGAGATGTAGATCCGATGTTGATTTTGAATTATCAGTTCTTTGAAGGCAATTTGGCAATAATATGTAAGCGTAATGTAGCGCATTGAAGTAAATTTTTCACGCTAGGAATGCGTTGAACCTAAATATACTTGGTAAAATTAATTATGAGGGGCAGTTGGTCGTTGTAATTGAGCTACAGTAAGTCCTCCAAATAGTGATGTGATCACGAGGCCGTTATGTGTGTTGTATTATAAAAGGGTGCGAAATAATTGTATTATGAGCGCGAGTGTAAGGCAAAGGCCTGCTATAAGTCGCTAATGTATAAGTCCTCCAGTATGGGATATGGTTCCCGGGGCATTTGAAAGAATCGAACCCAGATTCGTCTATGTGAAGCTCCTAAGTATTTGTTATTGTATTGAATTATTCTTACCCACCAATGAGGACACTTCATAATTAATAAATGCCAAGGTAATAAGAATGGGTCTAGTGAACCTAAATACGTTGTTAAAATAAGTCGAATGAAGCCTTGTTTGTTCAAAGAACTGCATTTACGAAAAAGCTGTATGAAAGCGCAGGGTAGCTCGCCTCTTGCGAGTCTGACCGTAATGTTCCTGCTCCCCAACAATAAATCACGCTAAGTGGCCAGGCCAGCCCTTACCATTAATGGAAGTGCGGTAGGTCTGTGAGCCGTCTGTTTTGAAGTTATAATACCCAGAGTGTTTAGAGTTTGTTTAACGACCCGGGTTTCGAACCGAGGTTCTTGTAGATGAAGATACCGCTTGCAAGTTCAGATCGTTGCTTTCTTATGAGATAATGGTCTTTTGAGACAAATAATAATAAATCCCTAATGTAATGTTATAATTATAATGTGGTGATTCACGAGTTCAGTGAAGACAATTAGATTCCGGGAGTGATCTTAATTTTTGACGTGTTCAAGTAGTCTTCTATAACTCGGGAGTACGCAAGTGTTTTCCCAATCACTGTAGTGAATTGTTGACTTGAGAGAGATGGTAACCCATGAACGTGTGAAAGCCCAAAGTTTAAGTAAATGAGTAACAGTACTTTAATAAGAATTATATATTGTTTTGATTATAAGATACTCATATAATAGATAGTGATGTGTTGTAAAAAAAAAGGATAACACAGTTTATATTGAAAAGTATCGAGCCTATTGGAGCTCTTGATGGTATTGAATTTTAAAAGGACACTATATGGAAGTGAAAAGAAATATACGTTTGTTGGTTTATGAAAACCATTTATTATGATTAAACCTTTGTTTTATTATGTATTCCTTGTTCACTTTGAACAAGTTAGAATTGGGTCAGTATTTTATTGGTTTAATTTGTTGTAGCGCCATATATTTGGTTAATTAAATGTTTTATAGTAGGAGTTGATTTTGTTTATTATTTTGGAAGTGTATCCTCTATTTAGTCCAAAATGTGTAAGTCACAGAGTGGGAGATCATACCATAACCCCGAAAATACTGATTTGAGCATTGCTGGCATACTGTGTTTTGCATATTTCATGCTAAAAGGGCACAATATATAGATTTATAATATTAATCTCCAAACTCGCTGTTGCTATGCTAAGAATAGCCTTCTAGAAGCGTCCATTGTGCAATCTATCACATGATCGGGCTCTCCACAGTCTCGAGCTTGTAACACGACCCTCTTGTGTCACACTTCCAGAAATTATATTTGTTAGTTAAATTTTACCATGGGGACGGAAAATACTCTCATTTTGTCCCCCAATATTTTCACTTTACGGGGCAATTCCTCCGTCATCTCAAGTTAAAAACAGTTGCAAATTGTTTTTAATCATACTAATTCAAGACCTTTGATATGTCACTTGAACTCGTATATTGAATTATTTTAGCCTATTTTCTTATGATACTTTTTTAAATTTTTAGCGTTGAATTTTCCTAGAAAAACGTTATTTTCATCATCATATAACTCATAACAGTTATTCCCATAAGCATTAGTTATGCTGAACGGTCTTTCATCTGAGTTTTAATGCAGTTATCTTCATCTGACCCGTTCCTCTTCTTCTATTCTTCTCTTCTTCGACGTCTTCTTCTTCTTCTTCTTTTCTTGGTCCTTCAACGTCTTCTTCTTCTTCTTTTCTTGGTTTTTCAACGTCTTCTTCTTCGCCTTTTCTTGGTTCTGTGTAGCAGTATATCCTCTTCTCTCTTCTACTTCCTTTGGTCAACGTAAATGGTCCCTCCATATCGTCTATGAGAACCAATTCCATTACCTTCTCCTTTACTGGTGCCTGGTTTGGAATTAATACTCGAATCCTTCTTATCACCATTCCCATTTTCCTTGTTTCTTAAATCTTGAAGATATTCTTGTCCTTCCATATGACGTTCGTCATACTTCTCCTTCGTCATAATTTCATCTTGGGAGTTTCTGTTACGATTAACGTTCTGGTTATTCCTATTGTTATTCCTGTTATAACCATTATTATTGTATCGGTAGTTATTATTATTGTGATAATAACCATTTCTACGGTTGCCATTGCTATTATCATTACCACGTCCTTGCTGTTGCTGGTATGGACGACCTCCACGGGATCTTCTGTATCTGGGTTCTGGTCTACGATCCCGGAAATAATTATTCCTTTCAGGACCAATATTTCCCCTTTCTGGTTCTTTCGGATCGTCTGTCTGTTGTGTTTGGTCAAGATATACTGTGTTAACGTCTTTGTACTCTTGCCTTTGGTTCTTCGCAACAACGTTTGGCATAGGGCTCGAGTAATCGAGTTTTCTGAGCAATTCGTCCATGCTTGCTAGTTCGTTCATCCCTGACGAGATAATTAGACGTCTGACTTCAACAGGGAGCATCCTGGCTATCGTGTCTATCAACTGAGCTGTAGATAACAGGGGTTGAAGAAATCTGAGCCTGGCTAACTGACTCGTGAAGAAGTCTGCGTAGCGTGTAGGAAGAGTTCCTGAGTATTTTCGTGAGTATACTTCTGCGCGTAGGGAATTTTGTGCTTCAATAGACCAAAAACGCTTTATTAGTGCTTCTGCGAATTCATCGAAGTTCATGAAGGTATATATGAAGGCTCTGAACCATTCAAGGAGCTCATCTGATAAGAAACGTTCTACGATCTTCATTTCCCATTCTCTCTTGGAATATGCGCTTCGATAAAGTAATCTTTGAGATTTCTAATATACTCTATCTGTGTGAAACTATCTAAGTTGCTGAACTTACGTGGTTTGTCTTCAAAGTTCCTTATGACCGTCACGTTTCTCGGATATGAATCCTGAAGGTTTTGTCGAAAATCTCTATTGTAACTTTCGGGCTCTTTACTCCTCTCCTCTAAACCTTCCGTAAACCTGAATATTCTTTCTTCCGGCCTAATTTCCCTTTCTTCCATTTCTAGGCTGTTTCTTCTTGTCTGATTCCTCGAATCTTCAAAATCTATCTTCCCCTATCCTTTTCTTCTATCTCATTGATAATCTTCTTCAGCTGTTGGCCTATTTCGGTCTTTAAATCTTCCTTATACGTCTCAAGCTTGGCAACATCTCCTAGATTAAGATTTTGTAACTTCTTGGATAATTCTTCTAGTTCATTAGTCTTCTCCACACTCATGGCATTAACGTTAGTGACAACCTTGTTTAATCTTTCCTCTATCGTTTTAGTTTTACTCTCTAACGATTCTTTCAAAGCTTGCACATCCTGACTAGATTGAGTTCTATCCTCTACTTGTTTTTCAGTGAGCGTATCAATCCCTTTACCTAGATCTGTTCTTACTTCAATAACCTCTCTATTAATTTCTACTTGGGTACTGGCTAATTTCTTTTCTATGTTATCTTGGATTTGCTTAACATGTTCCCCACTAGATTTGTTCCATTCGTCTTTCCATACAACTACATTAGCTTTTAACATTTCAGCTATATCCTCCACAATATCTGCCTTAAGAATTTTATTATGGTCAATAACCTGTATTCGTAAAGTTTCTACGTTACCTTTTAATTCGACCAGAGAAGCTGTAGTTTTTATCGCATCGTTAACAAAACGTGTCGTTAAAGCAGTTATATTCTGTGTACACAATTTTTTAGACGCCTCTACCTCCTGTCTAATCTTATTAATGTCCACCTGGACTTTTGATACATCTACAAATACCGTATTGACTTCTGTCTGTATTTTACCTATATCAGACTGTACATCAGTGACATCTGACTGCATGTTATTTATGTCAACCTGAACATTAGTGACATCGGCTTGGACTGTATCGACTTTACTTTGGACTGTAAATACATCTACTTGGACTGTATCTACTTTACTTTGAACATTAGATACATTTGACCTAACATTACTAACATCAGTTCGGACATCTCCGACATCTGTCCGTACACCACATACATCGACCTGTATATGCTTCGAGATGACCTGTAATCAAGTGACATTTGCAACCATTTTAGAGGCACTAGTATGTAACCCTTCTAAAGATGTTTGAACTTTCAGAATTTCAGTTTTGAAACTCTCTTTAACACTTTCTGCAACTTTATATGAAAGAGAATCAACAACTTTAACAACCACTGTGTTAAGGTCCTCCTTTAGTTCCCGCTTCAGTTGTTCCAGGTCCTGCTTGGCTTCCTGAAATTTACCTTCCATATCTACCATATTCGCAGAGAAATTCTCCTTAATCTCACCTTTGACAACATTTAAACTGCTCTGCAGTTGCTCCTTCAAATTCTGCTGCAATTCCTCTAACATCCTCTTTACATCCTCAATTGCCATTGCAATATTATATAAAGCTATAGAGACATAAACAATAACAGAGCAAAATATCAACATCTGAGCAACGTCCTATTCCATATATATTTTTGAGCACCTTAATGTCTAAAAGTGACTTAAAATTACCTTAGCATTAACTTAAAGTACACCCTATGTTGAATAAACTCACTCAAAATAATCGTTCTCCTGTGATTCACTTTAAATAAACTACCACAAAGAAAAATTCTACCATCATATTCATCAAAACAAGTTAGCTTTATTTTAAACATGACCTTAGCAATCGTCATGTACCGGTGAAATAAAATAGATATCAGATCGTAGGTCGTTTTTCGAAACTGCCTACCTATTACACCTCTCTCTGGTTTATAAGATTTGATCTTTATCTGAGTGTGACCTTCCAAATATTAATTTAAATTAAGGCTATATAATTACACTCACATCCATCCGAAATTGGATAAGACATCCCTCAAGTCTGGTAATAATTTCTTTCACTAGAAATGTTCAAACCAACTTTCTTTAGAGACACTACGAAGCTAATTTCGTATCCCCACGTTGGGCGCCATTTCTACTGTACCAGATAATCCGGAAAGTCTCCTGTTGGAATATCCATTGCCCCCGCTGGATTGCCTATTTCTAATTTCTCCAGCATATACAACATTAGAAATCGCTTCCAACACGGTTTTTAAGGATTTACAGACAGCAGTTACCAGAATATTGTGGATCAACAACCAACTACACGGGGCACTCACCTTTACTTACCTCGGGGACTGGGACTCAGCTTCGCCTACACTACATCCACAATACTCTGCTCCTTATATTTAAAATGAATCACTCCAACAACAATGGAAAACAATCTGAACAAATTTATTTACAAAAAGGTAAACTAATCTACTATAAACAACAATAAATGAATTTAACAATTAACATAAAAATTTAAAACACGCAAACCTTCACACCTCCTTTCAACTCCACATCTTATTACAATGCTGTATTAAAAATTATGAGTATAAAACTTGGCTTGTTCTAGGCCTACACAGCGTAAAAATAAAAACGCTTAGTGAAGCCTCTCAATGGCATTCCAGACACATGGTTTCATTCAAAAGCCTGCGCAGTAGAAAGCACGTGCAGAAACTTGGTTTCATCAATGAAACACTGGCATCACGCCGTACTCAAAACTGGTTTATTCAATAAATAGAAGGCAGTTGCTTAAATATTATGTCATCGCTCTCCACTACTAACGGTGACTCATGCTTGCTAGCCCACAGAGGCTGCTTGTGTGCATTTGTAAAACACGTAAAAATTAACATTTAGTACTTACAAAAGTTCATATAACTACTTTGTTTCTTAAACAATCATTCTAAAATTTTATACACTCTTCCATTGGCACTCCGTTATTGTTCTAGACCA
Organism: Meconema thalassinum; assembly: GCA_946902985.2. Taxonomy (NCBI): domain Eukaryota; kingdom Metazoa; phylum Arthropoda; class Insecta; order Orthoptera; family Tettigoniidae; genus Meconema; species Meconema thalassinum. The sequence goes on from OX336393.1 coordinate 329,863,418, forward strand.
ATACGGTTCCATATTTTCTCTTAACCATGAATAATCATTCACACCAAAATCATCCGCTCATAAACACACACTGTTCCAAAACAATTGATTAAAAAATCCTACTAAATTATTTAGTAATTAAATCATTTCCATAAAAATTATGTATATGTAATATGTTTATAATAATATCCATTATCTAGTGTTGCTAATGTGACACTTTCGAGATTCTAACTTATCGGTTACAATATTATTGTTAACTGAATATATACACTGGTTTTTCACATAACTATCCTTCTATAACGTTCTGTACTTTTAATATACTGCATACACCTCGTCTTACATGGGTTTCATTACATTACCAGGATAATACAGTCGGGTTTAATAAAACTTAATAATAGCATTATAGACGTGAGTAGACAATCTTTCTCAAGTTGTATTTCCACTGAAACCCTCCTGTTAACTCAGCTAAATCGTTAATTCACAAGAACTGAACTACTTGTATACAACGGCTCTTATCATGAAACATGCCTTTTATCAATGAACAACAATACTTTGACTTCCTTAAAATGCGGAATTCCCTCGCCTGAGCACTCCATAGCTCTACAAATCTCATATAATAGAATATATATGGCATAAACAAATATCATCTACTATGTTAAACAATAACCAAAAAAGATTAATTGTTATTAACATATCTTATGTAGGAACTTCTCTCAAATAATGGCATGACCCTCAGTATCATTTCACATGACTATTGGACTAAAATTAAACATACGTAAGTTCTTCAAACGAAACTTCCAATTGTAATGAACGATATTAGACAGTCGTGATAAACCTCCTAAAGTTTACTCCACAACAAGATAATTAACTGTTAACTCGTTTGTCGCAAATACATGTAATAAAAATAATACTCCTGTTTCATCTCACTTGTCTAGCTATAAATTGTTTATCGTTGTAATATCATGTCGACAAAGTGACTTGATGTTACACAAATAGGATAAAATAACACACATGTAATTTATAATGTTAGATAGAATTCAATCTTGACTGGGATAAACTAGCTTTGAATTCCTAGCCAAAGATTTGTATAATCTTCTATCAAAAGGTATTTCCTCTAACATATTAAATGATTAGAGCTCTTAGCTTTACAGATAATAAGAAAGGTTTGTCAATGTCTTAATGTTTTTCCACTCTACACAAAGAATGTTCATAGGAATTAAGACTTCGGTCTTATCAAACGACTAGTATTTCTTAGATCGTCGATAGTTTATCTACAATAATGATATAACAATATCATTCGGTGTTTCTTCTTTTCTTGAAGTTATATGTCGTTACATTAAAGTGCTCAAATTAAATTTAATAAGAATTTAATTTGAAGCTATGACACAATGTCAGAATACTTGGTTTAAATGAAATTATTAAAATTCGAGAGTCGAAACGACTAGTCTCCTATGAGGCAATATGGTTCCTCAAACAAGAATTTTAATGTCAGTTCCACAACTAATCCGTAGAATAAAATTGAAAAATAGATGAATTGCAATCATCTTCTAAATAATCTTGCAGCATAAAACTCTCAACACACATCTGAAGTGTAAACTACATAAACGCACTGAAATACATGAAATGTGAAAATATCGAAATATTGAATAAGATCTCCGAACATATGGAATAAGATCGCTGGCTCAGAATGTCACTATTCAAGCTCTATATAATAATTGAGATACACTAATACCTTATTTAGACGAAAACTTGAAGATCAATGTAAGTATTGCCACAATACTTAAGATGTTTCCTCAGTACAAGACACTGAGATGGATCTGCATTCGAACCTCGGATCAGCGACCTCAGAGATAAGAAACGTCTCTCTCTGGAATTCACCAACATTCGCTTGGGCTCGAACGACATCCTTCTGGCAAATTCTTCTGGGTTGCTGGGCTACCTTCCCTAGCATCTTTACAAATCTCTTTTGTAAAGTCTTCATTCTCCGTCGTAAATATATATCGGCTTCATCATTGGAATATAATTATGGAAATATTCATATAAATAGTGAGTGAAATGCTTTCATGCCACGGTGGGTGAGTGGTCATCGTGTCTGTCTACTAACCCCAAGATTGCAGGTTCGCCCCTGGCCGTGGTAAGTAATTTTTGAAAGGCGGCAAAAATACGATACGCATGTCATACGATGTTGGCATGTCAAAGAACCCATTTGAATTCAGTAGGCCGAGTTCATAGTGGCAAAATTAATCTCGGGAGTTTCCGCCAACACAAAGTTCCTCATTTCTCTACTAGAAAGCGCTATAGTGTTCAAGGAACTTAGATATCTAACATCTAACCTCCTTGACTTTCATAGTGCTTCAAGGGACCACGAAATTCGACATGCAAGCTACCCTCTGGGTGTCAAATAACAAAGCTTGCACCAGGCACCCGAGGCCATACGATATTATTATTATTATTATTATTATTATTATTATTGCTAATTGATGTTCTATTAGTGGTCGTAGACTGACGAAAATGCACAAGATGGACCGTACACTACGTCTGTATTCAAGAATACGTTGTCTAACGAAGCTCCATCGTTGTATCTTAACTCCTGTTATTGAATATGTCTCTGGCGCATGACTGTTTAGTTCATCATATCAACAATATTAATTAAGTTGAATGATAATGTTTGAAGAATAATTATAGTCATACTGTTAATGTTTATGTGTTGCGCCAATATTAAAAGTCCTCCGCCACTGTTCACTTGAACTGCGTTCTTCAACTTCACGTTGCAATTTATAATGATCTTCAGCTCTATTTCCAACACATTTGGAAATCTAACTTGACAGGCTGATATTGTCGAAACGGTGAATATTTAAGCGCTCGACTTTCCACAATATATAGTAGGCGACCTGTTCTTGATAAATGTTCACTTATTTAACTTCAAATCTCAATATTGTATGAGATATAATCAATACTAAGTTCCTCGCAATTTCACACAGAATGGAAGTGCGGTGATCTCTAACGCTCCACCTAGCTATACTCGCGTCTCTACAAGTCGACAGTCGTCGCACTCGGACTAAGCCTTGGGATATCCGTTAAGCCAGTAAAAACACTTCCTCACTCTTCAAAGTCTGCTGGAATAAGAACCTCGATCCTTGGATCTCCCTCTCAAAGTCGAATTTTTGGCGGCCATATCAATCACCCACCATAATTTTAGCGCGTAGATTACTAATGCTTTTTACTGCGTAGATTAACCGATCTGCGGGTTTTAAAGTATCAGACATAATTTCTCTTAATATTCTCTTCATTACCAAATAAGAAAATCTTCTCCTAAGGGCCTAAATGCATAATTTCCTCATGTTGTGTAATTAAAGTTGATCCCGTCTTCAATAAGACCTCTCCTCATTGGCTGTGGACTGGGATCCAAGAGCATAATTTATAACAATATTTATAATATTAATCTCCAAACTCGCTGTTGCTATGCTAAGAATAGCCTTCTAGAAGCGTCCATTGTGCAATCTATCACGTGATCGGGCTCTCCCACAGTCTCGAGCTTGTAACATGACCCTCTTGTGTCACACTTCCAGAAATTATATTTGCTAGTTAAATTTTATCACGGGGACGGAAAATACTCTCATTTTGTCCCTAAATAATTCACTTTACAGGGGCAGTACCATCCCGGCATTTGCCTAGAGGAGAAGTGGGAATCCACGGAAATTCACTTCCAGGATAGCTGAGGTAGGAATCGAACGCGCTTCTTAACATTTTTGCCTCACGAGGCTGAGTGAACACCGTTCCAACCCTCAGACCAGTATTAAATTTATTGGCAGAGCTGGGAATAGAACCCGGACTTCCGTGGTGATAGCCGAGTGGCCAAGAATGAGTCGGACATATAATAATGGCCAACCTGCCAATAAAATAAACGGTTATCTAATTCTTCGCTTCCGTTACCGTCCTCCTGATCTTCGGATCTTGTTTCAGCTTTGTCTTCAGTATCAGTGTCACAAATTCCTTCGAAATTACTGAATCATGAACTAGCTATTCGTTATCTTTCAGCAGATGGTGACACGCTTCATCTGCATCCTTAGGTGTTCGTAAGGCACAATCTCCTTACTGATATTAACTAAGGCAACGTACTAAGCCAAATAATCGGTATAACAGCACACCTGCCACTCACTGACAGAATGTTGCAACATTGGGCACGCTGGTATTATCAATCTCACGCTGACAAAATGTTACACCTGTTAAAGTTATTTTTAGGCACGCTATTTCACAACTCCCGAAAAATGCTTACTATGGTTTGGTGTAAGATGTCACGAGACGATAAGATCATAACTTGAACTGTTAGCTTGATATTACAACTAATATAACGAACCATGCCGCTGTCAGACCAATGCGCGACTAACGGAGGGTTTTAAACGATAGTTCTACATGGGGACAGAGAATATTAATACTAACTTTTTGACAGTATTATTTATTAGTCTAAAAACACAATTTGTTGTAATCAGCGTAACCGCAGCCTCCGTAAAGAGGTATACGTAGCCCAGCGCGTATCCCACTATTGAACAGCTGGCTGTGTAGCGTTGGGGATCAGTGCCGCTAGCGCTAGCCGAGCGGGGCGCGGTTGAACTCGGTGAGTGATAACACTATTTATTTCTATTCGTCACGGTTTTGGTAAAGATGGCGGCAATATAAAACATGACGCTGAGGTGCCCTTTGCCAGTGCTACCTCTGTACCAAATTTCGTTCAATTCAGTTTCACCGTGTTCGAATTGCTAGTGGGGACAGACATTCAGAGTACACACACACACTCACACACTCACACAGTCACACAATTTTATGAGATCACCTTTTATCCGTGTGTCAGTGTTTGCGTGTGTGTGTGTGTCCCCTAATGACTTTTAAACGGCTGGAGCGATTTCAATGAAACTCAGTAAATTCATAGCACTATTCCGGACAACCCCGACCGTGCCCTTCAAATTTTGTTACGTCTCACCAATCCAACATGACATCTATGCGAAATATTTCACCATAATTCAATATATCTGAAACTACTGTATTGCAGATATCACCCTGTTTTTTTTTTTTTTTTTTTTTTTTTGCGGTGATAAAGGGAACTACTAGAAGTTCACCTATGTGACTTTTGTAACCCTTGTAACCACAAATAACATGGCGGCCAAGCGAATTAGCGAATTTAAATAGACGTTTCTCGTAATTTAACCAACCAAACGCAATGAAACTTGGTACAGTAAATGTTTATATACATTGTAATGCACCGACATCTAACTTCGTTCAATTGTTTACATAACCTCAATATGGTGGCTGTGCGAAATATTTCACCGGTATTCTATATCTCTGAAACTATTAGCGGTATCACCCTGAAATTTTGTACGGAGATAAAGGGCTTTACTGGAAGATCATCTATAAGACTTTCAAAGACCAGTTAACTACAAAACGAACATGGCGCCCAAGCGAAATTGAAAGTTTTAAATAGACTTTTCTCGCGATTTAATGATCCAAATGCAATGAAACTTGGTACAACAAATGTTTATACATATTGTAATGCACCGACATCTAACTTCGTTCATCTGTTTACATAACCTCAAGATGGCGGCCGTGCGAAATATTTCACCGGCATTCTATATCTCTGAAACTATTAGCGGTATCACACACATTGTAATGCACTGGTATCTAATTTAGTTCAATTGTTTACATAACCTCAAGATGGCGACTGTGCAAATGTTAAAATTAAGTTTTTATTTCTTGTGTCGTAACTATGCGATCGGAGTGAAAGTTTGAATAATGAACCTACACAATAATTTTCCTTTAATGGTACATGACTCTGTGGCCTATACATATAACAATCCAACATGGCGACCATCCGAAATATTTAGACGGATCTCAATATCTACGAATCAATTACAGCAATCAAACTGATTTTTTTTATGTTCATAGGGGCTATGAACATAAGTTCACCGATAGGGCTTTCAATAACCTGGTGATCACAAATCCAACATGGCGGCGACGCGAATTATAAATATTCACATGGACGTTTATCGCAATTTAACCATCCGAGTGCAGTGAAAATTGATAGAGTATATTCTTATACAAATGTTAATCCACTGGCATCTAATTTATTTCAATTGTTTCCATAACCACAAGATGATAGCTGTGTGAAATTTTAAAATTTCGTTTTTACTTCTTGTGTCCTAATCATGCGATTGAAGTTTGAATACTACACATACAAGATAATCTTCATGTTACAGTACGTAATTCTAAGACCTACATATATAAAAATCCAACATGGCGACCATCCACAATATTTAGTCGGTTCTCAATATCTACCAATCTATTACAGCAATCAAGCTGAAATTTTGTATGTTGATGGTGGCAATTAACATAAGTAGGATATATGAAAATAGGCTGTATAGTTATTAACGGAACTACTTGTTTGGCCCTGTGTTGATCTCATAAGTCTAGTTTCATTTTTTGCAAAAATCGAAAGTAGGCTAAAAATGCAAAATTATACAGTGATTCACAGGCAGCACTCAACTCAATAAACGACAAGTACAACTTGAACCCAATAGTTGCTGACATAACAATAACTCAGCATGGTTTCCATGTCTGTCTCTCCTGGGTTTGTGGACACTGGGTGAAGGGATACGTACATCTTTTTACATGTATTTCTTACATGTGGTGTGCAGTCGAGAGTTTCCGTTAAGGTCAACCTAGGTTCCTTACCTCTTTGATGGAGGGAACGATGATTGCATTCAGTGTTATTGGAGGAATAACGTGGTGGAATAGTTTCGGAGTACTGGTGAAATATTTCGCATGGCCACCATATTGTACGCGTATTGATGATGGAAATGTAAGTTTGAAATAAGCTATTTACTTGTTCGGAGATGGAGCTGACTAATTTCCAAATGTCATTAATATTGGTAGAATTAATCAATTGCTATCTGGGCGACGGACACACAGCCTTACCCACACACTTACATGTAAGTATTCGCATGAGCCTATATTTTATATGTTGAAAATGGTTAGAAAATTAACTACGAAATTCGGCTTAATTGTTTCTATTCTAGAAGTGCGTTTCTATTCGGTTGAAATTTTCCTGTGATACTAAGTATGAATTAGAAGATGTATGGTCTATGAATAATTCATTTGAAGTGACGACCACCTGTCACTACACTAACTAGCACATCACTCAAGGAATTACATCAACTCTTCTCGACACTCGTCGAACCACTTGTTCTGAAGCGGACAGTCCACAACGAGTTTTTACTTAGCAGACCGCCGTCATGGTGAGTGAATTACAAATCACTCTCAGAATATTTGTACAAGGTTGTATCAGTAAGATGACATCAGATCTAGGGTAAATGATCAGATATCGATCTTTACTCTCTCATTGAGAATGTTTACTAAAAGCCTTCCAACTGGAAATAAATAAACCCACGATTTTTGGGCATCCAATGATGGCAATCATCCTCATAGCTCTGAGTCAAATGCAGTCCAGACCTTCTTACAATATAAAATTTAAAAAAAATCGAAACCAAGGTCGCCCAGACAGTGGTGTTCAGATGTGCTACAGTTGTTGTTGTTGTTAATTCATTTAGGTGCCTTTTAACAACGTGGTTATGTCATCGCATATCCTTGGGGGTGACTGGAATATATGATAACCTGTGTTACTGTGATGACTGTAGTTGTGTGTTATTTTCAATTGAGGTTAGAATTTGGAAGGAGATGGTTGTGGTCTTCTCTCAACCGTACCGGAACTTCCCTGGAGTAGACTTGGGAAACCGAGGAAACCCACTTCAAGACAGATGAGGTGGGAATCACCCATCTCTTATCAGTTTTACCTCACGAGACTAAGTGTATCCCATTCCAACCCTCAGACCACAATTCCTTTTACTTTTTGGCAGAGCCAAGAATGGAACCTCGGACATTTGGATCCAGATGTTACTTTGGTCTTCAGATCGACTAGGAGTTGTGAAGATTCTCATATCTCCGTATTCATCCTCTCATTAAGTTCCGAGAATAGCCAATATCATAACCTACAAGTAGTTCCATGAAGAACTAAATAACCTATTTTCATCTATCCTACTTATGCTAATTGCCTCTATCAACATACAAAATTTCATTTTGAATGCTGTAATAGATTCGTCTAAATATTTCAGATGGTCTCCATGTTGGATTGTTTGCCTATTTTCATTTTATGAAAACATAGGCTTATGGGATCACCTTTTGTCCGTGTGCGTGTGTGTGTGTGCGTATGTGTGTGATGTGTGTGTGTGTCCCTCCTAATAACTTCTAAACGGCTGCAGCGATTTCAACGAAACTCGGTAAGCTCATAGCAACATTTTGGACGACCCCAACGGTGCCCTTCAATTACTTTCTTTTTACGTCTCACCAATCCAACATGGCGGCTGTGCGAAATATTTCACCGGCATTCAATATCTCCGAATGTATTACCGATATCACCCTGTAATTTTGTATGGAGATAAAGGAAACTACTAGAAGTTCATCTATATGTATTTCGAAAACGTGGTAACTACAAAACCAACATGGCGGCCAAGCGAATTTGCGACTTTTAAATAGACGTTTCTCGCGATTTAACAACCAAAACAAAGAAACTAGGTACAGTATATGTTTATTCACATTGTAATGCACCGATATCTAACTTCGTTCAATTGTTTACAGAGCCTCATGATGGCGGCTGTGCGAAATATTCTATATCTCCGAAACAATTACTGATATCACCCTGAAATTTTGTACGGATTTAAAGGGCACTACTCGAAGTTCATCTATGAGATTTTCCAAAACCTGTTAACTACAAAACGAACATGGCGGCCAAGCAAAATTGAAAGTTTTAAATAGACTTTTCTCGCGATTTAATGATCAAAACGCAATGAAACTTGGTACAGCAAATGATTATACACATTGTAATACACTGGTATCTAATTTACTTTAATTGTTTATATAACCTCAATATGGCGGCTGTGCGAATTTTAAAATCAAGTTTTTATTTCTTGTGTCGTAATCATGCGATCGAAGTGAAAGTATGAATAATGAACCTACGCAATAAGTTTCCTTCAATGGTACATAACTCTATGGCATGCATCATGGCGACCATCCGAAATATTTGGACGGTTCTCAATATCTACGAATTTATTACTGTAATCAAACTGATTTTTTTATGTTCATAGAGGCTATGAATATACGTTCACCTATAGGACTTTCAATACCCTGTTGATCGCAAATCCAACATGGCTGCGACGCGAAGTATAAATATTTAAATGGAAGTTTCTCGCAATTTAACCATCCGAGTGCAGTGAAACTTGGTACAGTAAATACTTTTACAAATGTTAATCCACTGGCATCTAATTTCTTTCAATTGTTTCCATAACCACTAGATGGCAGCTGTTCAAAATTTTAAAATCCCGTTTTTACTACTTGGGTCCTAATCATGCGATTGAAGATTGAAAACTACACCTTCACAATAATCTTCATGTAACAGTACATAACTCTAAGACCTACATACAAATCCAACATGGCGACCATCCGAAATATTTAGTCGGTTCTCAATATCTACGAATCTATTACAGCAATCAAACTGAAATTTTGTATGTTGATAGTGGCAATTAACATAAGTAGGATATATGAAAATAGGCTTTAGTTCTACACGGAACTACTTGTTAGTTATGTAGGCCATAGAGTTATGTACTGTTAGATGAGGATTATTACGTAGGTTCATTATTCAAACGTTAACATCGATCGCATGATTTGGACACAAGAAATGAAAACTTAATTTTAAAATTTCGCACAGCCGCCATCTTGAGGTTATGTAAAGAATAGAACTAAATTTTATTTCAGTGCATTACAATGTGTATAAACATTTGTTTTACCATGTTTCACTGCACTCGGATAATTAAATCACGACAAAAATCTTTTTAAATTCTTCAACTTCGCTTCGTTTTGTACTTCAACAGGATTTTGCAAGTTTCATAGGTGAACGTTTAGCAGTACCCTTGATCACCTTACAAACTTGCAGGGTGATATCAGTAATAGTTTCGGAGATATAGAATGCAAGTGAAATATTTCGCACAGACACCATGATTGCTGAGACATAATAAAATTTGAAAGGCACGGTCGAGTCGGAACAAATAGTACTATGTCCTTATCGAATTTCATTGAAATCATTCGAGCCGTTCAGATATTATTAGGGACACACACACACACATACGGACAAAAGGTGATCTCATGAGCCTATTTTTTCATAAATAAAAAAAGGTTAAAAATGCATCAAACCATTAAAAATATGAGAAAATAACTCAAACGGTATTAAATAGTCAAGTTAAATCCATGAAATGTCCCAATAATGATGTATAATAATAGAAAATGACCTATAAATAAACAAAATTACAAAAAATGGCCGAAAAATGTCAGTATCAATTAGCATTATTGCTATGTGGGAACTATGATCAGGATATCTGTATAACTGTTAGTTGTAACTCTTCAGTCGAATTTGGCAAATGACAGGGCGGGCTACAATGTAAACCGTGTGAATCAGCAGCCCCTTCCAATATCGTTTGCTGCAACCCAACTAACGCGTGTTGGCAGGAAGGTCGACATTTCTCTGCTTGCATCCCGTTTAACTAACGCACTGCAAGCATATCGTGCAAACGATACCGAACCCTATTATTTTTCCCTCGATGTGACTGTGGACTAATAAGAGGTAAAAATAATAGTGTTCATTATCGTAAAATGTTGCCGTTACATAGTGTAGTTCCTTTTGTACATTATCAGTCGGGAAGTCCAGCCCGTCACTACATGAAGTAGTGGTAGCTGTGTTCTCGTTGTGCTTTCCAAGAAATATTAGACTAGTGCCAATATACAATATGGAAGTCGCCGTGGACGTTCAAAGGCTGTTGTTTCTTGAGGAGTGGTTTTACCGCGATATCTATATTTTTGTTTTGTTAAGCCTGCACTTTTAAATATAGTTCTATTGTTCTATTCTTGTTATTTTATTGTGTGAAACCATTTTAAACCATAATAAATAACTATTAATTTATTTATTGGATAGTTCGTGCGTCAGTATTTTCATGAAGAGTCGAATCAACAAACACCCGATCTTCATGAAATGCCTCGGCTCATAATGTAAAATCATTTCTTGCACCATCTGTCTAAATCAGTCTATCTATTCATGAAGAAACGGGTCATATTGTGCAACTATCCCTTTTTATATCATATGCCGGCTTTTCATGCAGTGCCTAGGATTTTCATGAAATGACGGATTTCGCTATCTGACTAAGATATATATACAGGATGTATATAAAAGAACTCCGGGGTATTGAGGCAAAATATTGTAATGAAGTAAAAAAGTTATATTAATGTTTAATACATGATTGGAAAGGTTGCATTTTCAAGTTTTTTTTTACAATTTAATAAATTTCAATATGAGCACCGTTAGTGGCACGGCACACATCGTAACGGTATTCCACCTCTTCCCATGTCCTGGCCAGCATGTCTGGGGGGACGGTTGATTATTCGTTCCCTGAGATGGCCAACATCATGATTTTTCTCCGCATACACAAGATTCTTGATATTCCCCCAGAAGTCCAACGGAGTCATATCAGCGCTCCTTGGAGGCCATGGGATAGGTCCTTCCCTTCCAATCCATCTGTTGCCGAGTCGAGCGTCAAGTGCCTCACGCACACGCAAACAGAAGTGTGGCGGTGCCCCATCTTGTTGGAAGTGGACTAAACCCTTCTCCGCCTCAATGTCATCTCACTGAGGAAAACATATTCATCTAACATGTCACAATAGACATCACCATTGACATTTCTTTCTACAAAAATGAAGGGACCTATTACTCTATCATGCATAACACCACACCAAACATTCAGTTTTGACGTGTCACGTTCATACTCTATGAACTCATGAGGTGGCTCTGATCCCCAAATTCTGCAATTATGTCTGTTTACAGACCCGTTCACATGAAAAGTCGCTTCGTCACTAAAAATAACATTTTCTAAAACAATCGTTATTTTCATCGATTTCGTTTAGCATAGAAACAGAAAAGTCTGTCTCTTAATCTTGTCTGCCGGTTTAATGTGGTGTAACAGTTGAATTTCGTAAGCAGTTAAACGAAGTCTTTTATGAACTGTTGATCTTGGTAACCCCAACTCCAAACTGCGTCTTGTCAATGATTTCTTAGGGCTTCGAAGGCATGAAGGTCGGATTCTGTCCACATTCTCTTGTGACACACGCGGCCTACCCGGTGACTTTTGTTTTAAAACACTTCCTGTTTGTTTGAAAGCACTTAACCATTGACGAATGGTTTTACCCGTAGGCGGGTCAACACCATAATTACGTCGAAAGTTTCTTTGTACCGTAACAACAGAATCAGGTTCTATTCGCCAAATAACGCAATGAGCCTTTTGTTGCAGCGTCGCCATTGCGCAGCAATCCAGAAAGCACTGACTGCCGCTACGATGTTTCAAGGTAATCGCTCCGCAGCGCTGCCAACTGTTGATGAAACCATTCCCAATTGGTATAAGTAAAACTTTATGAGCTACTCGTTTCAGAGAAATTAACTACATTTTGCTATCTTCTACAGTTATTAAGATATGATTTTTTTTAACCCCGGAGTTATTTTATAGAAACCCTGTATTGTACCCCACCCAGTGTTGGCTGACTGAAGAGTTATAACTGACAGTGTTTATAGGTAACACTGAATGGCTTCAGAACTTTACATTTCGTTAGCAATATCTGTGGTGAACCATTTAACTGATGACATGTCATCAAAATCCGGGCCCTGTTTTTTGTTTTAAATAAATATTTGACGAAGAAAGTCTTCGAGTACATTGCAAGACTGAAGGCTACAACGAAATGGGTAGAAGAAGTCAAGAAAGACGTGGTTGAAATTGGAATTACTGCCGCCGTGATCCACAACACGAAGATGTTTCGTAGTCGTATTGAATCAACCAAAATGTAAGCCTAAATTGGTAATTTCTGCGGAGCAGTGGAGGATTCGTAGTGAAAGTATGAGGAAGTTCTGGGAAGAAATCCTTAGGTTCGATGCGGTCCATAGTTGGCCATATTCAGAAACAACAAAATTTATTTGTCAATAACTCATAACTGTAGTGGAGTGAATCAGGTCCTTTCAGCAAACTTCGATTACAATTTAAACATTTACGTTGATATAAATAGATTTTCTTACCTTAACTCCGAGATCGATGGATGGCCACAATGCTGCTAAATTCCAAATTAGAGCAAAGGAGAACAGTTTCATGAAGGATGTGACCTTAAACTGTCAGATATGACTGCCAGAAGCGACGGAATCCTCAGCTCATCTGGTGAATGGCTCAAAAAGGTATATAGTATTAGTACACTGTCATCCCGTCTTGACCTGCCCACGGCTAAACCAATGTAAGCGACCTTCCACTGCCTTGTTGTTACAGATTAGAAGAGGGTCTCCAATGGGTGGGGACTATGGAGAAAGGTGTGCTGTAGTATATAAGCTGGAGAACCTTCATTGGTCATCATCTCGCAGAATACCATCGCTAACGAGCCACAATGAAGGTATTTGTATAAACAAGATGGTTTCAGCCTTAACAGCAGTAACAGCTTAGATGTACTCATAGAGAAATGTATTGTTACTAAGGTATACAGCTCATAGAAGTATTTCAATGATAGTACGTATTGGCACGCTTACAAATAGAAGCTTGGAAAATCGGATTCTTGTGGAAAACATTTTTTAAGAACTTACCACAATTTTCTAAACAAAAGCTCTTCGGGTTGTTTTACACCTAAAATAGATTTCAAAATAATAATAATAATAATAATAATAATAATAATAATAACTTGTTAATAAAAGTATTAATAATAATATTAAGGGAAGTCTCATTATTGGTATTATTATTATTATTATTATTTATTATTGGTTGGCTGCGTGGCTCAGCGGCAACGTTCTCGCTTGTTGTGCTCAAGGTTGCAGGATAGAATCCTGGCGCAGTCAGCTGACAATTGGAGGTGCGCAAATGCGAGGGAGTCGTGTCAGTAGATTTACTGTAATGTTAAGGATACCCTTCGGGGAAAAATTCCGGCACCCCGGCGTCACTAAAAGTCACATTAGTTAAAAGGGACGTAAAACAAATAGCGTTATTTATTATTTTATTATTATTATTATTATTATTATTATTATTATTATTATTATTATTATTATGTTACTTTACTCTCAGAACATTAAGTGACAAATGTGTGGCAACTACACAAATTATACGAAATCACAACATAATCATCACGTTTACAAAACTAATTTCACTAGCCCATACGTTTTCGAAATAATCTAGTTGTCGAAATGATGACTGCTTTTTGCATCTATTTGTACAAATTTGTGTCTACATCAAGTTCCTTCAACCCATGCAGTAGACTCCTTCGTACAACGCCAGTGCTTAATATAATTTTATTAATGCAGCCAATGGCCATTCATATCCTTCTCAGGACGGGTCAAGGAAGGTATTTTGGAAAAAATCGGCCGTGGACCTATTTAAAAGACCCATTCCGGCATTTGCCTAGTGGTGAAAATGGTAAACCACAAAACGGCCGAGGTGGGGTTTGAACCTACGCTCTCCTGATGCCAGAGAGGCACGAGGTAGCGCGTTAGTGCTTGATTTGACAGTTGGTATGATTATCACCTTACCAATCTGCCATTGCTTCTTGATAGGCTTCACTAGATCTTTATATTTGGAGATCTTTTCGTGTGCATTGCCTTTAAATTCTTGCTATTATTATTATAATTATTATTATTATTATTATTATTCACAACGTCATGACCAGGCAACGCGATTGAACCATTTTAAGGGATGAATAACATTTTACCTTATTTTCCTTTCTCAAAAATATTATTATTATTATTATTATTATTATTATTATTATTATTATTATTATTATCATCACCGCTTCAGTGGGGCCGGATAGACGTTTCGGAAGTAATAACACGACTGACAACTAGTTCTGTGAAGAACTATACAGCCTATTTCATACATCCTATTTATGTCAATTGCCTCTAAAAACATGCAAAATTTCAGTTTGATTGCTGTAATAGATTCGTAGATATTGAGACCTATCTAAATATGTTGGTTGGACGCCATGTTGGATTTTTATATATGTTGGCTATAGAGTTATGTACAATTAGATGACGATTTTTGCGTAGGTGCAATATTCAAACGTTCACTTCGATCACATGATTAATATACAAGAAATAAAAACTTAATTTTAAAATTGCGCACAGCCGCCATCTTGAGGTTATGTAAACAATTGATCTAAATTAGATGCCAGTGCATTACAATGTGTATAAACATTTACTGTACCAAATGTGACTGCACTCAGATGGTTAAATCGCGAGAAGCATCTATTAACATGTTTCACCTTCGCTGGGCCGCCATGTTTGTTTTGTAATTAACAGACTTTTGAAAGTCTCACAGGGGAACTTTTAGTAGTGCCCTTTATCACCGTACAAAATTTCAGGGTGATACCAGCAATAGCTTTGGGGATATAGAATGCCGGTGAAATATTTTTCACAGCTGCCATGTTGGATTGGTGAGACGTAATAAAATTTGAAGAGCACGGTCGACGTTGGCCGTAATAGCACTATGACCTTACCGAGATTCAGTGAAATCACTCCAGCCATTTTGAATTTTAGGGGAGGGGGGAGGGTGGGGGACAGACACGGACACAAGCAAACACTCACACATACACACACACACACACACATACGCACACACGCGCGGACAAAAGGTGATCTCATAAGGCTTTTTTTTATATATATAAAATGAAAATAGGCTAAAAAGGAATCATCACATACGTGCCCGCTGAGTTTTAATTTTTCATACCACAGTTTGAGTTGTTACTTGTCGTTGTTGTTAATTTGTTTTACGGGCTTGGGACTTCAGTCATCAGCCCCTTGTTCTTAGGTGTTTGTTCAAATTATCTGATTACCTGTATTTATGTGGTGACTGTAGCAGAGTACGTAGCTGTAATTTTTCTGATCAGGGATGAAGAACGCACGAACGGGCCTTAAACTAAGGTACCATCCCGGCATTTGTCTGGCAAGAGTGCAGTTAAAAACGGGAAAAAAAACTCAGAATAGCCGTGGCCAACACCCGAATTCAAACATCCGATCTCCGGGCTTGATGCAGCTCCCCATCGCGGTCGTGTTGAGCAATATAAACTGCAAGGCAACGACGCGAAGTACCACGATTCAAAATCTGCTTCCTATATGGTTTATATACCTTAAATACCCAGGTTTGTTTCCTTTCTAGATCGCTGTAGCTGTGCTGACTTTAGCGACGCTGGTATACTCCAGGCCCGAGCCTCCAGCTCCAGTGTACGGTGCTCCTTCCAGTAGCTACGGCGCACCCTCAGGAGCATACTCCGCACCGTCCTCCAGCTATGGAGCACCATCTGGAGCTTCCTCCGCCCCAACCCGCTCGGCAGGGACCGTCTCCACCAGGCTAGGCGGTGGTCGTAGCAGCAGTAGGAAAGCCGGTCTGTCCAGGAACTCTGGAGCTTCCTCTCTGTCGTCATCTTACAACGCCCCCTCATCAAGCTACGGAGCTCCCGCCCCTGTGTACGGTCCACCCAGTGGATACAGCTACGACGATGCCAGATCTCGCCAGGCTCAAGACGATCTCGCGGTAAGTACATTTTTGACAAAATTAATGTAAATAAACTGTCAGGAATGGGACCTGGCAGAGTGAGGGGTACTATACATGAGGCGTTAGTGAATCATTTATCAAACTGAACATGGCGCGCAGCGGCCAATCTGAAATTTAATAATAAAAAATGACGTTCAATGTTTTAGAACAGCAATAACGAAAATCAGTCAGAAATTAGATAGCTATATCGTCGCTGAACTCGCAATACTGCGTATCAGACAATGAACTGACAATTCACGTTATGTTCAATTTCCTGTGTTGAGACATAAAGGAAACATACCCTTTAAATACATTGTACTGGTGAAAAGTGTTTTTCCATATTGTTATGGACATTTACAGTACAGTATAATAAAGGTTATTTTACCTTTAAATAAAACAAAGCGAAATGAACCTACCGTGAATTGTTCTGTTAGACGGCACATCCACATCCGGCTGGGAGGCGTGGCCAATCACAAGCAAAATAATGGAAACGAAAACCATTCATCGTCAGTACTGCAAGTTCAGTGACGAAATAAGGTATTGACGTTCCGTTTAATTTCGGAGGATATACTCTTATAAAACAAGAATAACGCAAAATATAAAATGTATTGAAAATACTCGATACGTTCAAATTTAAAATACATAGGATGTCACCAGGTTTCGTTAATTGTTACAAATGTGAGGAGTCACCTTTTCTTGTCTTGGGGTACGTATTTATATTCCACATTCAAATATCCTGGGTTTAACTCCTTCTGGTCTGACGATTGGAAGGGGCACACTCAGCCTTATGAGGTCAAACTGTATATATATATATATATATATATATATATGGGTTTAATTATTGCCTCAGCTGTCTTAAAGTGGATTTCCATGGTTTCCCACCTGTTCCAGGCAAATGCAGGAATAGTTACAAATTGTTACACCTCGTTTTAAATCCTAGCTCCCATTACAAATACACACATTTGTACAACCACCTCAATAACACAGTTCATCAGACAGATCACACACACACCCAAGTACACAAGGTTACGTGAATACAATGTCAATAAGATCCTAAATGAATCAACAACAAAAAACCAAATATGAAGCTTCATAGATTAGATATTTTTTTATCCCTATATGCACACCAACTCGAATGTACCTGTAATGTATGAATTCTCTGTGCTGTTCCAGGAGCCCGCCAACTACGAATTCACGTACGCCGTGCAGGACGCTTACTCTGGTAGCGACTTTGGCCACCAGGAGAGTCGCCAGGACCACAATGCCCAGGGGGAATACCGAGTGCTGCTTCCTGACGGTAGAACTCAGATCGTCGAGTACACGGCTGACGAGAATGGCTACCAGCCCAGCATTCGCTATGAGGAGCCCTCAGGACCTTACGCAGCCTCCCAGAGAAGCCGAGGTGGACCTTACTGAGTACACTGACAACGGACCAGCATTTCAGCCTGAAGGAATTGTTGATGCCTTTGTTTTCATGTCTATGTTATTTATATAATGAAGCATTGTTTGCGATATTTAACTGTGATAAATTGATTTTGTAAATATTCTTACAGCAATTTATAATAAAATTAAGCAAGTTCGTTTTGTAACCCTGTTGTTTATTGCTGACCCAAACGTTCCATTTCAACCTTTGAGGTCTGATAGCCACGATAATTTTCTCCTTAAATTAGCAATCTCTTTGAATGATATTAGTATGGTAATTTCGGTATAGCAGGGACCTGGCCTGCTGTTTCTTAAGTCTGGTTGAAGGGCTGCTTCCTTTTGGCTGCCATCTGGGTGTTTCACTGCTTCGATGTGTATGGCAGTTACTTCATGATTCGAGAACTAGTAGGGACACAATGAGGCTCACATCCAGAGACTATTCGCACTTCTGCAATGGCATTGTTCTTTTCTACTGCTGAATTTGCTTCCCCAGTCTGGTACACGTCATCTCATGCCAGACAGGTAGATACAGCTCTGAACGAAACCTGCAGATTGATAACGGATTGCTTAAAGCCTACCCCAACAGAGAAGCTCTACTACTCTGCTTGTGTACGCCGAGAGGTGGCTGCCAACAGGGAGAGGCTGAGAGTGGAAGAGAACAACGTCCACTCACTGCATGGATAATCCTCCTCATCAATGGCTGAGGTCCTGAAAGAGCTTTCTGAGGACACCTTTATATGTATAGCAACTGTACATTATTTTGTATATTTCCGACACGAAAAATAAATAAACTTCCTGAGATAGAGCAATATTCTACGGCACCCTCGGGTGCATCCACAAACCTCCTCCTTTCTCAACACGGGCTTGACACCGGCCATGGCGGCCTTGGCGGGACACCTATACATTCACTTTCTTGCAGTTTTGTTAGTAAGAAGGAAGTGAGTAACAAGACCTAACTCAGTGTATACAAAACAGTATACTTTCCAATACTCACATACAGCTGCGAGTCATGGAATATGCCTTCCTTGCGAGGGGAAGAAAAGCCGGCGGGCCCATGTAATAGATTTATGGCATGTAAAAGAACCTTCCACTAACTAAACTTGTGTGAAGCAAAATTTGTAGGTTAGGTTTGATTGCTGCTCTTAAGTTCCGACGTTCGTCACCAGGCGCTGATTGCGATGGCATCTATTAGTAGCCAAGTTCACAGCTAGGTGTCATGGACGGTAGCCTTTGGTAGCGAAAGTGGGAACTACTTGAAATTATCGTCTGCAGTCCTCACTTGTTCATAATGGCAAAATTAATCTCGGGAGTTTCCGCCAACACAAAGTTCCTCATTTTTCTACTATAATAGAAAGCGCTATAATGTTCAAGGAGCTTAGATATCTTACCTCCTTGACTTTCATAGTGCTTCAAGAAACAACGAAATTTGACATGTAAGCTACCCTTTGGGTGTCAAATAACAAAGCTTGCACCCAACACCCGAGGCCATACGATATTATTATTATAATTACTTTAATTAAAAACAGATAACACACTAATACAGTCATCACAATTAACACCGGTTGTCAGACAGATTCTACACACACCCAAAGTACACGGGGCTACATTACCGCATTGTCACAGCCCCTAAACTAAGGAACCAACCAACCAACACTTGGCAAAAACATCAAAGCAGGCTGCAGGCAGTGAAATGAGATATCTGAGGAGAATCGAACACAAAACAAGGATAGACCGCATAAGAAACACTACTATTGGGAAAACACTGAGGGTAAAACCACTGGTAACTACCTTAGTAGCTCAACTACGTTGGTTCGGACATGTGATTAGGATGCCTGCAACACGACTCCCACGCAATGCGTGGGAAGCTCGGAGTGAAGGACCAAGGGTTAGAGGAAGACCTCGCACCAAGTGGAAAGATAACATCAAGACCAGTTTAGAAGCTAGAGGCGTCAAGTGGAGGGAAGCACAACGGTCGAACATCGATTCCCCTCCATTTTCCTTAATTCCACTCGGTCCTCCAAGGGATCCAAAAATGAGTTCCTCAACTCCGTTCAGGCTTTGGCAAGGAGTCGGCAAAGGGTTTATCCCCAATGACGTACCGTAAATGAATGGCATCATAACCCTCCTGCTCGCATACCAAGGGCCCGCTCAAACTCCTTCTGCAATGCATGAGCGAATTCTTGAATGAAGCAGATTTTTCCGTTCTAGGCTGGAAAACCGTATTTTCAGCATCCCCAGATGATATCGAAAGTATTTTTAGGTACAAATTACACACCTATTATTATCAAAATTAAATTGTATAATGTCTGACTAGGTTAAAAAACATACAAACATTTAAATATGCACATGTTAAAAACAATACTTAAAATTTGTAGAAAAACAAGAAGTTCCGTGAAGAACTATACAGCCTACTTTTCATGCCAGTGATTATTCTACAGAATATGAACCTATCTAGAATAATGACGAAATTAAGTTGCTAATATCGAAATTTCCAATTAGTTCGAAATACTGTATATCTGGCATAATGTATCCTAATAGAGCACTACAGTTGTCAGCCCTGATGACTGAATATATTCTTAGTTCCATCTCTTAAGGTACAAAATACAAAATTTGGTTGAAGTCCAATGAATAGCATGGACGTTACATGCAGTTAAACATTGGATCTAACAGCGCGCGTAAAATCATGTTGGCAACAATGTCATGCATGTATTGGTCAGAAATAATCTGAAATAATATGATCTATTGTTGTGTCAATTTTGAATGAAATCCATTGGTTAGTATGGAAGTTACATGCATTTTAAAATTGGACCTATCAGCAGGCTTAGAATCATGTTGGCAGCACTGACGTATATTAGTTACTCCAAATTCGTCTAGAATGCCAGGTACTATACGTGTGCAAAGTTTAGAGCTATTGGCTTGCATACTTTCTGATATATTGATATTAGGGTAACAAAAATAGGGACAGCACATATTAACAGTTGGCAGCCCTGGTTGCTCCTTAGAATACGCATAGTCATATCTGTTATGGTACACATAGCACATACGAAATTTGGTTGAAATCCAAATGATAGTATGGAAGTTGCATGTATTTAAAGTTGGACCTGTCAGCAGGCTTAGAATCATGTTGGTAGCACTGACGTATATAAGTTACTCCAAATTAATATAGAATGTCAGGTACTATACGTGTGCATAGTTTAAAGCTATCGGCTTGCATACATTCTGATATATTGGTATTTGGATAAAATAAATTAGGAGCATTTATTAACAGTTGGCAGCCCTGGTAGGTCTTAAGAATACGCTCAGTCATATCCGGTTATGTACACATACAACATACGAAATTTGGTTGAATTCCAATTGATAGTGTAGAAGTTATATGCATTTAAAAATTGGACCTATCAGGAGGCTTATAATCATTTTGGCAACACTGCCATGTTGGGCCTCCTGGAAATTAAACTGAAATATTATGGTCTGTACGTGTGCCAATTTTGAAATAGCTCCCATTCATACTTTCCAAGATATCCAACATGGAGCTCAAATTTCAATCGTGATTTTTTAGCAGTTGGTAGCACTGACATCATTTCCAAATATGGCCGTGAGATATTCAGGTATAGATCTTTACTCCTACCAAATTTTGTTTCGATTGCTGCAGCCGTTTAGGAGTTGATAGGGGGGGACACACACACAGCCAGACAGACAGACAGAAGGACAGACAGACAGACAGACAGACAGACACACATTTGCCCGATCTCATAAGTCTACTTTTTCCTCATTTTTGCAAAATGTGAAAAGTAGGCTAAAAATTGACTTCAGAGCGCTTGACCGATGGCGTGGTAGTGTTCGCAAGACATTGTTGTGCCATTGGTCAACCGTTCTGTTGTCAAGTCCGCTCATTCGTTAATTCAGGTATAAAGTGTTTGGCACATTATAACTTATATGGCAGAAAATACAAGTGATTTAAAATTAATCATAATATTCTTTTAAATAAGTCTGCCAAGTTTTCTATTTTTTCCAGCACAACAGTTGACGCAAGATAGGAAAGACTGGAGATCTCTCTGCCAAATCTCGACACCGCAAGGTACAAGAGGACCGACTAAGTAAAGTAAAGTAAAGTAAAGTAAAGTAAAGTAATTAGCAATCACCTGTAGAACCATCACCACTACCATCACAATCGTAAATCCGATATAGCATTTCATTAAGTGGTATGATTGTTAGGCCTATACGACAATCAACTTTGATATAGCTATGGCTACTTTACTCGAATTTCTACAGTATATTCGGTATGCAATTCCTTAAAATAGGATCTGGCATTCTGGTATAAATAACCCCTGGCACTACAGCCCATGAAGGGTCTAGGCCTACCAATTGACCGCTGCCCAGCCATTTGGCCTGCAGATATTAGGGTGACGCGTTTACAGCGCATCAGGTCCCCTCGGCCGTTAATCTTGTTTCTCGTGAAACGGGCCGCTGCCTCACCGTCAGACAGCTACTCAATTGTCCTCATGAGGCTGACTGTATACCGTTCCAGCCCTCACGTCAGTTTATAAAATCCCTTACGAAGTCGGGAATCGAACCCGGGGCCTCTGGATGAGAGGCAAGCGTGCTACTCCAACACCACTGGGGTGGCGGCATTCTGGTATACTGCTGTAGTTAAATTAAGATTTGAGTGTAGATCAATCCAAGACGTTCGATTTTTTTAATAAATAATATAATGATCCTTTCAAAGATTACATGCAAGAGAAGTGTGAAAACTTAAACTGGGAAGTCATTGGATTATTTTTTGGAACTAGATGAGTGATTTCAAAATTCGCAATTAATATTTGCAGAAAACTTGGTATAAATTATTTCAAAATCTCTTTACATTTTTAAAGGGAACTCATCAGATAGCAGCCGTCCTCAGCCAATTGGTCATAATAATTTTCATTCAAGTTACAAGTTACAAGAAACTACATCAAACCAGTTTAATGGGAAACTGATATAGAATCGAACCCACTTCATAGCAGCCCTCTGACAAAAATTACTTTTCTTAACAGAGCCTGGACTCGAACCCGAGCCTCCGCGAGGACAGAACTTCAGGTTAGTTAGTTATTGTTGTTTTAAGGGGCTGAACTACAAGGTTTAGAGAATAGCACCCATATGAGGGAAAACCATTAACCAAATTGCAAAATGCGTTAATTCTACGTATTGACTTCGATAAATAATAATTAAATTAGCTTTCAATACCTGTTAATACTTAAAATGATTTTACTAACAGATGTTTAATGCGAATTTCATTAGTTAATAACACCCATTACACATGGGTACAACTGTGTTCACCAACTGAGAAACATTTACATTTCGTTTATTAAGGCAACACTGAACAAGATGTTCCGTGACGAACTAAAGATCCTAATTTTCTTAAAATTTAAGATTCATGCCAATGATTAATCTATATGGATCTATCTAGAATAATGACGAAATTAAGTTGGTAATATCGAAATTTCTAATTAGTTTGAAATACTGTATACCTGGCATAATATAGCCTAATAGAGGACTACAGTTGGCAGCCCTGGTGACTGAATATATTCTTAGTTCCATCTCTTAAGGTACAGAATACTAAATTTGGTTGAAGTCCAATGGATAGCATGGACGTTACATGCAGTTAAACATTGGATCTAACATCGCGCGTATAATCATGTTGGCAACAATGACATACATGTATTGGTCAGAAATAATCTGAAATAATATGATCTATTGTTGTGTCAATTTTGAATTAAATCCATTAGTTAGTATAGAAGTTACATGCATTTTAAAATTGAACATATCAGCAGGCTTAGAATCATGTTGGCAGCACTGGCGAAGGGCTATATTAGTTACTCCAAATTAATCTAGAATGCCAGGTACTATGAGTGTGCAGAGTTTAAAGCTATTGGCTTGCATACTTTCTGATATATTGATATTAGGGTAACAAAAATAGAGACAGCATTTATTAACAGTTGGCAGCCCTGGTTACTCTTAAAAATCGGCATAGTCATATCTGTTATGGTGCACATAGCACACACGAAATTTGGTTGAAATCCAAATGATAGTATAGAATTTACATGTATTTATGCTTGAACCTCTCAGCAGGTTTAGAATCATGTTGGTAGCACTGACGTGTATAAGTTACTCCAAATTAATATAGAATGTCAGGTGCTATACGTGTGCATAGTGTAAAGCTGTCGGTTAGCATACTTTCTGATATATGGGTATTTGGATTTTTTTTAAATGAGATCATTTATTAACAGTTGGCAGCCCTGGAGGCTCCTAAGAATACTCTCGGTCATATCTGATTATGTACACATAGCACATACGAAATTTGGTTGAATTCCAATTGATAGTGTAGAAGTTATATGCATTTAACCTTTGGACCTATCAGCAGGCTTATAATCATTTTGGCAACATTGCCATGTATGGCCTCCTGGAAATTAAACTGCAATATTATTATCTATACGTGTGCCAATTTTGAAATAGCTCCCATTCATACCTTCCAAGATATTCAACATGAAGATCAAATTTCAATTGCGATTTTTCAACAGTTGGTAGCACTGACATCATTTTCAAATATGGCCGTGAGATATTCAGGTATAGATCTTTACTCCTACCAAATTTTGTTTCGATTGCTGCAGCCGTTTAGGAGTTGATAGGGGGGACACACACACACAGCCAGACAGACAGACAGACAGACAGACAGACAGACAGACATTTGCCCGATCTCATAAGTCTACTTTTTCCTCATTTTTGCAAAATGTGAAAAGTAGGCTAAAAATGTCATCCAACACGATAATGAATTAGATTCCCAGTCGACCGCCCGGGTCAGGGATGGAAAGAATGAAGCCCCCATCTAGCGACGAGGATATGAACTGTGCCGGCTGTCGAAGCCTGTCGCACTCCTCTGAGGCAATGATTAAATGAATGACAGATGGAATGAAATGATAGTGGAGAGTGTTGCTGGAATGATTTTTTTACAGGGAGAACCGCAGTACCCGGAGAAGAACCTATTTCTCTCCTTTTTGTCCAGCACAGATCTCACATGGAGTGACCGGGATTCGAACCACGGACCCAGCGGTGAGAAGCCGGCGTGCTCCCTCCTAAGCCATGGAGGCTGCCTCCCAATTGAACTACCAGTAACAAAATGAATATTATTATATAGTTCAATTGTAGTATTTGGTAGCATTTTGTGACACTGAAGTAGAGGAGGAAGAATGAAGTTAATATTCGAACAACTATGATCTTCCAATAGTAGCAAAGAACTGCATTGCTCCTAATCAAGAATGAGATACTTGCTTCATGAAAAACATCAATGACATCACAACAAACCCAAACCCAAAATACCAGTTAAATAAACCACTTTGAAATAACAAAATGGAACGATTGATTTTCGGGAGTAACATAGATCGTGATACCTTACACTACTACAACCCCCCTCCCTCCCTCCCCAGACACAAAACAGCGGCATCCATGACGATATGGACGGAACTAAAGGTTTAAACGTTGCTAATAAGGCTTTGCATACAAACACAAACCTAACTTGGGGCTCACGACCTAGACCCCCTTGCTTGTAGTACATGCAGTAATTATTTTCGTCCAGACAGTGGTCTAACCTTGTAGCGACTAATTTCTATGCTTCACCATGGCTTTAGAAAGGTACATTGCAACTTTTCAATTAAACTGAGCAACTTAAAGTAACTAATAACTAGCCTACATGGTGGCTTCAGTGGCAAAGTTGGAGCATCCTGAGCTTCTAAGCCTAAGATCGCGGGTTCAAACCCGGCCGAAGTCGTCGGATGTTTTAAGAGCGTTAAAAGTCCCTCGGTATGCCTTCCTTCGGAGGGGAAGAGAAGCCGGTGGGCCCACGTCATAGATTTATGTCATGTAAAAGAACCTTCCACTAGCTACAATTATGTGAATAAATTTGTAAGTTAGATTTGATTAATGCTCTGGTAAGTTCCGACGTTCACCACCAGGTGCTGGTTGCGGTGGCATCAAGTAGCCAAGTTCACAGCTAGGTGTCGTTGACGGGAAGCATTTGTTAGCAAAAGTAGGAACTACTTGAAATTGATTGTCTGCAGTCCTTACCTGAATAACAGATAGCACACACTAACACAGCCATCACAAGTAACACCGGTTACCAGACAGATTCTACACTTATCCAAAGTACACGGGGCTACATGACCACGTTGTCGCAGCCCCCAAACTGAGGAACCAACCAACCACACCAATAACTTCACAATGATATTTACACTGATTAATTTCATATAAATGGAAACTTAAAGTAATTTATGAACATTCATAACTCACAACCAAACCTCGTACTTGAACATTTGTGAGTGCTTCCACATGTAACCACGCACTGCTTGAAACCCCATACAGCTGAGTAATATGGCAGAGATTCAAGTCACAACATCAAACAAACGAACATCAACGTCCGTACGTCATCCGTGACGTCATCGACTACACTAAAATTTCCCCCAGACACGTACGTATCGCGATATATAATTAAACTTGTTCTTCTAAAATAATTGTGCATTTGGGGTCAAATGAATATCTTTATAATAATTACTCAGGCCATTGGGTTTAACATGAAATCTCTTTCTTTATGGCATTACAATTGTGTGTCACGTATGCGTCTAAGTCCATGAACAACCGTACAAATAACCCCTCATGCATCTGAACTGGGCCTTAAGGACGAGATTTCTGTCTCGGGGCGTATCGGGGGGAAATTGAGAAAGTGGATTGAGTCTCAGTTCAGAGTACATGCTACACTAAACAAGAAAAATACAAATAAGAAAACCACTTTAAGATCACATAAAAACTCTTCAGGGTTTATTTCCTATAAGCATCAACAATAATAAAATATTTCATTCAATAACGAATAAATCCAGGTTTGTGACAGTAGTCTACCAAAAATGTGCCCCTATCTTATTCTCATATTGGGCAACGAGAAAGTAATCATACAAAGATTCTAACTAATATCAAACCCCTGAAAAAGACGGTACATCCTACTTGTCAGTCCTAGTAAAACCCTCAGAAAATTCCTACCAACCAAAAAACAGTCAAAGCTAGGCTAGAGATGAAAGGAAGAAAATCCAAGTCTAAATCCCTACCTATAAAAGAGTAATATCATGATAAGTAATTTAAACACATGAAATTCAGTAAAAATTAGTATTCTTTTACTATTATTAAAGTAAGGCATTTCCTTTATTCCATTATTTTTTGTGTTCCATTATAATTCTGATTTTTGAACTTTCAAACTGTCAAAATTCAGTACTTCTTCTTCGATCACGTTGCGGTATTGTTTTCAAAAATTGTATTTATAAACACTATTCACATTGGCGAATAACTTTCGATAGCTAGAAGATGCTGACAATTTTTTAGCCTACTTTTCACATTTTGTAAAAATGAGGAAAATGTAGACTTATGAGATCGATCCGGGAAAATGTGTGTCTGTCCGTCTGTCTTTCTGTTTGTATGTCTGTCTGTCTGTCTGCTGTGTGTGTGTGTGTGTGTGTGTGTGTCCCTATACTCCTAAATGGCTGCAGATATCGAAACCAAATTTTGTATGAGTAAAGATCTATACCGGAATATCTCAAGGCCATATTGAAAGCGACAGTGCTACCAATTGCTGAAAAATCGCAATAGAAATTTGAGCTCCATGTTGGATATCATGGAAGGTATGATTGGGAACTATTCCAAAATTGGCACACATATAGATAATAATATTTCAGTTTAATTTCCAGGAGGCCATACATGACAGCGCTGCCAACATGATTTTAAGCCTGCTCATAATTCTAATTTTTAAATGCATGTACCTTATACACTATCAATGGATTTCAACCAAATTTCGTATGTACTATGTGTACGATAACAGATATGACTATGCGTATTCTTAAGAGCAACCAGGGCTGCCAACAGTTAATAAATGCGCTTTCTATTTGTTTTATCCCAATACCAATATATCATAAAGTAAGCAAACCAAGAGCTCTAAACTTTGCACGGGTGTTGGCGAATTGAGCCAGCTAATCTTCTGAGTGGATCTTTCTTATCTAGTCATTCCATCATACAGTCCTTTCTGGCCAATTGCCCCAGGCCAAGTTCTGGTTCTTCCGCTGAAACCCTTCTCCCTTTGGTCCCCCACCACTACCCTTGTGAAAACCCAAAGGTAAGATAACTTACTTGATCTTGCAGAATGACCGATTACATGACAGTTCCCCACACTGACACTTCCACACACTACCCAAAATACTGACACTTCCACACAGTCCTTGGACACGACTACCTGTTTAATGACTCAGAAATATTCCCGACTGACAGTTCCACACACATCCCCCCACCCCTAAGGCTATATAGGCTTCAGTGATCATCCTTACAGCCGCACATGTGACAATGCACCTTAACATAATACTCATTTGGAGTGAAGAAAACCGCTCGGTCTATGTACTTCATTACTAACACGGTCTCGAAAATATCATTGTGATGTAGTGTAATTTCCATCAAAATCCTGGCTGTGGACTGGCAAAATAATAACAAAACCGATCAGTTTGGTGGTGTTATCATTTTGGCGTGTTTAAAATCAGCTTTCTAGGCTTCGTCAGTTGTTTTGTATTTTTTTTTGTTTGTTTTGTTTTTTGTTTTTGTCATATTTGTTCAACAATAATATTAACCTACTCCATTTTCTGTGAATAGGCAACTGCCTTCAGAAAACTTTTCATATTTTTGTCATTTTCGAACTTTTTCTGAATGTTCTCAATCCGTCCGTCCAGTTTGACATATTTTCGTCTTCTTTTTTTCCCTTCCATGTTGAGCTCGGCCTTTAAAAATGCGCAGTTTGTCTTCTCAGCTTCCGTCTTCAACACTTTGACAACCTCTTTTAATTTGGGGTGAGGTCTCCCGACAAGGTTGTTGAGTCGGTTGTTCCAGCCCTCAACAGCATTCGTTGTCCTGTGTCGTGCTTGGTGGCAGTTCCACATCTCGATTGGAATGTCTTGGTTATCTAGCCAGTTGTCAACGATGTAGTCAAAAAACTGGCTAAGTTTGGGACTTTCTGGAGCTTGAGAGTGTATTTCCACCCATCCATCGAGCACATCTTCAGGCTTTAAAAACGCAAGTGCTGCGCACATACGGACATGAAGGCGGATTTCGTTATTCTCTCGGTACTCCACCGTTAATCCGAGATCCTGTACTTTTCTCCATAAGCATTTTGTCATGTGAAAATGACAGCCATGTAATTTTGTTGTTGGAAATACGTATTTCAGAGAAGAAATTACAGCTGCTTCAAAATCCACATTACGTCTTCTGGTCTCCACTCCGGAACAGCCTGGAGGAGGAGTCTGAACAGTCTCCTATACGTTTGCTTCTTCTTGTTTGGTAGAAGTGCGAATGCGATAGGAAATATATTTGTCTCATCATTGCTGCTCCCAAAATCGGCATGAATGGTATATATTTGACAAAACTGCTTGCTAGAGCTATTGAAAGTACCATCCATAAAAAATGGCTAAAACATTTCAAGCTCTCTTTTCCTTTGCTGCCGCAAAAAACAATAATTCCTTCTTCATTTCCGTCGTCGGCCAAAAGGAAAGACGAACCGTCAATCATAGTCAACGTATTGATATCAAAAACGATATTTTCTCTGTGTTCCGGCTCCTTTGTGCTTCCCTGCGCACTGCTTTTGTGTCGATAAAGTGACCTCATCATAGACTCTGTCCTAGGCATTTCGGTAACGAAGTCATAACCTGAAAACAAACCATCTATCCTATACTCTAAAACAAGCAATGTATGTACATGAGAAAACGAAAACTGGCCTAACAATTTTAATGAAATCTCTGAATAAAGTTTTTTTTTATTTACAAATAAAAATTGTTTCATAAAAAAATAATTAAAAGTATGGTTAAAAAATCAAAATTTCAATGCTAGAGTTTGGAAAAACAAATAAAAAAAACAGGGGTCTGCTTTATAAATCTATAAAATGTTGTAAACATGGATACAAACTGAGTAAACAAAATACATTAATAAAGCACCATAGTACAGTAAAACACAAATGCTTAGAAATGTTAATAATGCAGTGTTATGCTTCCAATCCGCACCTGGAGTAGAAAAGCAGCTCTGCACGCGTATGTTTTATAATTAAAAATACACACTTTTGACATTGATAGTACATGACCAATGCTTGAAACTTGTTTCCAAATAGTTCATGAACATAAATTAATATAAATAAATTTTTTAATTAGATTTTTGATAATTGTAAAATATGATGAGTACGTTGGGCTGCATTATCTAATAAATAAATTTTAAATAGAAGAAACTACATTATTACGTATGTGTTGTTTGAATGAGTTTACTAAATTCACTCAGTGGTACCCTACTACTAAAACTAATGCTAAGAGCACATACCTTTATCATGAAGGTCACCCATGGCGTTGTTGTAAATTTGACTAATGCTGGCTTCTTCTTCGCGTGCTCTCTTCACCGCCCCTTGGACGAGCTTCGAAATCTCTATACGGGCAACATCAGGAACACCACACTGAAGCTCACTGTTTGCTCCACGGGTTAAAATGTTTTCTTTTGACTGAATTGATGAATAACACTTTTTCGAATACTTGAAAACACACACCCACGTCACAACACCACTTTTCGCCATTCTTAACTTTTGGTATTCGTAACCTTCATGGTAAACGCATTCCCTTCCCTTAGATGTCCGACCAAATTCTAACTCCATAGTACTCACGATCCTTACACGGCAAGAATAAAAATGTCTCATTTATAATGTACTAGTACTTGTACTTGTACTCATAATAGCTGAAGAGTATTAAACATTTTTGCCTCAAACCTTATACAGTAGTTCAGTAGTTAAAAAATATAATATGAGATTACAGAGATATTAAAAGTGCTAAACAACAGTAGGCCAAATTTCAACTTGATCTTTTCCATAGTAGCCTTGGGGGAGGGGGTATTTGTGTGTGTAAATGTCAGTCGAGATTATTTCTGAGTCATTAAACAGGTAGCCGCGTCCAAGCACTGTGTGGAAGGGTCAGTATTTTGGGCAGTGTGTGGAAGTGTCAGTGTGGGGAACTGTCCGGACACCGAATGACCCACTGGCTCTGGAATTTCCCGTAAACACACTTCCATGTAGGGTTATACAAAATTGGATCTAACACAATTTCAGTGAAACAAACATTATGCCATTATTCTTTTAAAAGGCTACAACAGTTATAAGGTACCTTAAACCCCTTACATTATTATTATTATTATTATTATTATTATTATTATTATTATTATTATTATTATTATTATTATTATTGTCCCTCGTGGTGTACGGATAGCACGCTTTTCTCTTACCGAGGAGGCTCTGGATTAGATTCCAGCCAGAAACTTAAGATCTATATAATGTTATTGGTTTTACGTCCCTTTTAACTACTGTGGCCGGGGTGCCGGAATTTTGTCCCGAAGATCTTTAACGTGCCAGTAAACCTTATGACACAGCTCCATCGCAATTATGCACCCACAAATGCCAAGCGACTGCGCCAGGATTCAATCCTGCAGCCTTGGGCTCAGTAGGCAAGAACGTTACCGCTGAGCAACGCAGCCAGTCATACTTAACATCTGATTTGAGGGCTAGAAACAATTGTCGTTTATTCATTTTGAAGACTTGGCGATCATTTAGTGCTGTGTACTTTGGTGTGTGTGGAATCTGTCTGATAATCTGTGTTATTGTACCTGCTGTAGCGTACTATTGTGTACTTGTAATTTGGCTAGGATATGGTTAGAAGGGCGGCATGACCTTAATTTAGGTACAATCTAGGCATCTGCCTGGAATACAAATGAGAAACCATGAAAAACCACTTCCAGCATGGCTGAGTTAGGAATCAAACCCACCTATTCTCAATTCTGCATCAGGAGAAGGAAAACCTCGTGAGGACAATTAAGTACCTGCTTGATATGAGGAGTAGTGGTCCATGATCTAAAATCAAAGTGATGTGGCTAAGGGTGTCGTCGCGCAGGTTATTCGTCCCCCACAATTTGTAGCCTATGAACTGGGTTGCAGTCGGCTTGATGTTTGGGTGCTCCAAACCACGGGTTTGTTAGACCATTATTGTTGATTCATTGAGGGGCTTTGCGACATCGTCGTCATCTAACCCCGTGTACTTGGTTGTGTGTGTGGAATTTGTCTGATACCCTGTCTTATTGTGATGGCTGTATCATTGTAATTAAGATGAGGATTGGGAAGGAGGCAGCCGTGGCCTTCAGTCAGGACTCAATCCGGCATTTGCCTGGAGTAGAAGTGGGGAACCACATACATAAGCGACTTTATAGTAATTGACACCCCTGAGACCGTGAAACTGAGAGTCACCTCCCCTCCAACAGTTTAATGACAAAATGTTGGAAAATGTGAACAGTATGGTATGTGTTGGCTGCAGAGTGGGGGAAGGTAGGGGAGGCTGCTAATGAGCTATCGCTGGCCGAATTGGACTATCAATTATCAAAGGAGCAGATCATGGTGGTCAGAAAAGTCTGTCCGATTTTATCAGTGTAATTAACTGGCCGAATTGGACTGCGCCCCTTTGCACACGTATATTACATGACCTTCTACATTAATTTGGAGTACCTAGTATCAGGGCTGGCATGCGAAACGAAATGCATTATCAATTTAATTTAGCGTCGCGAAATGAAATTGTTCAATGGAATAACATTTCGCTCCTGGCGCGAAATGATATTTGTTACAGACTTTTAATTTCGCTCCTGGCGCGAAGTTATATTCATTACGGACTTTTAATTTAGCTCCCGGCGCGAAATGATATTTGTTACAGACTTTTAATTTCGCTCCTGGCGCGAAATTATATTCATTACGGACTTTTAATGTAGCTCCCGGCGCGAAATGAAATTCGTTACAAACTTTTAATTTCGCTCCTGGCACGGAATTAAATTCATTACGGACTTTTAATTTAGCTCCCGGCGCTAAATGAAATTTGTTACAGACTTTTAATTTCGCTCCTGGCGCGGAATTAAATTCATTACGGACTTTTAATTTAGCTCCCGGCGCGAAATGAAATTCGTTACAGACTTTTAATTTCGCTCCTGGCGCGAAATTAAATTCATTACAGACTTTTAATTTCGCTCCTGGCGCGAAATAAAATTTGTTAACGACCATCAATTTCGTACCCGGCATTTAGTCCCCCCCTCCGGCCTGAAATTAAAATGCATGGAACATTTCATTTTGTTTCTGAAATGAAATTTGTTTCTTTTCTTCCCCGAAAGCCTTATTTGTTCCCGCGTCCTACACCTAGCCACCATCTACATTCGTCCCTACCACCCCATCCCCAAAGACTGCATTACCCACGTGTCTGAAGTCTTCCCCCATTTAATTCTAATGGCCGACCTCAACCTTCATTCCCGTTCGACCCTAGAACTTCATAGCCTAGACATCTATCTACGTCACATCGACGCCACCCTCGTCCCTCTCCCAGAATCTACCCGTCCTTCCTCCAATACCACCACGACGCAGTCATTGCTCCTAACTCCCTCCGCCATCTGTTTGACGTGTCTGTCCTGCCACTCAAAGGAGGTGATCATGCCCCCGTTTTACTCAACTTCCCTCTTCCCCCACTACCACCTCCCAGGATGGTCCAGAATTTCTGCACAGCAAACTGTCAGGAATACCGCACCTACGTCAACAATCACCTCCGTGCGGACCATCTCCCACTGGATAACCAGACGACGGTCGACGCATATACTGCACACATAGATACTATACTACGACAAGCCTCCCAGGTAGCCATCTCCCTCATTCCAACGACCCCGTGCACTACATTTGAGTCGTCCAGTTGCAAAAATCGTTTAATCCACTTGTGAATAAGGATCATGTCGTAAAATTATTTATTTAATTATTTTATTTATTTTACCTCATTTTATTTTGTTTTATTTTATTTTGCTTTATTTTGTTTTGTTTATTTTTTGTTTTACTTTATTTCGTTTTATTTTGTTTTAAATTGTCTTGTTTTATTTGTTTTATTTTGTTTCCCAGAAAACAAATGCAAAACCAAAAACACAAAACACGAAGTAAAATGCTAAATTCAAACACAAAAGCAAAAGCAGAATAAAAAAGAAACACAAACCAAAAAGCAAAATTCAAAAACAGCAAAAGCAGAAAACAAACACAAAACCAAAACAAAAAAGACGAAGCAGAAAGCAAAAGCAGAACAAAAAAAAGCAAAATCAGAAAACAAGAAACATAAAGCAAAAAGAAAAATTAATAAAAGCAAAAGCAGAAAACAAACACAAAACAAAAACAAAAAAGACGAAGCAAAAAGCAAAATTCAAAAACAAAAGCAAAAGCAGAAAACAAAAAACAAATAACATAAAGCAAAATTCAAAAAAGCAAAAGCAGAGCACAAACACAAAACCAAGAAAGAAAAGCAATAAGTCAAATTCAAAAGCAAAAGCACGAAGCAAACACAAAAACACCAACCAAAAGTAGAAAACAACAAACACAAAAGATACGTGAGGCAAAGTCCAGAGAAACGTTTCTCATGAAAATGTTCCTTATTCACAAGTTGATTAAACGAGTTTTGTAACTTGACTCATTTGCATTTGACTGTTGGCACGGACTAGAGTAAAATGTGGCTTTTCACCGATGTCTCAGTCTTAAACATGGCTGTGATTATGTGGAAGCTACAGAGGTATGGGTGGTGCTTAGTAATGAAATTCGGGGCAGTCAGTGCCTGTGGATGCTGTGAAGGGTTCTACTCATAGGGTTAGTACTGCTGTTCTGACTCAGTGAGGAAAGCGATGGCAAACTACCTCACCCCCCATCTTGTCTAGTACGCCTCACTATAGCGCTGCCTTGAGTTTTTGTGGGTATCTACCCACATAACCTACCGGCGGTACTTTTTGAGGATCCAACCAGCCTTCGGGCTGACTACCTAACAGACAGACGTCAGGACTTTGAACATCGTACAGAACATTATTTAACTCTCGAAACGAATATACTGTATTTTAATTTCAACAACGAAATTAAATGTTTCATGCATTTTAAATACACGTCGGAGAGCGAAACTTAATGCCGTTTGGGAATTTTATTTCGCCTCGGGAGCGAAATTAAAAGTCTGTAACGAATTTTATTTCGCACCGGGAGCGAAATTATAAGTCTGGAACTAAATAAATTTCGCGCCGGGAGCGAAATTATAAGTCTGGAACGAAATTAATATCGCGCCTGGAGCGAAATTAAAAGTGTGGAACGAAATTAATTTCGCGCCGGGAGCGAAATTATAAGTCTGGAACGAAATTAATATCGCGCCTGGAGCGAAATTAAAAGTGTGGAACGAAATTAATTTCGCGCCGGGAGCGAAATTATATGTGAGGAACGATATTAATTTTGCGCCGGGAGCGAAATTATAAGTCTGGAACTAAATTAATTTCGCTTCGAATTAAGTTTCGCTTTGATTTAATTACGCGCCGACAATCATTATCATTTCGCTCCCGAATATCGCGCTTACGGCGAAATTAAATTATTTTCGTCCCCACAGCCATGAATTTAATTTCGCATGCCAGCCCTGCCTAGTATACGTCAGTACTGCCAACATTATTCTAAGCGTGTTGATATGTCCAAATTTTAAATGCATGTAACTTCAATACTAACAAATGGATTTCAACCAAATTTCGTATGTGATTTGTGTACCATATCTGATATGAATATGAGTATTCTTAAGAGCCAACAGGGCTGCCAACGGTAAATAAATGCTCTCTCTATTTTTATTTTACCCTAATATCTATATATCAGAATATATGCAAGCCAACAACTCTAAACTTGGCATACGTATAATACCTTACATTCTAAATTAATTTGGAGTAACTAATAATCGTCAGTGCTGCCAACATAATTTAGGACTGCTGATAAGTCCAATTTTTAAATACATGTATTTTCTATACTAATAAATGGATTTCATCCAAAATTGGAACAATAATAGATCATAATATTTTAGATTAATTCATAAATTTTAGTTCGTCACGGAACGAACTAACAAATTGTTATTAAAATAAAATATTACGAATGAAAGTTGCCACAACTCCCATCGCACGGCCAAGAAGTAATACTCTCTGCACATTCCTCTTCAAAAATAGTACTTTATACGCCAGTAATGAAAACATTGTCAAATTACAAAAATATATTTTTAGGCAAAATAATGTTATAGCATTACGTTTAAAATTACCCGGAATATTTTCCAACAAGGCAAAGTTTAAGGTACCAATTTCTTCGCATCAAACGATATGCTTTTAACGAAAAGGAGAAATTAAATAGTAAATACTACTAGTTTTCTCTTTTTTAACCGTATTTGACTATATTTAGGCAGTTAGTTCAGTACCAAAACATTAGAACGCAATTTTCAGGGTTGCCTGTAATCCCATTCAACAGAATTGCTCTTCAGTCGGTCAACACAAGAGTGCCTAAATAGATTGGATAGAAAGTGACAATTACTTCATCACCCTATTATCTGACAGAAATGTTATATGAATTATTTATACATTAACTAGCAACCTGACCCGGCTTCGCCCGGGAACAGTTATGAATGCATTACGTGATAAGCGCTTTATTTTTTCAATGTCAATGAAAAACGGCCAATATCCGTTTGACGTCTCGGCATGATGGGTTAAAATCACTGACTGGACTATTAATTGTATTATCATGAAGATGCATGTGCAACAAATTCTTGTCAGACGTAATCTAAGAATGGCGAGGTGCATGAAACACAAATCCCCCTTCCGTCCAATCTTAACTTGACTGTGAATTTTTCGGAATAAAACGTTCACAGGCGAAATGAAGACAAGTCGAGTTGCACTTCCAGGGAAACTCCAAACACAACCACTTGTCTCTAAAGTTTTTAATTCAACACGACTCGACAGTTTACAGCTGGCTGTATCTGGGGCAATAAGCTCGTTCGCTAGCTAAGATGTAACTGGGGTGATAGACTTGCCCCTAGCTAACTCGTAAACTGTCGCCTCAGTAGCTGAATGGAGATTGTTGGAAGAAATGAAAACGAAAAAACACTTATAGTAGGTGATGTATTGAAGATAGAGATATGCTCTCCCGGGCTATTTTGTAGAACTTTTCATGATGAACAATTCTTCACTCATAGTATATAGATATTTTTAACGGTGTGCCCAGCGTAAGCTTAAAAAGCGCACGGACGCCATTTTTTTCTATCTTTTCACTGAAATCGTCAATGCTAGACTTCCTTTGGCCGTAAATAAATTATATTCTACAGAAACCTTCCTCGAGATATCCTTTACAGAATGGTGAAAACCGCATCAAAATCCATTCAGTAGTTCTCGAGATTACCCGTGACATCCAAGAATCGGGGACTTTGTTTTATACTAAGTAGAGATTATACGCCAATCAGTATAATTTAATACAATATAATCCCCCTTCCGTCCAATCTTAAATTGACTGTGAATTTTGCGGAAAGAAAAGTTCACAGGCGAAATGAGAGTTGCACTCCCAGGGAATGGCGATGTGAATGAAACTCAAATCCCCCTTCCGTCCAATCTTAGCTTGACTGTGTTTCACAAGCGAAATGAAGAAAACCCGAGCTGCACTTCCAGGGAAACTCCAAACACAACCACCCTTCTCAGAAGTCTTAACTTTGCACGACTCAACGGTTTGCTGCTGACTGTATCTGGGGCAATAGGTTCGCCCGCTAGCTAGGCTGTAACAGGGATGATATACTCGCCCTTAGCTAGCTCGTAAACTGTCGCCTCAGCAGTTGAATGGACATGGTTGGAAGAAATTAAAACGTAAAAATACTTATAGTGGGCGATGTATTGAAGATAGACATATGCTCTCGCGGACATTTTTGTAGAACTTTTCATGCTCAACAACTCTTACACTCATAGTATTTAGATATTTTTAATGGTTTGCCCAGCGTAAGATTACAAAGCGCTCGGACGCCGTTTTTTTTTCGACTTTTTCATTGAAATCGTTACTGCTCGGCTTCCTTTGATCATAAATAAATTATTTTCTACAAAAATCATCCTCGAGATATCCATTATAGAATGGTGAAAACCCCAAGAAAATCCATCAAGTGGTTCTAGAGTTTACCCGTAACATCCAAGAATCGGGGACTCTGTTTTATACTAAGTAAAGATACACTTCTCTAACAAATGGAGGGGCGTTAATTGCATGACATGTTTCGCTCGTCAAGCGAGCATCGTCAGATTCAATATACTACACACAATAGCTCTACAAATCACTAACAAACCCACAAACGGTCACTGCCCCCCCCGAAAGAAATCCGCTAAAAGTACAGAAAATTCTTAGTGTGGCAATTATCATACTAATACAAGAAGTTCCGAGACGAACTATAGAGCCTACTTTTCTCGAAATGTAAGATTCATTCCAATGATTAATCTATATGGACCTAATTAGAATAATGACGAAATTGAGTTGGTAATAACGGAATTTCTTATTAGTTCGAAATATAACTGGCATAATGTAGCCTAATAGAGCACTACAGTTGGCAGCCCTGGTGACTTAATATATTCTCAGTTCCATTTCTTAAGGTAAAGAATACAAAATTTGGCTGAAGTCCAATGGATAGCATGGACGTTACATGCTGTTAAACATTGGATCTAACAGCGCGCGTAAAATCATGTTGGCAACAATTTCATGCATGTATTAGTCAGAAATAATCTGAACTATTATGATCTATTGTTGAGCCAATTTTGGATGAAATCCATTTATTTGTATAGAAGTTACATGTATTTTAAAATTAGACCAATCAACAGGCTTAGAATCATGTTGGAAGCACTGACGTATATTAATTACTCCAAATTAATCTAGAATGCCAGGTACTATGCGTGTGCAATGTTTAGTGCTGTTGGCTTGAATACTTTCTGATATACTGATATTAGGTTAAAACAAGATGTTCAGTAAAGAACATATAGCCTACTTTCTCCTAAATGTATGAGTATAGTTATAACTCGTTGTTATTATCAAAGAGTATAATAGAACTATTCTTTGTTGAAGACCTTAGAAACGATTTACCTCTACCAAACGCCACGACCTAGATAAAAACTGCTACCATCATTGAAGAAAGAAAGAAAGAAAGAAAGAAAGAAAGAAAGAAAGAAAGATAAGAAGTATATCAAGAATGTTATGGATCTGGAGACATAATCGACCGGACTGGCGGCGTGGCTCAGCGGTAACGTTCTCGCTTGCTGGGCCCTAGGTTGCAGGTTCGTATCCTGGCGCAGTCAGCTGGCATTTGAGGGTGCACAAATGCGAGGGAGCCGTGTCAGTACATTTACTGGCACGTTAAAGATCCCCTTCGGGCCAAAATTCCGGCACCCCGGTGTCTCTAAAAGCAGCAGTAGTTAAAAGGGATGTAAAACCAATAACATTATTATTATTATTATTACGACCTGCCGTGGGCAACATCCAACTTTGAGTTGAGGCATGTCTTTACACGTCTGGTTGTGCATGGCTTTCACAACCCTAATTGAATTAACAAATCTTTCCATGACCCTACAGAGACGTGTGTATACAAACTATGTGGATATTTTCGATAATATAATCCTAACAGAGCGAGTGCATTCTAGCGGCCAGAATAAGAAACTTTTCAATAAAATCTGGAAGTTACTTTTTTGGCAGCTAGATGTCTCGAGTAAATCTGCTGGCGAATTATGTTTTAATTAAATATATATTTTACACCATAATGTGGACAATATAACGCTTAATAACATTTTCAAGTAACGCAAAATAGGCTGTTACAAACCCTTTAAAATAAAAACTTAAAATGTATCGTAGTATCAACTTGTCATTCTTCAAATTCGATGCGCATAGAATGATAATGGTATAGTAATCAATGGATCCCCACGTAGACTAGTCGGGACATCTAGTGGTGAAATATCGAACAATATAATCCTAACAGAGCGAGTGCATTCTAGCGGCCAGAAGAAGAAACTTTTCAATAAAATCTGGAAGTTACCATTTTGGCAGCTAGATGTCTCGAGTAAATCTGCTGGCGAATTATGTTTTAATTAAATATATATTTTACACCATAATTTGCACAATATAACGCTTAATTTTAAAACATCTGAGTCATTACAAAACAATAAACATATAACATTTCAAGCAAAAAACCTAGCTCTGATCGGGTTTGAACCATAGGCATCTGAGCGACAGGCTATCGCTCTACCACTGAGCTAATTGTGTCACCGAATATCGTTCTATTTAAAATGACTTACATAGAACTTGTTAGCAAATAATGATTTATACTAAACGATTTCATCACTGGAGTATATTATTTATATATAAAGCATTTCATACAAAGTTTATTTATTTTTTATCAGTACGCTATATTGCATTCAATACTCAAATTAGTGAAATATAAGTCAGGCACAAGATATCCGCTGCCATCTTGTCTTATTAATGAATCAGCTGAGCTTTTTAAAATCACGTCTGCACTATAGTATTACAAAATAAACTTTTAATTTCGTACGTGCCTCTTCCTTTAGAACAGTTAAAACGATTCTCGGCTCGATAATCGGAACTGGTGGGTCCCATGATATGGATTATAAAGTTTGCATAATTCGCACGGCCGCCATCCTGAAATGGTATGGCGGACGACCTTGTAGTTTGGTCACAAGACGCATCCTATACGAAGGTATGTTGTTACCAAATTTGGTAGAGATTGGATGATTTGGTTAGTCGTTATTTGATTTTACGTTTTGAACGTTTGAGTGGCCGCCATTCAGTTTTAGTAAAGATGGCGGCGATATAAAACATGACACTGAGGTGTCCTTTGCTAGTGCTACCTTTGTACCAAATTTCGTTCAATTCGCATTCACCGTGTTCGAATTGATAGGGGGGGGACAGACATTCAGAGTACACACACTCACACACACACACACAGACTCACACACACACATACACACACACAGACTCACACACACACATACACACACACAGACAGACACACTTTTTTCGCCCTGTGTTGATCTCATAAGTCTACTTTCATTTTTTGCAAAAATCGAAAGTAGGCTAAAAAAATAGAGACAGCATTTATCGACAGTTGAAAGCCATGGTTACTCTTAAGAATACGCATAGTCATATCTCTTATAGAACACATAGCACATACGAAATTTGGTTGAAATCCAATTGATAGTATAGAAGTTACATGTATTTACAATTGGTCCTACCAGCAGGCTTAGAATCATGTTGGTAGTTCTGAGGTCCATTAGTTACTCCAAATTAATCTAGAATGTTGAGTACTATACGTGTGCATAGTTTAAAGCTGTCGGCTTGCATACTTTCTGATATATGGATATTTGGATTTAAAAAAAGTTGAGAGCTTTTATTAACAGTTGGCAGCCCTGGTGGCTTTTAGGAATATGCTCAGTCATATCTGTTGATGTACACATAGCACATACGAAATTTGGTTGAAATCCAATTGATACTCTAGAAGTTATATGCATTTAAAATTTGGACCTATCAGCAGGCTTATAATCATTTTGGGAACACTGCCATGTATGGGCTCATGGAAATTAAACTGCAATATTACTATCTATATGTCTGCCAATTTTGAAATAGCTCCCATTCATACCTTCCATGATATCCAACATGGAGCTCAAATTTCAATTGAGATTTTTCAGCAGTTGGTAGCACTGACATCATTTTCAAATATGGCCGCGAGATAGTCAGGTATAGATCTTTACTCCTACCAAATTTTGTTTCGATTGCTGCAGCCGTTTAGGAGTTGATAGGGGGACACACACACACACAGCCAGACAGAGAAACAGACAGAAGGATAGACAGACAGACAGACAGACAGACAGACACACATTTGCCCGATCTCATAAGTCTACTTTTTCCTAATTTTTGCAAAATGTGATAAATGTAGGCTAAAAATGAGATGATGTGTTTCGGTCTACCTGTCTGTCTGTCTGTTACTCAATCACGCAAGAACCACTGGTCCGATTTAAATGAAATTTTGCATGGATGTAGCTGATTTACCAGGTTTACATATAGGCTTCTTTTGATTTCGATATTATGCACTAATTAAAAATGGCGACCATTTTAGTGACGTCACTACACCCTTTGGTTTCAAAATTTCATATTTACATTTCAAATAAAAAGAGAACGCTAAGAAATAGCAAACTTTTGATGGCATATACGAGCTTTAAAATTTAATTTTCTATCCGAAAGGTCCTTATCACTTTTCGTGTATCTCCAACGGTTAGTGACTAAAACCAAAATTTGAGCTATAAAACACGATCAACGCCGAGCGGTGCAGTAAATCTCTATATATTTTAAAAAGAAAGTTTGTCTGTTTTATCTGAACATATACGGAAATTTGAGTTACTTACGCATTTAAGACTGTTTTATGATGGATGCGCGCGATTTTTTTGTCTGCCTGTTTGTTTGTTTGTCTGTGGACCAATTTGTTCCCTTATAACTCGAGAACGGCTGGTGTATCATCGTAATATATCCATCAGACGCACGACACTAATCATCGATGTAACTCTTCTGTGTATCACTCAAAAATGGGGGCCTACCCCCTCAAAATACATGCTGAAATAGGCGTAGAAGGACGAGACAAAGCTCATTTTCAGCCCCTCAATGTGAGAGACAAAACCACATTTTAAGGCCCTAAAACCAACCGTTTTTGAGATATTCGCAGAAAACTATTTTTTTTTAATAAACTAATGAACGAATGCAAGCCGGTACCATCGCAACAGAATCTCAGAGGTCCATCTACTGCTGTAAGACGCAATGCAATTCCATTAATTACATTAGTGTGAAAGTTAGCAAACGGTTAGAAGGTTATCACGGAACCAAATTAAGCTGTAAAATTCATGAATGCGTATAATGCGCTTAAAGGGGTCAAGGGGTACTCTAGAATTTTTTCACGCGATTTCCACCTGCGGGTGTGGTACGGCAGGTCTATTATATTCCTATCCGTATATTAAATTATTATTATTAGTATTAAATTGTGGCGTACAACGACGAGACAAAGCCCCTCGGTGCCAGAAACAAACCTCGGGGGCCCTAAGTGTCCTCGAAAACTACATTATAAGGCTCTAAAAGCAACAGTGTCTGAGATATCCCCAGAAAACTAATTTAATTTAACAAACTAATGAAGCAATGCAAGTTGGTAACCATGACAACAGTATCTCAAGGGGTGACATCCAACTTTCCATCTATTTCTGTAAGAACCAATGTCACTCCATTTATTACATTTGAGTGAAAGATGCAAATGGCTATAAGGTTATCACGGAACCAACTTATACTGTATAATCCATCAATGCAATTAAGCGGGTCAAGGGGTAACCTAGAATTTTTTCAAGCAATTTTCACGTGCGACATATGGTACAGAAGGTCTATTACAGTATATCACAAAACAGCAACATTATTTTGAAAAATTCCTGAATTGATTGAGCATTTTTTGCGGCTTTTAGGAATTTGGGCCATTTGAGGCTAAGAACCTGAATACTCATGCACCACAAGCCATTATAATTTATGAGAGGGGTCTTCCCGTGTATGGGGACCTAACACAACGTAGAGGGTCAGTTTTTATGTGACGTGTATTGCGTTTCGCCTACAAGGCTTTCAATTTTATTTCACCTCAGGAAGTACACGTTAGGTGAATTTAGTTTGAGAGCACATTTCAACTAATCTTTTTTCTTTTCTTTTTTTTTTGTCGACATACGGGTTCATCGTAAGGATGATTTTGTTTGATACTGTGTGGTAGATATACCCATATTTGGATATCTGGGTGTTATGTTGTAGACATTAGAATTGTCTGTCTGTCTGTCTGTCGTCTTTCTGTGTATCTTTATGTACGCCTATGACTCGTGTTCGGATGCTTGGTGCATCGTAAAATTAGGTGTGGTAAACATGAGAGTCAATACACCAATCATTTACAAAACTCTTCACCGTACTTTTCACACAATAGAAGGGTGGATATAGGGAAAAACTTCTCAAAATACATGCTAAAATAGGCGAAATATAAAAATTATCCTAGAAGGACGACCAGAGCATATGTTGCACTTCTCAATGTGAGACCCAAAATTCAGGAGTCTATAAAGGGTCTCTGAAAACCACACTTAAAGGCCCTTAAATTAACTGAGTGCGTGATATTCCCAGAAAACTAACTTCGTTCTGATAAACTTATGGATTGACAAACCGCTAACCATTGCAACAGTAGCTCAATTGATAATGCCTGGTGTTAACACCGAAGACCGTTCGAAGAACGAGTACTTCTGCTAGTTGCAGATAAATACTAAATCAATAAGCACCTGAAAAAAGAACGATTTCTTTTAATATCTAAAAGGTTAAAAGACTGATAAATGAAGAACCCATACATCAACAGTCTCCCTCTACCAACTACTCTATGAAAGTGTAGCTACTATTGCTGTGATACACTTAAGCAATGCGCCCCAAACTATTATGTTCTTACTTACTTTCCTACTTATTTACATACTTACTTACTTACCTACTTACTTACTTACTTACATACTTACTTGGATACTTACATACTTACTTACATACACACTTACCTACTTACTTACTTACTTACTTACTTACTTACTTACATACTTACTTACTTACCTACTTATTTACATACACGCTAGCCTACTTACTTACTTACTTACATACTTACTAACATACTTACGTGCATACTTACTTACTTACTTTCAATCTTACTTACATACTTACATACATACTTACATACACACTTACTTACTTACTTACTTACTTACATATACACTTACTTACTTACTTACTTACTTACTTACTTACTTACTTACTTACTTACATACTTACTTACTTACTAACTTACATACTTACATACATACGTACATATTACACACTGACGTACTTACTTGCTTAAATACTGACCTACTT
This sequence comes from Meconema thalassinum, assembly GCA_946902985.2. NCBI lineage: Eukaryota > Metazoa > Arthropoda > Insecta > Orthoptera > Tettigoniidae > Meconema > Meconema thalassinum. The sequence goes on from OX336393.1 coordinate 329,908,415, forward strand.
ACGTACATACTTGCTTACTTACTTACTCACTTACTTACATACTTACTTACCTACTTACATACTTTCTTACTTATTTACCTACTTACTTACTTACTTACTTACTTACTTACCAACTAACTTACTTACCTACTTACATACTTACCTACTTACTTACCTACTTACTTACTTACTTACCTACTTACTTACCTACTTACTTACTTACTTACCTACTTACTTACCTACTTACTTACTTACTTACTTACCTACTTACTTACTTACCTACTTACTTACATACTGACTTACCTACTTACTTGCCTACTTAATTACTTACTCACTTACCTACTTACTTACCTACTTACTTACTTACTTACATACATACTTACTTACTTACTTACTTGCATACTTACTTAACTACTTAATTATTTACCTACTAACTTACTTAAATACTTACTTACTTACATACATATTACATACTTACGTAGTTACGTACTTACTTACTAACTTATTTACTTACTTACTTACTTACTTACTTACCTACTTACGTACTTACATACATACATACACACTTATTTACCTACTCACTTACTTAGTTACTTGCTTACTTACTTATATACTAACGTTGTTACTTACTTATTTACTTACCTTTTTACATTCCTACTTAGTTACTTACCTTTTTACATTCTTACTTAGTTACTTATTTACTTGCTTACTTAATTACATATTTACTTACCTACTTACTTACTTACGTACTTACTTACTTTCTTACGTACTTATGTACTTACGAAGTACTTACTTACTTACATACTTACTTACTTACCTACTTAATTACATACATACACACTTACTTACCTACTTACTTACTTACTTATATACGTACGTAGTTACTTACTTATTTACTTACCTTTTTACATTCTTACTTAGTTACTTATTTACTTGCTTACTTAATTACATACTTACTTACTTACGTACTTACTTACGTAGTACTTAATTACGTACTTACTTACTTTCTTACGTACTTACTTACGTACTTACTTAGTTATTAACTTACTTACGTACTTACTTACGTACTTACATACTTACTTACTTACGTACTTACTTACTTGTCGGTGCCTTGTAGGTTCTTGCTTTCATCCGCCTCTGTTTATCTCCTTCTCCTTCTCCCATCAGATTTTCGTATGAATACCTTTTTCACTGAGCTGGTTTCTGGCATTATCTGTTCATGACTAGCCCACCTGATTCTCCCCTACTTAATTTTCTCTAAAATATCTGGCTGACCAAGCAATCCCTGTAACTCCACAGTTATCCTAATTGTCCATCCATCCTGAACTCTTACGGCTCCAAATATATCTTTCAAGAACTTCCTTTCCCAAAGTGACAGCCAATGTTCTTCTCTGGTGGGCATCACCCAGCATTCTGAACCTACGTAGGCCTAACTATAGGTCTAGTGATTAATAGTTATTAAGAGTCAAAATTTACATATGAATATGCTGGGTTATACTTACACACCCTTTGTCTGAAAAGTTCGGTGAATGGGCTTTATTACGAACGGATTGTTGGCCTACCTGAAACAGCCGTTACTATCCTTCGAAGTAATCCCCGTGGATTGTTATGCACTTATGAGAACGACTGAACAAGTCCTGGAAACTCCTGCCGTAGTCTTCTTCAGGAATAGCCTTCAGTTTGGGTCGTCCAAACTCGAAATTGAAAGCAAGAGAGAAGCGTGAATTTATGCAACCTGCCTTGCACACCTGATAGATGGGCGGCAGTGAGAAGGGTGAATTTATGCATCCTAACGTGCACACCTGTTCAACGGGTGGCAGTGAGAAGGTTGAATGTTCCGTGGAATGGAATGGTTCTGTAAACCTCGAAGGCAAGCGTCAAAAATGGAGTATCGGGGTCCAGGGTCACCGAGAAGCCCTGAAGGGCCAGAGGTTATCGGACATTTCGGGCATTCAACGAAATGTGACAACCCAACTGAAGGCTATCCCTCAGGAAGACTATGCCAGGACTTGTACAGCCGTTCCAAGAAGTGCATAACCATCCATGGGGATTTCTTCGAAGGATAGTAACGGCTGTTTCAGGTCAGCCAACAATCCGTTCGTAACATAGCCCATTCACCGAACTTTTCAGACGGTGTATATCAGGACCGCCGCGCACCCACTCGGCTGTCCCGTGTATCGGCCGACGTCAGCTGATGTAATTGCCGCGCGGTGGCAGATGCAGCTGACGAGACGAGTGGGCATAGAGATAAGAGGGGGAATTACATCATCCATACACGGGCAACAGCCGAGTTGAAGCGCGACGGTGCTGATATATAAATATGACCCTGTAATTATGTAAGTAAGATTAAATATAACAATTTGTAAGTTTTCTGTATCATAATTTCATCCGAGACATATTCTTGCTTACAGTAAACCCTGGTTTGCAGATGACACTCAAACGTATATTAGTCGATGACGTGGGGCCTGCTGTCCTCGTCATCCGCGTTATAAGGGAGAGTGGGTTAGGGCCAGCAATCTAAATTTTCCACACTACATTGACTCAAAGACTTGTTCTTTTTTGAATTCTGATCTTTTTGTTTTTCCGTAATTTTGTTTATTTTTAGCCTACTTTTCACATTTTGCAAAAATGAGGAAAATGTAGACATGAGATGGGGCAAATGTGTGCCTGTCTGTCCTTCTGTCTGTATGTCTGTCTGTCTGTCTGTCTGTCTGTCTGTCTGGCTGTGTGTGTGTGTGTGTGTGTGTCCTATCAACTCCTAAACGGATGCAGCAATCGAAACAAAAATTGGAGGAGTAATGATCTATACCTGAATATCTCACGGCCATATTTGAAAATGATGTCATTGCTACCAACTGCTGAAAAATCGCAATTGAAATTTGAGCTCCATGTTGGATATATTGGAAAGTATGAATGGGAGCTATTTCAAAATTGGCACACGTATAGATAATAATATTGCAGTTTAATTTCCAGGAGGCCATATATGGCAGTGTTGCTAAAATGATTATAAGCCTGCTGAGAGGTCCAAATTTTAAATGCATATAACTTCTACACTATCAATTGGATTTCAACCAGATTTCGTATGTGCTATGTGTACATAAACAGATATGACTGAGTGTATTCTTAAGAACCACCAGGGCTGTCAACTGTTAATAAATGCTCTCAATTTTTTTATCCAAATACCAATATATCAGAAAGTTTGCAAGCCGACAGATTTAAACTATGCACACGTATAGTACCTGACATTCTATATTAATTTGGAGTAACTTATATACGTCAGTGCTACCAACATGATTCTAAGCCTGCTGAGAGGTCCAACTTTAAATACATGGAACTTCTATACTATCATTTGGATTTCAACCCAATTTTGTGTGTGCTATGTAGGCTATACCATAACAGATATGACTATGCCAATTCTTAAGAGTAACCAGGGCTGCCAACTGTTAATAAATACTGTCTCTATTTTTGTTACCCTAATATCAATCTATTAGAAAGTATGCAAGCGAATAGCTCTAAACTTTGCACACGTATAGTACCTGGCATTCTAGATTAATTTGGAGTAACTAATATAGGCCTACGCCAGTGCTGCCAACATGATTCTAAGCCTGCTGATAGATCCAATTTAAAATGCATGTAACTTCTATACTAACTAATGGATTTCATTCAAAATAGACCCAACAATAGATCATATTATTTCAGATTATTTCTGACCAATACATGTATGTCATTGTTGCCAACATGATTTTACGCGCGCTGTTAGATCCAATGTTTAACTGCATGTAACGTCCATGCTATCCATTGGACTTCAACCAAATTTTGTATTCTGTACCTTAAGAGATGGAACTAAGAATATATTCAGTCACCAGGGCTGCCAACTGTAGTTCTCTATTAGGCTACATTATGCCAGGTATAAAGTATTTCGAACTAATTAGAAATTTCGATATTACCAACTTAATTTCGTCATTATTCTAGATAGATCCATATAGATTAATCCTTGTCACGAATCTTAAATTTTAAGAAAATTATTCTCTTTAGTTCATCACGGAACGACTTGTTTTAATTATTAGTTTTATTTAATTTTTGTTTTATTAATTTTTGGTCTTTTCAAATTTAGATGTCCACCTCTAAATTTTAAATTCCATTCCCAATTTGTATACTTTAATCTGTGTTAAGAGGGGCAGATGACCATGTAGTTCCATCCCTTAACACAACAGCTAACTCCATGGAACAGGGGCTATCATTGTTACAACCAGACTATTCCTGATCAGCAACTGGGATGTTAGGCTATTACATTTATCTCGTAAACGGTTGATTATAGGGCATTAAAATCGTCCCCGTCTTATAACGGATTGTGTGTGTAAGCTTTTATATTTTACTGTAGACTTCCTTGTTGGATCTGTTTTGGTGGATGGCATTCTTGTAATTGGATCCCATGATTCCTCTAATGATTCTGCGCTCTTTTTTCACCAGTTCTTCAAGAAGCTCTTTATCGGCATTTAGGGAAAGGGTTTTGGCTATTATTATTACTGTGTTTCAATAATATGTAATACTGTGTTCAGCATCACTGGTTTATTGAAACATAGTTTTAATAAAATTTACCACAATGGACGATATCCCTGTCACTAAACAAAACAGTATATGTTATGTTATACCGCAGCGTGGGGAGGAGCAAGAAATATTTCAGTCTATCGCGCCGCAATGGAGGATCAGCAATAAACGAAACACTTCGGACATTTTCGCTCCATCTTTATGTTACTTTGCTTCCACCATGCAACAACCAGTCGAGTTGCTTGCTTACATAGGAGTTTCACACAAGCCACTGTAGTGGCTAGTGATCATGGCTGTCCCCCCGGAGGTCCAGATTCGATTTCTGGCTCTGGCAAGACATTTAATTCTGGCGTGAGGGCTGAACGGGGTACACTCAGCCTCGTGAGGCAAAACAGAGAAGAAGAGGGTTTGATTCCCTCTTCAGCCATCCTGGGAATGGTTTTCCGTGGTTTCCCACTTCCTCTTCAGACAAATGCCGGGTTGGTTCGAAACTTAAGGCCACGGCCGCCTCCTTCCAAATCTTGACCTGAAGTATAAATGGCTGGCTGCGTAGCTCTGCGGTAAGGTTCTCGATTGCTGTTCTCAAGGTAGCAAGATCGAATCCTAGCGAAGTCATCTGGCATTTGCGGGTACGCAGCCGTGTCAGTAGATTCACTGACACGTTAAAGATTCCCCTCTGGGCAAAATTCTGGCTCTTCGGCGTCTCTAAAAGACAGAGTAGTCAAAAGGGACGTAAAGCAAATAACATTATTATTGAATTATAAATACACTCACTATTACAGCCATCGCTATAACACAGGTTATCAGACAATTCTACACACCCAAGTACATATGGATAAATGACCGCGATGTCCAAACCCCTCAAATTAAACAACAATATATAGAACGCATTGATCAATGGTATGTTCCTAGCCCATAATATAGAGCAAGAAAAA